>JAMXBB010000011.1:5939151-6061738 GCA_024138015.1 Lumnitzera littorea | reverse complement strand
TTTTTTTTTTTTTTTTTTCTAATTTACTAGGCAAAAAAAAAAAAGGAAAAATTATAAGTGAATAATTTGATTTTAGCCGATCTAAAGATCTCTTCTAATTAATCTATTCATATGGTGTTGTCTATTGTGATTTCATCTCATATGCCAAATATTCACATCAATAATAGTAGCTTAGATGATGCCATAAGATGCCATAAATCATTCTTGCAAGTCCTCTTTCGTTTAGACCCCAAAAATCCATTAGAAGTGGATTCAACAATGGTCACAAATCCAATAGATCCATCAAGAATGGAATGCTTGTCCTCTAGTTCAAGATGACATGAAACATTATCAGAATATTTCGAGGTTTTCATTGTGATTTATATTCACCCCTATGAATTTTCCCAATTATCTCGAAGGGATCGAGTAACAATTTGTGGTTTTTGATTTTCACGTTAAGTTATGTCTAGTAGGTTTTGGCTCTCTAGTCATGTTTTACATCATTTTTTAGAAAACACTTCATTGCGCAATTATGATGCTTCTTATAAGGTCAAACTTGATAATAACCCTCCTCAGTTTCTCATATAAAAATATTTTATATCTCTTTCATCATAAAATATTGCTCAAATCGGCACATAATATCATCTTGCATGCTACTCAAGCAAAAGTATTGCATGTTATGTTATTATTTCTTTTTTAGGCATCATAACCCTCAATATCCCTTTTTAACTAGAGCAATTATTCCAATGCAGATAATGACATGACGCAAATTTCCAGTACTCTTTGTTCCTAAGGATAAAATAGAACTTCGTGATACCAAAAGTGAGTTAACATTAAGTTCAATAATGATGTTTTTAGAAGCCAAACTCATTTATAAATAGTTGTACAAAATCTTACTAAAATTTTATCACTTGTCGATCTCCTTAAGGTTCTAATTCCTATTTGTTTGTTCAATGACATAATCAAATTTTTTTTTCTTTTTTTTTTGGGGGGGGGGGGGGGGGGGGAAGATTGAAAGAATAGGTTTTATAGTTATCTTTTATGCTATTTTTTTGGAGGTTTACTTATTAATTTACAAATATTGATATAGCATTTTTAGTATTCATATTCATCTTGAGGATTACAAACATGAACGCAATTATAGATATGCTTGCAAAATCGTGACATAATTGAATTATTGATTTATATATATTTCATTACATGCAATGACTTCCCTAGTCTATTTCTTAGGTTCTTTATTTATTTATTTTTTTCTAGGTTGATGTATTCCGTAGTTATATCATATTATATCCATATTCAAATAAAGTATGAAAAATTTTTTTTTTTCCCCTTTTCTAACTTCATCTCAATACAAAAAGTATGGAGGTTTTGAATGGGGCAAAGTGAAGATAAACTTTATTAAAATTGTGTAGGTAGAGACTAGAGAATGTCCATGACATATTATTGATGTGAGTCAATTCTGAGGATATGGCGTGTGCCACATCATTAACCACTAACAAAGTTAGAACAATGACATAATGAAGTTCTTAATTTGCATTACTTTTATAGTATGCTGATTGAATTTATTATCATAAAAGTGGAATAGAATAACTGTGCTTTCCTTATAGATCAATTATTTTCGTGTTTGATTAGAGGGATAATTATTTCATAAAATTATTATTATTATTATTATTATTATAAAATGAGGAATTATAATTTCTTTTATAGAACTAAAAAAGCATATTTTCATATGAAACCATAAAAGAATCATAAAAAGTAACTATTATTTTCCTATTCTATTCCTTAAGAATTATGGTTCTATTTCAATTTTATTTTATTTCATTTCACAAACCAATCATAATATTAATTATATTTATCTTCTTTTAATACCACTAAGATATAAACTGAAACACTAATCGTATATACAGTCTCTGTAAATTTTCTATATTTTAATTGAAATGGGGTTGCGATTTAAGACCCAAGGGCTGGACTCTACAGAATAATTTACGTAAACCGATGATCCAAAGTACAGGATTTTGCACGTGGTTTTCTCAACAGGAGAGTGAGTCGTCAATGTCATCCAATCACGTACCCCACAAACCACAAGGGGCACTGCAATCTAACTCAGTGAGATTTTGTGAAAATATAACATATATATATATATATATAAAGATTGATAATACTAACATATTATGTATTTGAAATAAATACTAATAATATTTAGATATATATATATATATAAGCGATAGTAAATACAGTTAATTTTTTAAATATTAAAATTTTATTAATATTTATCCATTCTAATTCATTTACGTCACATCAATTGTGCCCACATCACTGCTGAGTGCTGTCCACTTCAATTGGTTTCACTCAATTACAAACATGGGCAATTGGCTAATGGTCCTCCAAACATGCCTGTCAGCATCTGTGGATCAACGAATTCTTCTCTTGCAGTTGCACTGGTCATGCAATTGCTAGATTTGGCTAGTTCTACGATCCAATTGCCTAGATATTTTTCATGTGAATTGCTCTATTCATTTAAGAAATCAAAGACAACTCTTATACTCTTTATCATTGTAGACATAGTATAGTTTCATTACAATTTTGCTTAAGGTCCTACTTTCTTGAAATCATGCAGTATGAGTCTTGGCCGTTTCTATCTTTTGATAGACAACAATCCTCTTCACCACTACCCTCTGCTCTCTCTTCACCACCATTTTCATTATAGGTGTAGGTTTAAGTTGTTTTTTTTTTAACTTCATTTAGTGTGGTTTACCTCTACACAGGTATTTTCTTTGGTCAAATGGTCAGTTTTTCATTCTCATTAAAGAATTTGTTACCTAAAAAAGACATTGCTAATTTTAGTTTTGTAAAAGAGACATGTCTATTATGATTTTTGTTTGGTTGCTAGTAACCCGTTTGCCCTCCGATGTTCTTATATGAATTAATTGTTGTTTGTGCATCAAAGCACTTAATTTGAGCTTATTTTACAATATAGGGAGTTTGAATAAAATGTTGAGGGCTAAGAGTAGAAAAAGATCACTACCCTTATTTATTCATTTATTTTTTCCTCCTCAAGTAGGTCTAACTAGACAAAGCATTATTACACCATCAATGAAGCCAAATGTACTCATAACTCAATGTTTCGACATCATATTTACAACTTCACGAGTTAAGCCAACCATAGTACAAGCACAAAGTTCCTCTTTTATATAACATGTACGCTCAATTCCCATCAAATCTAATAGCATCGATTTGAATAATTGTTATTGAGATGCCATTGGTTAACTTTATTTTATTAAAAATTAGGTATGATCTAGCCGGTTTTCTATTATAATTTACATGAAATTGAGTGAAGATTATGTCATTCGGTCATTTAGAATAACTTACGTTAGTTTCTCGTACCATTTTCGTATATTTTATGTTCGAGATAATACTTTGCACAATTTTTGTAATCAAGTTGAAACCATAGAACACATGATTTTATCTTATATTTGGACTCATAAGGTTTGGTTTGCTATGCTTAGTTATTACCCTCATCCTTCCTCTTTTCGGAGTTTTCATCAATGGTTTTTGGATTTGATTAAGAGTTGTTGTTTGATTTGATTTGCTTTAAAGATGGCCTTATCTTGCTGGCATATTTAGAAGGAATGTTGCAATTCATTATTTTCTTTTTCTTTGCCAAATCCAACAATTGCAGTGAGGAGAATTCTGCAAGATTTTAAAGAAGTAAGTTAGCTGTTGCAATCAAGTTTGATGAGGCATGGTGTTTGTTCTGTTACAAATTTGTTGTCTATGGAAGATCAGTTGTGTTGGCAAGCTCCTATATTGGGTATGCTAAAAATTAATACTGATGTTGTGTTCAATAAACAAGCAAGCTAAGTGGGTGTTGGGATAGTTGTCAAAAATTGTCAAGGAGAATTAGTGTTGGCAGAAACAAACTGTTTGAATTTGATGAGTGTAGAAGAGGCTAAAGCTACAACATTGCTTAAAGCTATCCTTTTAGCACGTTAACATCAGTGGAAGCATATTATAGGATCTTGCTATAATTATTTCTAGTTTTCAAAATTTGAAGAAGTGTATCCGGTACTTATATCTTCTAGTGGGTCATGGATTGAAACTTTACAAGTTCTTTGAATCATTTTCTTTTTCTTCAGTTAACAAAGTAGTTAATACATGTGCCGATTAGGTTGCAGCACAAGGCAAAAAGGGGATGTGTATCTCTTTTAGAGCTCTAAAGCCCCCATCTCCTTTAAGGTCTTTGTCGTTGGCAGATTGTGTATCTAAATATCTTGTTTGAGGTTCTTAATAAAACTATTTTGTTTTATTGGCCAAAAATAATAAATAAATGTTATGATTAATCATAAAATGACATGTATCCCCTAACTAACAATAATGGTAATGATAAAATACATGTCATGTGATTGTCTAAAGAAAAATGGTAAATATCAAAATTTATACTTCAACTTTACCACATTTTATAAATATATACCCGAAATTTCAACTTATTTATATCTTAATTAACTTCAATTCATATCATTACTTTAGTCAGCACAATCAGCCAATGGGATGATCGCCCATGGCTCTAGAAGAGTCATATGACCAATAAACGGCTGGCTGCTAGCCTCCCTCTACAAAATAGTAGGTTGAACCCAATAAAAAATATAAGTCACAAGTCTTACTAGTGGCCATAGATGCTTGCTTACAATCTTAGGGGAATTGCGTGACCCGCGCCCCCCCCCCCCCCCTAAAGTTATAGGTAGCCATTTCGTTGGCTAATTATACTATCTAAACTAATAGTGTAAATTTAAGTTAACTAAGGTGTTACGCCTCGAAGTCGCGGAATCCCAATAAACCCACCATGTAAACCATCCTAAAACAGTAACTAGCCTCACATTGCCTATTATAGATATGATTTACATAAGACGTCGACGACTCCTCGTTTTAAAGTAAACAATTCGATCAAGAATTTAACTAAAAATTACAGTAACAATTAAAACCTTAAGTCAATATAAATATAGCTACATGTACATTAACGTAAAATTCTCAAGAGATTCCACATTATAATATAATAGTCAGTTGATTTACATGTCATATTTCAGTTCTTCAACCTAAAGATACTAATAAGACCTTAAATGAAACTTGATCATGGACTGGTTGATTTTCACTTCCTAGACTTTAAAAGAAAACTAACCTCTGAATAATTGTAAGGCAGCATAACAGTCAAAATAATCAAAAGTTAGGACTTACAAAAGAATCTATGCTAGTATAAGCAACTACAACTTAGTAAGTTGAATTGAAGACTTATGAATGTATAGAAGCATAAACAAGATTCTCATGTAATGCAATAAGAAAATGTCATTACACAACGTAGTCTGGTTTGTTGCGAAATTAGAGTAATTTCATTCGCTCTAATTCGGGTTAAGGAGTTTTCACGTTATGTAGCAGCTCACAACTAAACCCAAGTTTGTGCAATGAAATATTACTCCTCCTAAGACTATCCTTCAAACAAATACCCTCATCCTCACCGCGACCTTCTCTCTTGTCATTGAATTCAGCTAAGGATGAAGAAAAGACTAATTTGCTATCCAGTACTATTTTTTTCAATGGTATCGGTGTTTAGTTGGAGAATCATAATGATCACTTAAAGGATTGTAATGCATGTCTTTTTAGGGTATTTAAGTGAATTAGGATTAAGTTTAGTTTAGGATGACCAGACAATTTCACACCACTACAATCACAACGATCATCAAATATAACACAGATTTCAGTACGAAATCAAATACATAGGCACAAGCATAAGATTACTTACAAGCACAAGCATAAGATTACTTACAATCACAATCATATTATAGGTTATGATTTAATTAAATTCTCCTTATATACTATAAGACCTAAAGTTAAGCCAAGTGACCATAAGATTGAACTTAGTACACAAAGTTTAGGGCAATCAGTTAAAAAATTCGATCAAACCTAAATTATAAACTATAGTTAGAAATATTAGTAAAAATAACTCTGTAAACTTGAATTTAAGAAAATAAGTAATAAAATAAGAAACTATAAAATTTTTAAATTTTAAGTATATTACTTGTTAATTATCGAAAAGACGAAAAGTGCAATCTAATAATTAATAAATTGTTAGAGATAGATTATATGTATATTAAAAATCATAGAATGACCTAAATAATAATTAGGAATGTTTACTTGTACCCCATATGTATTTACGTGTAGATAAAAATATACGAAATTACTTAAATTACCTGAAATTAGTTAGAAACTTATTAAATAATTAAAGAAAATTATAAAATAATTAAGGAAAAATCAGAAAAAAAATTAGAGGAATAAGGAATGACCTAGATTTGGTCGTGGCAGGTCAAGAATTAAAGAAAAAAAATTAACCAATAAAAAACAAGCAATATAAAAGGCAAATTGGAAGAAATTTAAGTATTGTCTTGTCTAATTAATGCATATTAATTATTATAAGGCTCTATAAATAGCAAGAAAAATTACATAACTCATTTGAACAGTTAGAAGCTTGGAAAAATTGAGTGCACTGAAATTGAGAGAAAAAAATTAGGGTTTTAAAAATTTGCCCCAAATCTATGCAGAGGGAGCAAGAAGGCCGAACCCATATACCACTACCACCTGAAGCCGAACCATCACCACCCCACTCCAAACTCACCGCTTGGACCGACCGATACACCTGAAACGGTGTTAGAGGCCAAAAAGCCATCGAATCATATGAGTCTCACATCTTCTCTGATTTTGTAAAATTTCTTAAAATTATTTATTTTGCCCAGAAAATTATGAAATTTATTATTCTGAGGTTTTATTGTATGTAGATTTAGGGAAAAATAGTTATTAAGTTTAATAACGTCTGTAAATATAGGGTTTTTAAGAAATTAAGCAAAATCGAACATGATTAGAATTAGAAATAAATAGACTTAAGAGTATAGTTTAAAGCTCAAATCTTTTTTGTAGAATGCTTAAGTGATATAGAACAGTGCTATGAAGCTATTTTTTTAAAATTAATTTTTGAAATTTTTAAGTAATTTTTTAGCCTTAAAATGATAAAAAAAATTAGGTAATTTTGGGTTAATTAGGTGATTAATTATTGATTTAGATGGTAATTAGATGTTTAAGGATGTTAATCTCTGATGTGGAAACCTAATCCTAGTCATTGGAGTGTTAAGTGTAAGTAATATAAGAATTATGTGGTAATTGTAGGAAATTAGGAATATGTGGAATTGGAATTTTAATAAATATGAAAAAATTAGGTTTATTTGGATAATATAATAATAAAATCAGTACATAATAAATTTGAAAAAAAATTTAATTTTAAGTAATTGGATAAAAAAATATAAGATTTTCTCATATCAAGAGTAAATCCGATACCCCAATTAAGATTAGAATATACTGAATAAGTTAGAACACTAAATTAAGACTCAATGTAATATTAGAATACTCGAGCTTAATATGATTAATTTCATATTAGGATTCGAGTGTATTTAGGATTTCTCGTAGTAAAAAACAATGTAAAATCAAAACTGGAATCTAATTTAGAAACCGAACCACAAACTAAAGTAGAGTGAATCATTAGTAAATAATAGGTATACATGGAGAAGTGAGTTAAATTATAACTTAGAATACATATCATCAAAGTACAAGTACTAAAAACACGTATTTGTATTATAGGATACCCGGAGACGAACAGACCTGTAGTTAAGTGATTGGGCAACCGAAAATTCCAAGTAAGTTGGGTTATTACTTTATCGTATTGGAGTACTATTTTATGGTACTCGGAGACTTAGGATTGTATATGATTGTGATTGTAAGTAGGTTATGCATGTATTTGAGTATCTGAATTCGTGTTGAAATTTATGTTGTGATTGATTGTGTATTATAGCCAGATTGGTGTGAAATTGTTCGAATGCTCTAAATAGAACTTAATCTTAATCGACTCTAATGTCCTAAATTATCATGCATTGCAACCCTTTAGGGGATCATTAGGATTCTCCAACCAAACACTAATACCTTCGATAAAGATAGCGCTGGATAGCAAATTGGTCTTTTCCTCATCCTTAGCCGAATTAAGTAATAGGAGAGGAGGTCGTGGTGAGGATGAGGGCATTGGTTCGAAGGATAGTCTTAGAAGGAGCAGTGTCTCAATTGCACAAACCTGGGTTTGGTTGTGCGCTGTTGCATAACATAAAAACTTCTCAACTTGGATTAGAGCGAGTAAAATTTCTCTGATTTCGCAACGAACCGGACTACGTTGTGTGATGACACTTACTTGTTACATTACATGAAAATAATTGCTTGATAATTTTGTCTGTGTTTGTATACATTCACAAGTCTCCAATTTAACTTACTGAGCTGTAGTTGCTCATACCCGTATAAATCCCTTTGTAGGTCCTGATTTCTGAATACTCCGAGTAATATGCCACCCTACAACTATCCAGAGGTTAGTTCTTTTGAAGCCTAAGGGTGTGAAGATCAATTCACCTAGTAGTTAATGTATATCTTGAGTCTTTTTAGTAGCTTAAGACTGAAAGATTGATAGTTGATATGTAAATTAGTTGACTGTTACGTTAATGTAGAATTTCCTAGGAAGTTCTGTGGAATGTACATGTAATTATGTATGTTGACCTAAAGTTCTTGATAATTATTGTAACTTTAGCTAAACTCTTAATTGAACTGTTTACTTCAAAGCGAGAAGTCATCGATGCCTTGTATAAATCATGTCTATGGTAGGTACTATGAAGCTAGTTACTATCATAGAATGGTTTACACGACAAGACTGTTGCAACTCTGTGATTTCGGTACGTAATATATACCTATTATTTATTAACGATTAATTCTACGTTAGTTCGAGGTTCAGTTTCCAAATCATGTTCCAGTTTAGGTTCTAAATTAGTTTCAACTACAAGTAATTCTAAAATACGTTTGAATCCTAATGTGAACTTAATCACATTAAACTTAAGTATCCTAATATCATACTAAGTCTTAATTCAATATTTGAACCCACTCAGTACACTCTAATCCTGATTAGCATGCCGGATTTACTTTCGATGTGATAAAATTTTATTTTTTCGTATAACTACCTAAAATTGATTTTTGTTCTAGATTTATTATGTTCTAATATTATTATTATATTATCCAATTTAACCTATTATTTTATATTTATTAAAATTTCAATTTCACATATTACTAAATTACTCATATTTACTACATAATTCCTATATTAATTACAATTAATACTCTAAATGCTAGGATTATGTTATCTTATCAGAGATTAACATCCTTAAACATCTAATTACCTTCTAAATCAGTAATTAGTCATTTAATTACTTAATTAGTCCAAAATTAATCGTTTTTCTCATCATTTTAGGGCTAAAAAATTTACTTAAAATTTTTGAAAATTAATTTTAGAAAAATAGCTTCATAGCACTGTTCTATGTTACCTTAGTAGTCTGCAGAAAAATTTTGAACTCCAAACTACACTTCTAAGCCTATTTATTTCTAATTCTAAACATACTCGGTTTTATTCAATATCTTAAATACTCTATATTTATAGACATGATTAAACTTAATAACTATTTTTACCTAAATCTATATACAATAAAACATCAGAATAACAAATATCATAATTTTCTAGTCAAAATTAGCAATTTTAATAAATTTTGCAAAATCAGATGAATATTGAGACTCAACTGGTTCTTGACCTTTCGGCCATTAATACTGGTTCAGGGTGTGTCAGCAGGTCCAAGCAATTGGTTTGGAGTGGGGTGGTGGTGGTGGTTCGGTTTCGGGTGGTGGTGGTGGTTTGATTCTAGGTGGTCGTGATGTGTAGGTTCAGCTTACTTGCTCTAACTGTATAGTTTTATGAAATTTTTTTGAGACCCTAATTTTTCTCTCAAATTTCGGTGCTCTCTAATTTTTTTCAACTCCCAATTGACTAAATGGGTTCTTCAAATTTTCTTGCTATTTATAGGGTTGTAAAGCAATTTTAGTGCATTAATTAGATAAGACAATTACTTATCCTCTTCCATTTTACCTTTTGTGTTGTATTAATTTAATTGGTCTAAATTTTCTCTTCTTTCCCCTTAGCTGCCATGACTTGATCTGGATCGTGCCTTATCTCCCTGATTTTTTTTCTGATTTTTCTTAATTTTTTTATAATTTTCTTTAATTATTTAGCAATTTTCTAGCAAATTTCAAAAAAATTTAGGTAATTTCATGTATTTCTACCTACATGTAAATACATATGGAGTATAAGTAAATACTCTTAAATATTATTTAGGTTATTCTATGATTTTTAGTATACATATAATTTTTCTCTAGCGATTCATTAGTTATTGGAATGCATTTTACGCATTTTCGATAAATAACGAGTAATATATTTAAATTTTCAAAATTTTATATTTTCTTATTTTATTAAATTCAAAGTTACGGGGTCACTTTTACTAATATTTCTAGTTTTAATTTATAATTTAGGTTTGATCAGATTATTCAACTGATCATCTTAAACTTTACGTGCTATGCCTAATCCTACAGTTATAGGGCTTATATTTAGGGCTTACATAAGACATATATGGTGATAACTAAATTTTTAATTGGATATGTAATTACAAAAATCAAAACTTTAGATATATAATTACAAAAAGTGGCAAAATTGAGGTGTAAACCGTAACATTGATAATAAGAAAAGAATATAGGTCATGACTCTAAATAACATATGTTATATTTATGTAATTTTCTATTTTTTTTGTTGTAATACATTTTAGTTATTTTCTTTGTCAATCAAAATGAAATTGTGACTATCTATATTACAATTTATTTTAAATTTCAAAACACAATCTTTTAGCACCAATCTAATTCCTCTCTTATTGATTATGTTTGCTTCCATTTTTATGAGAATTAACAAGTGTCTAGTGTAATGGTTCCTAACCTCCTGTACACCTAAACATCGATCTCTTTTATTTCAACAAGTGTACGAGGGTCTAGAGGGGTATTAGTTTGAAATGTTTAGTCTTGATTTGGATAGAACTAATTCTAATTAATTATATTGAATCCAATTTAAACTCTAGAAGGTTTTTATTATGAATTAATAGATAGTGATGTATGAGTTGAGAAGTTTCTACTATTAATTAATAATAGCTTTTGTAGCCTTTAAACTCAAAAGGTTTTATTATTTTATGGGTTCTTTATTTAAAGATAATAGAGTAAGAATAGAATGATCATTCCTTCTCAATTTTTATCACCTCATTTATTTAGAAAAACGCAAAGAAAATAATAATCCTTTTTTTTAGGTAAAGAGAGAATCGTAATTCTAAAGGTTTTTCTATTTCCACACCTTCGGAACAAATATTACCCAAGGAGAAGGAATGAAAAGTTCATATATTATGACCCTTATACAGTCGTAAAAATGAGTAAATAAATTTTAGTTATTTTCCAAAATGAGTAAATTGGGACAAATTGGTAATTTTATTCATATTCCCAACTTAATACTACAATCGATGAATTGAAGTAAATGTTGAAATAAGTATTCCCCACAATAAGAAAAATTACACAAAGTAAATAGTGCAATAGAAGTTCTTAACCATTTCCTAGTAATATTCATTGTCAAGATATATTTATCTATTTCCTATCTATTCCATTACGTCCAAGTAAACAAGCTATTACTTGTGAAACCAAGAGAATATATGGATCTTGTAGAGTTCTTAGAAGTCTTGTTGAGAATAAACCTTCATTGAATATTGCTTCTTTTGACTATAGTCTATAAGGAGGTTGCTTTCTTAGATGAAAGTAGAGATGCAACCAAGCAGGGGGTCATAGGGTATCCTACTTATCGAACCTATTAAAAAACTTATAGGGTACAAATCAATAAAAGGTGTTGCTCTCTCACTCTACTCTACTCTCTCTCTCTCTCTCTCTCTCTCTTCCATTTGGATTTCATGACATGTAAAATCCATCTCACTTATCTCTCTTCCAACTCATGTGCCTTTATGTGATCAATGCCTTGTCTTGTCTGGATTTAATTTTCCATTTTTATGATATATGACCTAACAATTTTGAAGGCATCAATTTTGGTAATTGTTTGAATCTTATGTTATCTGTATAATGTCGAAGAAGATGACAATATAATTATAAGATTAAAGACCTTTAAAATGTGGAAGAAGAAATAGATGCCTAGTTAAAGAAACAAAATTGCAAAAGAACAAGTGAGCATTGATAAATAAAGAAAGACAAAGCTAAAAGAATTAACTTATTTGGCAAACATCCTATTAGAGTAGTAGGATAAGGTTTGAAAATATAGTATTGAAAGCCCAACAAGGTTTTGGAAAGGGTTCTAGGAACCTTATTAGGGTAGTGTGGCGAGTTTTAGGTTCCCATGACCCATCCTTAGATGAAAGCTTAACAGTTTTTTGGTAACTCAGGATAGGAAGTATTGTATCCTAAGAATAAGATAAGAACTACAATGTTTTAGGTTTTGTCAAGGGGATAAGTCAAATTGTAGCTCAATCTCTATTTTGCTTATGAAATAATCCAAAAGTCATACCGTCAATCAGTAAGTCATTTGTAAGTAATTAAGCTCAACTAAACAAGAGAACCCAAATCTTAGGATGAATTTTTTCAAAAGTGAGCATTTTACCCCTACAAACCAATTTTTAGTAGAGACATTGTGTTTCAAGTTACATAATTAAAAAAATGTTTAAAATGATGTTTGGGAAAATCAAAACCAATAGGTTAGTTTAAAAGTAATTTTGAGATGAAATTCAATTTTTAAGGTAAATTTTTCAAAATTACCAAATTTCCCCCTCTATTGGATTTTCTAAAGGAAAGTAAAAAAATTAAGTTGGGATAATTAAAACAACATGCACTAACCATTAATTAAGTTGGGAATTGCTCTTAAGTGGATTAAAAAATACTTTAAAATCAATGGTTTATGAAAAAATAAGACCAAAAAGTGGAGGGCTTAGATGCATGATATTAGTGGTAGATGCAGTCCAATTTGGTACAGTTCCCTTACCCTCTTCTAAGCCTTATTGAACCAAACCTAATATAATGGTTTGGATTTTTTTTTTTTTAAATTAAACCTAATCATACAGTTTAGTTTATAAATTTTTGGAATCTAATTAAAAATCAATTTGGTTTGATTTGAATCACGATTCCAACTATTTATGTCAAATTTTTGTTAAATATTTTTATCTCCAATAACAAATTTTTCTTTTCATTAAGTTTTCATATATTTCCAATTAATTTCTCATATATTTATCATACTTAACGATATTTAGCAAAAAATTACACAAGATCTTAATAAACCCAATTTGGTTGGACGAGAATAAGAAATTCTATTCCAACGAACAATAACAAGGAGGGAAAAGTAGTGCTGCCTATCCAAAGGTGATATAAAGAAAACAAAAGAGACATATCAATAATTAAAAAAGAGATGAGAGATACATGAAGGATACAAAGGTCAAACTCTTAATTTGAAAACACATAAGAGAGATAATTTAAGGAAAATTTCTAAATGTAAAATTTCAAATAGAACTCATTTAATTTAATCTTAATAATCGATCTAAAAATAAGATAAAAAAGAACAATATGAAAATTTTGATGAAATTTATGAAGATTGATTGAAAAAAAATAAAAAAAGTACAAAACAATTGCATGATTTTTTTTTTATTTAACTAAACGGTTCGATTTGTTTTAGTTTGCTTTTCCAAATTGAATCGTAAACCATTTATGTAGAACCAAACAGCGAACCATTTACATATAACCAAACCAAACGGTTTGTAAAAATAAAACAATTTTTTAGTTCGATCTGCGATTTGATTCATAATTCGCAGTTTTTTTACCTAGCAATACTTGATACTTATTATCTAATCTAAGAGTTATAAAACCTTAAAAAGTAACCTTATAGACCCACTAGTGCAGTTTTTTTTTTTTTTCCTTAATAGCCCCCACCTTCTTCATTTGACAAAAATCATTAGGTTAAAGCTTCCAAAGACCTTACAACCTTAAATCCTTATGATCAAAACCCTAAGATGTTCTAAGGCATCTTACTAAAATGAGCTTCCTTATGTTGTTTTGGCTAGGTTAAGAAGATTGACAAGTGTTTTAGGGGAGCACTGTAATAGCACATACTAAAGGTACTCAAGGGTAAGTTTCTCTTGATTCTTAGTTAGATTAGGACCATAATGTAGTTAAGCCAACATCTTAGGTACTAAGTAAAATTTTCAACGCTAAGGTTTTACTTAGTGAAAAGAAAATACCCACTTTTTTTTCTTAAGATAGTGTTGGCACTCTCACTACATAAGAGTTAAAGTTGGCTCTAAGAAGGTAAGCTCCTAAAACCAAATATAATGTGGAAGTTTGAGATGATTTAAAATTCTAATGGAAGAAATGAATTGTTTGTTGCCTTGAGGATTGTTGGAAATTAATGAAAGAAGGGTTCTTGAACACTAGTATAGGTGCCATAATTACCTTGGAGCTCATTGTGCTAAAATAGGATGGAATGTGAAGAAACATGTGTAAAGATGGTGATTTGATGATTTGGTGATCATGAGTTTATTTTTAGTAGTTATAATTTATGGATGACTAGATGTCCTTATTGAACCAAAACTTATAGGGGCTGATTCATTTTGAATTATATGTTGATAAGTGTACATGAAATGCATAAAATGTTAATTGACCAAATTAATGACTTTGAAACGAGAAATCCCAGCATGTGATCACCTTTAGATAAAGCTTGAATTTTGAATTAATGATCCCTTGATGTTACAATTGGTGGTGCAATGATTTGGTAGAGAGACAAGTAAATGATGAATTACCATATTGAAATGTTTAATTCTCTATCTCTTGTTATTGCACCGACTGTACTATTATTCAAAGTTCGATTTTATAAATATCCCCATTAATAATTTGATAATTTTAAGATGATTTGGACATATGGTTGCAAAAGTATAAATATTGCAAAAACTAGAGCCTAATAGCATATAAAGATGCAAACTTTATGAGAGAATAGACCTAACAAGACATAAAGCTACAAACTTCGCATGAACTTAGACTTAATAAGACATAAAGATATGGGGTTTATTAAATTTGGCACTAGGAAAATAAATTCGAGGATATATCAAAGGATAACTTAGTGTTGAACCTAATGGCTTAGAAACTCAAAGGACTTGTTAGATAGGTTAAGTTTAAAATGAAATTAGAAAGTAACTCAAAGGATACACTTAGGCTGATTCAGTTAAATCCTACACTAGTTATTCATATCACCCATTGGCCCAATTGTACCCTCATACCTCAAGTAGGTTCACTTAACATCCTTAATTGGAATCAGGTAAACCAATCTAATAACTTAAGTAATATATTTAAGCTAAATTATAAATTAAACAAGTAAATAATAGTGAATGGACCAATAGGATGGTGATTGATAATAGTTCTTATAATTGGACCAATTAAATTAACTAAATAATTTGAGCTTAATTTCCATTCAAAGGTAATTAAGCCCACAAACCCCTTGAGGCACATAAACTAGATGGAGCTTAACTAACATATGGCCTAAAGTATAAATAATCTAGGCATAAACAAATAAAATAAGGTGAAGTAACATAATATAAAGAATAATACACTAACCCTTAGTAATCGGTTAACTAGTTTAATAGGCTTTACAATAACAAACTTAGTATAAGACTAAATAATTAATCCATATTAATCAACTACTAACTCTATTTCTTAATGGCATAATAATTGGTACCAAGCTTGAACATGGGATACTTACATGCTAAGATTTGGAAATGTTTATTGCTTGTAGTTTTGAGATGTTTGGTAGGTATATAGCCACCATTGGTGTTACTTGTTAGAATCTTAGAGTAAACTAAATTGGATTAATACATAAACATGACTTAATCAATTATATGCTGCTTGTGCATGGTCTTCCGATCCAACGCAACATACCCTTGGACTTGGTTACGTTTATGGGCGTAGCTTCAAAAGGACATGATAATAAAGCTCATGCCACTACGATGGCTCAGCGGTAGTCAATAAAAGGCAACTACGGTTGTATTAAACAGTAGGACCATCCATATGAGACCACTTCTAGGATTATTTCATATGGAAGCCTAAATTCACTCTTGCGACCCTTGAGGTTACAGATGGAATTGGACTCCCTTCATTCCCTTTCGTGTTGTCTAGAGTCATGAGTACTCCCATGCTGCATGTTTACTTTCTTCGCCTAATGATGTATTTAAATGAATTACTTGTTACATTAAATTAAGTTCGTGTGAATGTGATATATGGTTAGGTTGTTATAGTAATGAGTTTTTTTTAGGTTCGTTCTTTACTTCTTTTTCAAGTGATGAGTGTCGAGCCTTATTTCAATTTTCCTTAATTTAATCTATATTAAGTTTAGTTTGTTTAATATAAATTACTTGACATAAAATTAAAGAAAAATATTTCTCTTTAAAGAATGTTTTAAAAAATAACTTTTGAAAAACAATTAGAGTTGCCAACCAATTAAACTGGTAAAAAAATTAAATTAGGATTTTCGGGTCTACGAATTTTCTAAAAAATTCATTTTTCAGAAAATTTAAATAGAAGTTATGAATTCAAAGATTAACTTAGTAAAACTAACTTACTATGTAAAAGTAAAAAAAAAAAACTGATGGACTTTTATTTTTATAATTTTTTAAAGATACCAAAATATGCAATAATATACCAAAAATGCAATTAAAATGAATTTTTTAAATAAATTTTATTACAAATTTAAGAAAAAAGTTTTTATTTTTTTATGGTTATCCCGAAGATATCTATATACCTGCTAGTCAAGATCAAACCAACGTAATTTTGTTTTCTTAAAAAAGATTTAGTGGGTTGATTTTTTTAATTTTGAAAATCGAGCCAGATTTACGTTATTTAACAATTTATTATTTAAAAAAAAAAACTAAAAAGATCTAACTTCATAAATCTATTTAAAAAAAAAAACTAATTAACTAAATCTTTTAAAAAGTCTCTAGTTAAGATTTTTCATTTTTAAAAAAAAAAACCAATACGTACCAAAATTTTATTTTTCTAAAACCTTAAATGTAAGATTTATACAAATCTACTAAGATATGAGATTTAGATACATATTTTCACTAAAAATATGAATCTTAGAAAAAATATGCAACTATATCTAAAAATATGATTTTACGAAAAAGATGCAATTTTTATAAAAATGATACAATTTATCAAAAAATGCAAATTTATCTAAAAATGTAAATCTATCTAAAAATGCATAACACATAATTTATGTTAAAATTATTCAATAACCTGCACTAAGGAAAAAAAAAAACAAGTTAATAAAATAATACTATTTAAAAAAAAAGAAAAATAAACCAACTTACTAAAACAGGTCAGATTGGGAGAAAACTTATATGAGTCGTTAGATTAGATTGGCGTCGTGTGGAACTACTGTTCATTGGGGAGCTATTGATTATGTGGAGCTATATAGAGCTTTAGAGCTATGGGTGTAATTGTGCATGCTATTGCACATCGAGGTGAAGTATGAACTGCTGTTTGTCAAGCTACCGATCGCGTGGAGCTTGTGCATTAGGCTATTGCGAGTGTGTATTGTTCATGCTGCTGTGATCATAGACTACTACGTTCGGGATGTATGGGGACATAAAGTGTAGACTACTGTGTGTAGGACTATGATTGGACTTAGTGTTGTGGTTATGCTGTGTGTGGACTAGAGTATGTGGTTGTATTGTGCGTGATGTGCACGTAGGAGAGTAGTGCGGCTATGTTACTAATCACATAAAGCTTGCTATGTGAAGTGTATCTGACAATGCGCAAGAAGCAAGGATCAGCAGTGTATGGGGAGTGAATTTGTTGCTGTATGTGGGATGGGGACCATGCAAGTAGGATGTGTGTGGGAGTGGGATTTGGATTATGCGATGCGAAAGAATCAAAGGTGATAGTACAAAAGTAAGTCATGTATAGATGGCTTGTGTGGTGTGAAAAACTTAGAAATTTTTACAGTCGAAAACCACTATGTATAAACCGTTAATTTGAATCTTTTAGATATTTTGTTGTCAAAATTCAATCATAACAAACCTATTCTTCATAAGTACAACAATATTAACTTCAAATTTGTTAATTTCCCGAATCATTTAATCATGATTCTATCTACTCTCAAGTTCTAGAAACCCTACATTCTATTTGGGCTTTTCATCTTGAACCTGACTCAATCCAACTTATTTTAACTTAACTATGACCCTAAATACACATGCTAATATTATTCTTAAATTTAATAAATCCCAAGTCTATTTTAATTAGTTTAGTTAAAATCCTTTTCAAATTAGATAAAAATTCACTTTATATTTCATTGGACTATTTGTAATAAAGCTCAATTATTTAAAGATTCGGAATTTATTAAACTGCATTTACATTTTCAATTATTGCCTTATTCGACTCTAAATGAATGATCAATTCGATTTGACACTTGTATTTTTTTTTTAATTTTTCATTTTTTTCAGTTTTTTTTTTTTTTATTTTCTTTTAACTTAACCTTAAAAATTAAAAAATTTCTAAAATAAAAAGGTGGCAAAAATGGAATGTCTATAATGAGGGTAATTCTAATGAGTTTCTTTACAACCCCAACTTAGATATGAATAATGACTTATCGGGAGGTTACAGAATGGATGACGACTAGGGGAATTGAGATGTCTAGTTTACTTCAAGATCTTATTATAACTTTACTTTTATGATTTTGAACTTAATAGTTTGGATTATTGTAATTAGACTTCATATTACTTTAATCTTCTCTATGTTTTAGAATTTAGATGCCTTAACTGAAGGGCTATGCTTAGTTGGTCCTTTTAGCCTTAATGTCATTTTTGAAGAGCTTTAACTCTCAAATTTGATGAGATATATTATTATATGATGATTTTGAGAGGTTTTTCTATTTTTGTAAACCCCATTTTATTCAATTTACAAACAAAACTCTACCAGATTTTCAAAAAATTATGATACTTAATTCAATTTTCAAAACCTAACCAATTGTATTCATAAATCTAAAAATGGATAGAAACTCACTCTAGTTTAGATGTCTTAATGCATAGGGCCTAGACATAACATGTGGTGGGCTGTTGTGCCATTGGTGAATTCAAGGTGTGATAACTTAAGAGTTCCAAAACTTAGAGGAGAGAATAAGAGTTTAATTAGTCTTGAGGAGATACAATAGCATGGGCTACAAATTATGTAACTTGGTATTGAGTCCTAGCAAACTAAAGGAGACATAATTAAAGTTAACATTCCTTGTAGTCAAAGCTACATAAATATAAGATTACTATGAGTGACAATATAGTTAAGTATTGAGGTTAGTATGGATACTCATGAGAAAGCTAATGCCTTATTGGAGTTTGGCAATGACATGGTTCACAAGGTTTAGGTAAGACTCAATGTCATACTAACTTTGAGAGTTAAGAGGTATTTATGTGAAGGGATCAAGTGTATCTTTGAAAAAGATTGAATGGATAGTAATAGGACTACCGATAAGACTAGCTTTGAATTAAAAGATTTCACTCAAAGTCATTGACGATAAGAAAACCTTTTCATTCAATGACTATATCAAAGTCTAATGATCTTGTATGCATACATATTTTTCTAGAACTTTAAGATTAGATTATAGAGGTTCAAAACGCTTTCTTTTGAAAATTGGTTAATATCTTAAGATCCATAAGTATAAATGAAAAGTTTGAAAACTTAAAAAATCTTTAGGCTTAAGTATATCTTAATGTCTTGGAGTAAAGCACTGATTAATTCATAGAAATATGATAAATAGCTTTAAATCTTATTAAGGCCTTGTATGAAGCATGAAATGATTTATGGGAGGCAACTAATAGAACTTACCTTAATGTTGCAACAAGGTTTAGTGCACTCATGTTAGAACCTTAGCAAGCAGGGCAAAGACAAGTGTGGTCTCAATATTTTTAAGTGGCCCTGAAGCAGAAGTTGTTATGTTGTGGAATAAGATTCAAGTGGATTCCAATAATGAACACTATGAGCATAAGTGACATATGATGTCAAAAGCTTGAAAAAATATGGATAAAAGTTGAGTTAATCTTAAGTGATGGATTTCCCTGTAATATCTAAAAGGAATGAATGTTTTTGGTATTGAAATAGAAATGAAAACATAGTTAGAGACCATTCACTTAAGAGGTACGAACATAAGATTAAAACTTAAAAGATAAATATAATATTGATCCATAAAAAATTCAATCATAAATTGTTTAATACATTAGAATCATCCCATATACTTATACATTAATAATTATATGCTATTTTGGATTCTCCTCAATATTATAAAGATTCTATTTATAGAAGGCTAAAATGATTTATGAGTTTTAAGTTTATTAACAATCTAAGCTTAACTCTTTAGGTTAAAGTGATAGGGTTTAAAGAGTTAGGTTCATAAATTTGGGATAACTTAGGGAGATGTAACATTGTAAACTTGGAATAGAGACTATTAGATCGGCTCATCTATTCTCGACTTTTCTTAGAGAAGCTCGTGTACGTATAGAGGCTTGCCATGGGCTTGGACTCAACGGAAGCCCATGAAAGAATCCATCAACGAAGGGGGTCATCTCGGCCATCAATTATCATTGCGATCCAATGGACGTCATCGATGACTTGACTCTATAAATGCTTTAAGGCTCCTCTTCATTCAGGGCAATTGAGCTATTGAGAGAAATGGCATCGTGCTGCAATTGTAGAAGATCAAATAGAACTCAAAGTGAAGAACACATTGCTTCTGATATAAAATTGTGGGGTTGATACTTTATAGTTCCATCACTTGTCACGCGTATGTTCGAAGCTCCTTAAGACTGCTAACTCTTCCTTCATACCTCCTCTTCTTCAAGTCATCTCTTACATATCATTCTACATCACTCCTCTGAAGCCACGTATAGCATAAGACTCATGCTACACGTGTCACGATCCGTGTTTTGGAGTGATAAGGAGGTGTTCAACTTGAGGCTTAATGTGAAGTGAGTGGCATCAGCAAACGATATGTTTATAGGGTTAGGTAGTTTCTCAAGGTGGGTTTGGTTACTGGTAAGCAAACTAGTTGGGAGCTGATGCCATTCTCTCGATGATAGCCATGATAAGCCGAAACCAATTGAAAAATTGGACGTCCTCTATCATAAGGAGGATGGTGACAATGTCGGTTGATACTCCTTAAGTAAGAAGGGGCTTAGAACAGTCCTAGGAAGACAAAAAGGGAAAGGTTGACTTACCCTCCATAATCAAAGAAAATACATGAAGGAAAAGGAGGGTCAAACACTGCACGAGCACTTATGAAGGGGTTAAACCTCCCGTCCCATGACTAGTAGTATCAAAGCTAAAAGTTCTAGCCTAGTAGAGCCACCTAAATGCTACCCAATATGCTATATGGAAAAAGGTATTTCCTACTAACAATTAGGCTCATATGGATGAAGCTCAAGAGAAAAAGCAGCCACCAAGTGGGGGGCATCGTTGCTAAAATGGGCAATTATGCCGTAAGCAACATTATAACAAAACTTTGTTCGAATCATAAGAAAATGAAGAAATAAACTTCAAAGGGTAGACCTTACTGTTAGGCCACTTAATAAAAGGTGAGGGCGAAGGCAAGGAAATGCCTATAGAGGCCCTGGAGTTTTGACGGAAATGATCTTAACGTAGAGTTAGGCAATGGAAGAATTGGGTTAGTGATTTCAAGGGGAATGGTAATGGCATGGAGTTGGCCTCACGACGAGGGCGTCGTGGATTTAAGTGGGAGAAATTATCACGGTCTATGTTTTGGAGTGATGAGGAAGTGTTTAACTTGGGGCTTAATATGAAGCGAGTGGCATCAGCAAGCAGTTTATTCGTGGGCTTAAATAGTCTTTTAAGGCGAGATTGGCCTCTCATGAGCAAATTGGTTTAGAGCTGATATTGCTCTACTATTAATGGTCATGGTAGGTCGTAACCAGTTGAAAAGTTGGGCATCCTCTATTATAAAGAGAACGGTGATAATATCAGTTAACACTCTTAAAGTAAAAGAAGGTTTGGAATAGTTCTAAGAAGATAAGTAGGGAAAAACTAGCTCACCTTTCATAATCATAGAAAATATATGAGAAAAAGGAGGATTAAATGCCACACAGATACTTATGGAAGGGTTAATCCTCTCATCCCATGACTTATGCATATGATCATTTTAATCGAATTCCCTCATCTACGCTAGCTATAATGATCGCATAGGAGGGGCTTTTGGTAGTGAAATCCCAGCCTGGTGTAAATGTATTACTTTTCAGTATGTTATAATAGAAATCTTCAGTTCACGTTCAAAGTACTTAATTATCAATCTTCTAGACAATGCTTCACCTGGCTTTGTACTCAACAAAAAGTAAACTCTAGCTTATTTCAATATCTAAGGACTGTGATCATACAGGTATAAATGTACCGGATTCAATTAGAATTTCAAAATTAAGTGTGCAAGAAAATTAGACTTAAGAAATGGAAATAAAATAGAACGGTTTTTTAACAAAACTTTCATGTCTAGGAAAAACTTATGCTTTTTGTCATTTTCTCAAATATACGAAAAAATTCCCTAATCTCTATTCCCCCACTAGCTCTGAAGAAAATTCATGAAATTGACCAACAAAATTCAGCCTATGGCTGACAAAACAGAATTGATACAGAAAATGCATTTTCAGCAAGTCTCAAACCTCTTTAACTAATTCCGATTAAAAATTCCAGGCAAACTATCCCACTTGCAGATCATTACAGAATTTTGAAGAATACCGAAAATACTACGTACCCGCGATGCGAATTAGAATAGATATAAAAGGAAAAATTAAAAGCTTATAATTATTTGAGGTGTGGTGACTTTAAATTGAGAAAAAAAATAAAATTAATTATAAAAATACAACTCCCCGCATTTTTTTATTTTATTTTAGATTTAACTGAATTTTAAATTACATTACGCCGTAAAAAATGTAAAATTTAAGTTGCTTTTGGTCCAATAATATAGAGAGAGATATATCAATATGATGTGATATAAATTGTGCCAAAAAAATATGCGATGGAAGTTAAGAAAGTAACAATAAAAACTGGACATATTACAAATAAAATAAAACACGAAAAAGAATTAAGAAATCATGTGCAGCTAGCTCACGAATCATGTCGTCCAACTAAGGTGCAATTGCATCCGACCGCCGTCTAACAAAACATGGAGATTTGAGAAACAATTTGTATGATGGGAGAAGAAAGAGAGCGTTTCGATTTTCCCTACGGCTTTTTTCCAATTTTCTCGTCAGCCAAACACGATAGAGAAAGTACACGCTCTCTGCTTTCTCGAACGAGAAACAAGAGATCAGAAAAAAGAAAAAGGAAAGAGGAAGTAACATTTTAGTTATAATACGACGGCATTGTTGTTGTTATCATTGTTATCGTTGTCTTTGTCGTAGAAATGGATCAAATGTTGAAGAATGACGACTTGAGTTCTCAAGCGAAGGATGTAATCAGCGGTTTCCTGGAACAATTCATCTGCTGCTACACCGCCGTCCTCGTTTCTTGATGAGGTTGCTGGAATAAGGCTCTTAAGAGCCATTAACTTCTCTGAAACGCTGTCGTTGCTCTTGTTCTCGACACTGCTGCATGCGCGGGATTTACCAGCTCGTCTTTTTGAAGAAGCTGAGCACATCGTCGTTCTTCTTCCCCTCCTCCTCCTGGTTCTTCTTAACAGAGACTTCGGTATCTTCGATGTTGTCGATGATGATGAACTCATCGTCATTGTTAGGGGAGAGAGCGAGAGAGGAGAGAGAGAGAGGGAGAGATAGATGGGTGGAAGCCGGGGGGAGGAGGTGTTATCAGGACGAGGAAAGAGGTGACACGGGCTTATGTATGGAGGGGTAAGATATTTTGCCATTAGGGTTTGGGTGTAATTACGAAAATGCCAAGTTTGGCGTTTAGTGCATCTCATATGGGAGTAATTGTTGTGGCTCTACTTTTGGACAATTTATGGGGGGGCCATGGGACAGGTGAAGTGATTCTTGTCAAGATCATTTGCCCTCGCGAATAGAGCTCTTTCACGTATGGTCAAGTAAGTTTTCGGTGGTTGACCGGGTCACTCGGGTTATTCGAATAACGAGCTGATTATTCCAGTTTGAGCGTGGTATTGCAATTTATTAAATAGGAAAAAAAAAATATACTTTTAATTATTTTCGTTGATTGATTTTTCACTTAAGTTCTACGTCTTTTTATTTTAGTTGGGCTGTTGTGGCAAATAATATGTAAACTTCTTAAAAATATGCACTTTATTATAAAAAAAATGGATTTATTACCTAATTAAAGTTTTCGTAATTATTTTTTATATCTAAATTAACTTTATTGAATCTATTTATTAATATAAATATGAGGACAAATTAGGAATTGACACTTACATAACTCTTACTAGAGGATGGCCAAAACAGTTACTTAAGGTAAATTAAGCTGTGATCCAAATTAAAAAGTGTAATATTTGACTCTCTAATAATTATGAGTTAATTTTTAGCTCTTTGTTATATCCAAATAGTGGCTTGAGGCAAATTAGGTTGCAATGCACTTCAAGACGTGTGATGTTTAACCTACTAGTGATTATGAGTTAACTCTCCATTTTTCCTTATATTCATGTTAGCAAACAAATTTAATAAAGTTAATTAAGGTAGTAAAAATGACCATGCAATATTTAATTAGATAGTAAATTGATTTTTTTTTAAATATAGATAGTAAACTGTACATTTTAGCAAAGTTTAGATACCATTTGTAATATTAATCCTTTTTAATTTGGATTTGTAGCACTATTATCACATTTTCTACTAATATTTAACACGTAATATGCTTTGGTTCGTCTATATAATTATATTAAATAAATAATAAAATTAAATTAAAAAGGAAAAAAGGCATTGTAAAATTTGGAAAAAAAAAAAAAAAGCTTAGCCACCTTCTAGTCCTAAAGTGGTAAGAATAGTTATTTAAAACTCCATTAGGTTACAACCTATACCCAAACATGTTAGACCCATAAATGATTATAGATGGCTACTTACTATCAGAAAACTTAGAAAGACAATAAATTTTCATGAATTTTTCTTTTTTTCTTTTACTTTCGTTAGTCCTTAGGATAATTGTACCACTCCCATAAGGTAATGGGTCACCTCCTATTAATAACCAAAATTAACTTAAGCCTTAGAACTCAAAGAGAAGCCAAAGGGCACTAAAAGATGGTCTAAGCCCAACATAAGGATGAACACCTTGTACAACTAAGCATGTGTTGAACCCTTGAACACTTTACTTTGCCTCATGCTTAAGAAGCCCTTGGAATTGCAATATGTAGGGTGACTAAGGTGTTTAACCCTTGTGCACTTTATCCTTGTCAATGCCCTGTATCTAAGCAAAACTCAACACCCATGATATATTTAATGAGAGAGAACTATTGTGGATAGGACATCATCAAGCCAATCAGGAAGCCGTCACATTCGAGCCATGCCCTCATTGATGAGACTCGTTAAGTCCTAGCATAACCATCCAAGATAATATTAGACTCACTAACTCATAATGATAAAAGGCATAGCTAGGTACTCAATAAGAAGACTTTTCTAATAACTTAAAGTTGATTTCTACACTTTCTAACACACATATTAGGTTTTTGTTATCAGTTGAAGATTTGCTTAAGTATATATTTGAGAAAACTCTAGTGCCCCATTATAATGCCTTTATTGTTTTGTAAGCTTAAGAGCCCAATACAAGCTAAACGAAAGATCTTCATCAACGCTACCTAAGAAAATTTGGCGATTGTTCCAATAACCTCAAGGCTAAAGGTTGGTAAGATCTTTCTTTTTCTTTCTTTTTTTGGCTTATTTTTCTTTGTCTAATTTTTTAATTTTAATTATTTTTCATTAATTTAGTTACATTTAATTAATTATTTATTTGGATTTTTTTTTTACCAGTGATGTTGCATTATGTGTCAATTATGGATGAAAAAATTAACAATGTTTTAACAAGATTTTGTTTATAAAATTTTATAAATATTAAGGATTCAAAGAAAAAGGAAAAAAAAAAAAAGATTGCAGATTCAAATAAAAAACCGATTAAAAGTGAAGATTAGAAAAGTAATTTTTCCTTAACGGAAATGACAGTTATCAAGAAAGTTGAATCCGAATCTCTTTATCACGAATGATTTGGCAACATGTTATTACTCAATTAGTTTTGGAAATGACAAACTAAGTTTAATTTTGTCTTGGAAATGATAATTCGGTACTATTCCGTTAGTCAATCTTCGTTCCTTAGTATAAAGTGGTTTAAATTTTAATGTAATTTTTATTAAAAAGGAATGTATTTCTTTTTGCTAAACAATCGCTAAATAATAACTTGTGCTCCATTATTTAACGATCGATATTTAGAATTTCATAGCGAGTTTAAGCTTTGTTTTCACACCTATAATAATAAGCGTGTTGACAGGAATAGACCTTGGGGTCTAAATGGGGTCTAATTCTTTAAGTTTGGAAAATTTTAATTAAAAAAGAAAAATATATGGTTATGTGTGTGCATAAAAAAGGTTTCAATAATACGTATATTATGTATTTTAATAAGAAGTAAATAAATAACAATAAAATTTTAATATGCGAAAATATATATCTAATATCATTAATATGTGTCTAATTATCATTGATATTTACTTATTGCTTATTAAAATATGTGCCATAATAATATTAATGAATCCTTTTATAAAAGAATGATTTAATAATACTAACACGTTATATGTATCAATAAGTACCATATAAGTATTAATAATATTTAAATACCTAAAAATGAAATAATTACTTTTTAAAAATGTATTAATTATAATTCCATGTGTAAAAGATTCAATAAGTTGAATATTCAATGGTACTAACCCTTTTATGTCCATCCCTATATGTTAAATAGGTTGAAGAGAGAATCAACTTTCTAATTTATATTTCAAATATCTTATAGAAGAGCTACATGCGGGTCAAGAAAAATTTCCATGTTTGTAAATTAAGGTACTATTTGGTGATAAGAACTAACAGAATTAAATAAAAAGAATTCGATGGTATAAATATAAAGAGTATAGCAAGATACAAACTTATCATACTATATTTAATCTACATAATACTAAATCGAAACTTTTTATTATATTTCTTATTTGGTATACATAAGTATTGAACTTATTATTATATTTTAATATTTATACTCTTAATATTATCTAATATATATCTAATTATATTTTTATATTATTTAAAATTATTTAAGAAGTATGATTTGGGTGGATTGTAATAAGGTATTTTTTAGATTTAAAAAACTTAATACTTTTGTTTAGTGAAGTTGAGTTTTATATCATATAAATTTTATGTAGTTTGTGCCGGTTCTTTACATTGTTTTTTACCTAGTAATCACGTTAAAATTGCAAACCAAACATTTAATAAAAACTTTTATTTAATCCCATAAATTTTACATAACCAAACCAAACATAACAATCATTTATAAATTGCACATACGGTATACAAATATACATAAGAATCAAGAAAACTCCCTCCAGAATATTTTAGTGATTATTATTTATTAATGAGGGGAAGATGGCAGTAAATTTTGACGTTCTTTGGTAGCCATAGATTTTTTCGATCTACTTGAAATCCTTTTTGATATGCCTAGATTTCCGAATCCGAAGGAACAAAATGTATGAAATCCATGTAAACATTCTGACTTTCGGATTCTCCTCCCACTGCATCTATATAAACATATATAAAAGTCGATGCTGAACTGAAAACCAGTTTAGTCTAGTCATGAGTAAGCCTAATCTAGTCATTAAATCGTTGGGCTCTAAGACTTTAAGCAATTCGATATGTATAACTCAACAAGTTGGCTGGACCTCCAACCAGTGGTTTGACCTACCGATTCACGGTTGGGCCAATCTTGAAATTTAAAAATACATATATATATATAATATAATATACTATACATATATACTATATATAATGCAAACACACTATGTATATACTATATATAACATATAATACAATGCAAACAAGTATATATTATATATATAATATAATAATTAATATATTATATGTAATATTAACATGTATTGAGGGAAATTTGATTCACGAGTAACCACAATCGATATAAAGTTTTAGATTTAGTTGGAAAAAAATAAGAAATAGCCTAATAGGCCACAAATTATTTATAATAATTGATGAAAATTTGAAAGAAGAAATAAAATTATTTATAATAATAGAAAGAAACTAAAACAAAAAACAAAAACAAAACTCACGTTTCAAAGGCTACATAACTAGAAGGAGACTATCCCATTAAGGGTCGAGCTCGGTTCAATTCCTAACTAGCCTGTAAAACAATGGTTCTAGGCTGAGTTGAATCAACACACAGGTCTACATCGACACAAGATATTCATGCTTATTACTTCTGTTTTGGTAAGTATTTTGACATATTATGATATTGAGTAATGTTGAAAGAATAAATCTATAGTATTGAGAGTGTTGGATTTAAATATTGAGGGCATGTGGATATTTTGAGTTATCTATGGAGTGCTTAAATGATATAAATGAGTATAATTGGTTTAGGCTGGGGTAAGATTGGATTGTATAAATGAGTATAATTGGTTTAGTCTGAATGTAAGCATGCTTGTGTATGCTTTTTTGAACTTAATTGTACCTTGTTGATTTGTTTTTCTAGAGTGTAATGGTGTGTATTATGTGAAATTGAGTGATCACCTTAAAATGGACTTAACTACATTAGACTTAGAACCTTAAACTAGGCATGCATTACATCTTATTAAGAGACATTTAAAGTTTTCCGACCAAATACCAACCCCTTCAAATGGGATAATACTGTAGCATGATGGTCATTTCTTCATCTTCAGTCAAACTAAATGATAAGAGAGGAGGTTGTGGCAAGGGTTAAGGTAGTGGTTTGTAGGTAGTTACGGGAGTAGCAATGTCTCAATGGCACAAGCTTGGGTTTGCTCGTGAGCTGTTACATTCATGCTAAAACTTCTTAATCCTTAACCCAAATTAAAGCGGATGTAATTTCTTCGATCTCATGAAGTGCCGAACAATATTGTGCAATGATATTTTCTTGTTGTGTTGCATTTAACTAATTGTTTGATAATCCTGTTTGTATTTGTATACAGTCTTATGACTTCATCTCTACTTGCCGAAAGAATGATTACTTACATCCATATAGAACTTTTTGTAGGTGTTGATTAGAATGCCACGCTACGATTACCTTAAGGTTAGTCGTCGTTGGATTCTCGAGAATGAGGTCATAAATGGAAGAACCACTGGACTTTTAAAGCTTTTGTCTCTATCTTTTGGTCTTTTGTAAATAGACTATATAAATATTTTCTAACATAAAATATTGGGTTATGTAAATATTTTATGAACTATCAAAGTTCTTATTACAAGCTTAAAAACTTTTACATATAAAATAATGGCATTTTCATATGAATCATTTACTTCAAAGCGGATTAGTTATAGACGTGTTGTGTAAATCAAGTCTATGATAGCGGTTGTAAGGTTAACTTCCATCTTAGATTGATTTACACAATAGAATTATTACGACTCTGCCGCTTCAGGACGTGATAGTTCTTAGTTAGTATTAGAGCGTAGTTTTAGTAATCTTTCTTTGAAGCGTTACAATTAAAAAGAAAGTATACGTCTTAAGAACACATCGAAAGTGGGTAGTAATAAGCAAGTGATAAAGATTGCATTGTGAATTATAAAATAAAAGTGATTATAATACTTAGTTGTAGCAAATGTTATTTGATCTTAAATCTAACTATAAGGTCATCGTGGTGAATTAATAGTCAGCTGGCTTTGTTTTAAGTGGAATGGAGAAGAGTCTCCAATTTAGTCCTGGGTTAAGATGCAAAGGTTGTTATTGGAAATGGCTAATCGGAATATGTTTAGAATTGAAGATGAAATTATAGATAAGTTTGTTGATAAGACATGCTATAATTGGCAAGATGCATAGGCATCAATGGAAGCAAATTTAGGTCCTCGATATAGTAAGTATACAGCAATAGTTACATTTGAGCATAAGTGGTTGGAAAATGAAGGAATTATGGCTTTAATGATGCTTGTGAGGTATTTGCTAGTGAGATTAGAAGAAGGAAGACCTTATCCTATTATTATTACCCATATTCCAACTAGTGTATATACGTCCCTAGGTACTATCTTTCGAGAGTCATTTATTAATTTCCATGTTTTCCTGAATCAACTAGAGCATGTATAGAAATACCTTTAGCATCAAATGAACCACATCTTGAACTTGTCATATCCAAACCACCATAGGAAAACCAACAACTTGTAGGACCTTAAGATGATGTTTTGTTGGGTATACAAAGTAATCATGAGATAGATACGAGTAATGTGGAGGAGGCTTAGAGAGGAAGAACTTGTGAAGGAAGAGCAAGAAGTGGATATTAAGGATGATTTTATTGTGAACATGCATGTAATAGTAATGCAGGCTACAGCTAGTGCTGAAGTGAATGGAATGGTAGGAAATGGTGTAGGTAAGCAATCAAAAGCTTATTTAGAGAATGAATTAAACGTTATACCAAAAGTGCATTCAGAACCTAATTTAGAACTAAACCCTGTACAGAATGTAAATGTGGCACAAGAGGTAAATGTCAATAATAACATTAAAAAGTTTGATAATGATAAGGTATATGAAATAATTATTACTCTTGATAGTCCTAAGTTGGTACAATTGGGTACTAAATCTGTCGGTAGAGAGGAGGATAATATAGTAGGAGGAGATATGGAATGGATTCCTTTTGAGCAAATGGTTACAACTAATGGTTCCAATGATGAATAACTTTAGATGATTGACTTTGTTTTTCTAGACTTTCAAAGATGATCTTGTGACACTTTTGATTAAACTTGATGTAAATTGTGATCTTTTGATGTACTTCCGATCTTTTGATGTATTTAGGAACTTTTGATTATGTACAAATATAGTAAATAGTCTATGTAGTCACAGTTATTAAAATCGCGATTTTACTCATACGATTCTACAAGTTTACGATTTTAGGTGGCTCTTCCAAGTTAACTCAAGATAGAAATTTATGTTTTTAACCGAGTTTACATATAAACTCAATGGAAACTTATGTTTCTAACCAATTTTACTGATTCTACATATTTAAGTGGAATAAACTAAAAAATTAAAGAAAAAAAATATAACTAGCCTTTTACAAGCCATTAACTATTAAGGCATTACAATATTTATCATATCTTATTCCAATTTTTTACCTCTTTCTTCCTCTCCCAATCTCTTATTTTATGTTCATAGTTTTTATCTAAGTTTCAACTTCAATAATAAAGTTTACAAAAAAAACGATATACTTTATTTTATACCGTCAATAACTTAAAATGAGTTGAAATGTTTAATTCTCTTTAATTTATAGTCTTTTTAAAAAAAATCAGAAAAATTTTACTTTTAGCTTTATGTGTCTTCCTTCTATACAAATTAGATTATATATTAAGAATTTTTATGAAAAAAAAAGCTTAATTTCTTCATTTTTTTCTTTTTATTATATATTTCAAGTTTTAAATAACTACTATAAGTATATTTATAATTTTTTAAAGTTATTTTACATAAGTTATAAAAATTTACATTTTTACATTTCGATTTTATATTCCGATTTTATAGACGTTTCTAATTATTCTATGTAGAATCGCGAGTTTAACAACCGTAGATATGTGTATAAGTTTTGTGAGTTATAAATATTAATTAAGCAATGGTTAAAACTAAAAATGGAAGCCGTAACGAAGGTCTAAGGAAAATCAAAACCCTCCATTGTGAGCCTTATCACCACTAAGGGAGTAACCTAAGCAAGACATACCTCCCACCTCCACAAGAAGCTATTCCCATCGAACAGTTGCTTGCTAGTATGCATACAATGCTTTGAAAATAGGAGGTGATGCGAACCAGAGCTAAGAACAGACAAGGTCAATCATAGGAATGGGTTCAAGCTTGCTAAAAGCTTGAAATAAGTTATGGGAAGTGCGCGAAAGAACATAAATGAGAAAAAATAAGCAAACCCATTAACAGCTTCAAAGGATATGACACACCAGTGAAACTTCCGAAGACTGATAGAGTAGCTTAATATGATGTACAAGTTGGTCCGGTGAAGTTACTTGTCACCTAGCCTTACTTAAGAGTTACGATAAGAGTGAAATGAAAGTAAACAAGCTAACAAGAGCAATGTTTACAAAAGGAATATTCAGTGTATTAATGATGATAAGATGATGCGACTATATGTACAGTGAGTATTTATACCTGAGAAACTAGGGCAACTCACCAAAAAAAATGGAAAAGACAAAATGGGTAGTACTTAAAAGAAATATTGTAAAAGGAATAATAAATGGTATAATGGCAAAATACAACTAAAATGAATATTTTGTATGGAGGATTCTGGCACATGGTCACTTGAACACGTGGCTTGCCATAAGTGGATGACTTTCTGGCAAAAAAAAACAATTCTATTTGATCAACTTGATTTTTGCCAAGTAGAGGTGCTGAACAAGGGTGCTAAGTAGGAGCCCCGGACAGATGTGGGCTCGGCTAAAGAGGAGTTGCTACAGACATGTGTAGGGTCTCTCGTCAACTCAACACAAAATGTTGTAAAGCTGGGGGAACTAGTTTAAACAAGCCGAATAGGAGTGAATGGAAAGGCTGGGCTATCAACAAAGCTTTCATTCAATCGGCAGATAATATTCACCTCGTCAATCCCTCTAATCTTCGAGCTCAGTTGCGAGTCAAAGGCTTAGTAGTCTGATTCCTATCATGAAGCTAAACAAAGAGCAAATCAACCTCAGGATGTAGGCAAGCTTCTTGAGTTCATAAAGGCAAATTGGTATTTCAAAGGTGAAATAGGTAAACCAGCCTTAGTTGATCACTAACTGGCCCAAATTAAAAGGAGTTTTGAGGCTTTTAGAATTTTGGAGTCCTATAAGCTAATATATGGTCCTTTTATGTTAAAATTGGCTACTTAAGTTTGGTAAGATTCGAGAGTGAGATGATTAAGAGATAATATCACTTGGTAAATGTTTAAGGAGGAATTCAGGAAAGAGTATTTTCCCCACCGTATTCAGAATAAGATGGTACGAGATCTATTTGAGCTTAAGAAAGAGAGCGTAAGTGTTACCCAATATGAAACTTAGTTTAATTTATTGTTGTAATATGCACCTACTTCTTATCGAGATAACCTTAAGCTAAAGAAGAATTTGTTTCTCATTAGGTTTGATCCTACTATGTGCTACAAATTGGAAGACTGGTTTCAATACTTATCACATTAATGCCATTTAACAAATAATAGGCAAATCAAATCAACTTAATGATGTTATAATGGCACACCAACAAAATCTCTTATTTGAAAGTGCGATCCCATATTTCAACTTACTCCCAATTATTGATCTCATCCAGTATGGTTTTCCCATTAACTTTTTTATTTCCTCCCATAATATGGTACAATCTAGTAACTTTTTATGGTAATATCCATCTTAAAATATATCCCATTGGATCCATCGATTGCATAATGGGGTGTTTTTTTGCCAATAACATTGAGTTAAATTTAGTAACTTATTAAGTGACTTAAGATGATTGCATAATAGGTTGATTGAAAATAACTAAAGTAAGGAAAAATAAAATGAATTATGCATCTATTAATGTTAACTAGGGAGATATCCTATGATAAATGAGAGATTCATCATGCTATATATATCCTTGTTGGCTCAAAGAACTATATAGGAAAATAATTGAAGATTGGAGTTCTTTTACAAGTATATATTAAGAGATAAGTGAATGTTGACCATATGGATTAAATGCTAAGTATAATAAAATAAAATATGGATGAATTGTCTAAAGATTGGACTTGAAGGAGTTGATTGAAGCCATTAAAGAAGCTTTATAAGGGAACCTAAATTGGGTAACTGACCACCATTACAACAATCAACTAGTTAGGGTTTTTGGTTCACCACTCCCTTAGCAGTCTAGCTAAACCTTTTATATTAGAGTTTGAGGTCAATTTTTATGTCTTTAGGTGAAAAATTGTTAGGAAAGTGGCTTTTCGGTATTTTGTAGTATTAGATCCTTGGTTTAGTTATATTTAAATGTTGATTCCAATTTCCATTAAGAAGTTGATATAAACATAAGCCAGGTAGGTTAATTGGCGTACGGGATCGCTTGTAGGTTTTGTAACTTAAAGAACTTAACGTATTCTCGACTATAAATCGATTTATGGTTATGGTTAACAATGAAGTTGTACCGATCAAATAGGTGGTCCATGAGCTTAAAATTCCTCGTTTATTGTAGGTTGAGTACTAAGGATGAAATGACATGCATTGTGGTAAAACTAAAGTTAATACAGATCTAAACATCTAGAGAAAGTTGTTAATATGGTGCAGTTGTGGTAATGAATGTAGGTGGTTATAGTTGTAGTTTATTGAATTCCCGATGGCTAATATAAATAGTGAACTGGCAAAAAAAAATAAAACAATTAGTAATGGTTAATGGATTATAGTATTGGCATTGGCCTTGGAATGCGAGAGATGTGTTTTTTTTTTTTTTAATTGCATTCTATGCTTGCCCTCTTAAATATAATAATTAATCGCAACTGATTGTTATTTTCCTTATAGTTGTATATTTACTTAATTAATTATATATATGTGTATATATATTACATACGTACGTATACATGGACGTATATGTTTGCATGCGACCGATGCGTACAGGTACATGTATGTTTGTGATAGTTCTTATTTATTAGTTCTTATAACTCACCATCTTTGTATATTGAAATCTTGAGGAAAAATACAAAGAGAGAAGGTTTTGAGTCTTAAGTGTCTTAATTAGTATAACGACTTGTGGCTACTTGCTAGCTTATTAGGTAGAGGACATGATGTAATTTTTAAATGGTCATAAAGGGATAGAAGTGTTGTTTGCACTGCACTTCCAATAAACCAACTTCTTTCTTTTTCTTTTTTTTTTCTAATTATATTATAACTTGAGAATGGGATTCAAATCATAATATATCTCAATAATAGATTAGTTATGGTACCATTATATTACAATAGTCTTAACTTCTAACAAACCATTAAAAGTGCTATAATATATATATGCATCTAATCTTAACTTTAATAACATAAAATTTTAAACATTTTTATGTGTTTTAACATCTTCCCCTACCCCCCTGCTCTTCCTCCTGCTCCTCCTCCTGCTCCTCCTTCTCCTAAGTTCCTAATATGTCTAATACTGCATACTTCTTCTTAGAGAAACATTATGTCATATTTAGTATGCATGAATGGTAAGAAATTGAATAAAAATGAAATGAGGAGTGAAATGAAAAATCTTTTCTAATATTTGAAAATACTCATAAAATGGAATAGAATGAAATTAAATAAGTATATAGCAGTGATTATTAAAAAATACTCTTAATTATTGAATGTCATAATTAAATTGAAAGCTAATGAAATGGAATAAAATTAAATGTATATAAGTAATTTGAGCAATAATAATAAATGTAGGACTAATGAAATTGCTATTCCACCTTTTTAAAAGCAAAATCGAATTCCTTATTAAAGCTGGAATTACCGATTCTATGTAATTAAAATTCCAATTTCTAAATATATTTCTAAATATAAAGAAAATGAGTAGAATCTGGAATCGTAATTCGCAAATTCCATTCCAGTTTACCTCTAAGTATAAAAAGTGACATTAAAATAGCGAAGGCTGTTATAATCCGTAATATTTGTTTAAAATATCCATTATTTTATTGGCTCAATGCTTGGTAACTGGTATGTACTGTTTTGGTCGTTCGACATGAAAGGAAAAAGAATGCCATAGAACTTAACTTAATGGAGATTTCTACGGTCAGCCAATAGGACCACTAGTTTATTATTTTAACATTAAGTTAATATGTTAAGAATTTCAAGATTAAAATTAAATCATAAAATAACTCGATGGGAATCAATTTATAATACTTTCTATAATATCCATCCTCTATTCTCTTTATCACGCATCGCTTTTCCTTACAAGTTATTTTCAGGGAACACGTTCATCAGAATTCAGAATATATCTATTTAATAAACTATAGTTTGATAGGGAAAAATCCAAGTTCGTCCATGTGAATAGATGGGGATATATTTTTGGTCTATATATGCCAACAACATAAATCTCCATGAGTTGGTCATGACAATCGTACAATAATCTTTACAAATAATGTCTGCATGGGTGATATTAATGTTTAATATATATACATATATTATATATGAATAAGGAAGATTATAAATTATACTTAGAATATGTGGACAGAAATCGATTGCGAATTATATATGGCGTGCAATCATATTCATACACTGATCAACGATGGAAAGATAAAATCAATAATGCATAGAAATAGAGAAACTGTGAGGAGAACAGTTCAGCAGTTATGAAAAATACATTTAAAAATTTTCATATAATATTTCATAACTGAATTTTGATGGACACAAGATAAGATATTTTTTTCAATAAATGAGGAAAATAATAATAGCCACATAATTTGGTGAACAAGGTCATACTTCTATTAGATATAGCACTTCCTCGCGTACAGAAAAAATAAATATTAGGTATTTTTTTCAATAAATAAATATTTTTTTCCTTTTTCCCTTTCTCCAACCTTCTTGAGCTTTTGTTTTTTCCCATTACAAAATTCAACTTAATAAGTTGGTCCAATTATTTGTTTTGTTTCTTACTAAGTGCAAGTGAGTATAAGATAAATCGGGTACAGATCTTATCTATATGACTATACCCGATTATACAAGTATAGATTTTTAAATTTTAAACAGAAGCTTATCATTTATTTAGTACTTTAGAACCATCCAAAATTTATACCTATAAAACTAATAGAACACTATGTACATTATAAAACTTATAAAATTTTCTATTATATTTTGATAATATTAAAGTTATGAGATAAATTTCAAGCTTTTGACAACTCGAACCCCTCAATATTTTTATAGGATCCCATTTGTTCAAATCGCATGAAGACACACTCTTCATGAGTTTAAAAAAGTGATATTAAAAAATTTGCATCATGTAATATCTTAGATAAAAGTAATGTTACGAAACAAAAATAATAAAATAACATGTCTACGAAGAAGGTAAGGCCTTCACTTGTGCAAATCTTACATTTATTAGAAGGTTTAATTCACTTACTTAAAATATATAACACCAAATCCAACATAATAAGTTTACAAATACAACATTTTATGCAATGTATTATAGTAAAGGTAGGATTAGTTATAAAAATAAATAAATAAAGATGAGAGGCGAAAAATAGAAACCTAAAAATGAGACAAAAATGTAAAATAAGTTCTATAGGTTTCTTTTGGATGATAAACCTCAACTATAACTTATATGTTTTTTTTTCCCCTTTTGGTAGAATTTAAAAGGTAAATATAATTTCATCTTACATTCATTTATCATTATTTGATAATTTTTATTGGGTGCATCATTATACCTTAAAATACATATTCTATATACCTTATATCATAGATTTCAAGATAAGTATAGAATATAAAATCTCCATACTCATATCCCACTATCTAAAGCATGTTTTGAAAAATTATGCGTAGAATCCACCCTACGATCTAGAGCGGACCAAGAAAGCAACAGTAGTCCTTACCCTCCTAAGTTTAAAAATTAATTATAAAGAAGGAAGATACATAGTTGTGCTTCATAAAGCAAAATCCTAACTTGAAAAAAAAAATTTAGTCCTTGATTGCATGGTTCTACATCCATACCTGTCAGCAACCTTCGATACCCATCAAGAATCAAACAGGATATCATAAAATACAATGTATGATAACCACTTAAATCTATTTTCTGCTTCTATTTCTTCAATACATTATCGTATACAGGTAGAGTTGAAAATTTCCCACCACGACAAATTGGACACGATCACTGACATAATTATAGAATCAAAACCCAACGCTAGCAAATAGAAGAGACATAATCAATCGGTTTATGAATTAAATGATTATATTATGAACTGATTATTTATGATATTTATCTAATTTTACGCATTTTTAACACTAATGCGGGTTTGGCACAAAATTAAACACGAAGCAAAACAACCAACTTGAGTCTTGAGTCGTGACCCCCCAGTCATGAATGCTTCTCAGGAATTAGATGTGAAAAGTTTCTGCTAAATTAAATAAATATCTGAAAGGGGAAAAACATAAAGGGAAAGAGAAATTATAAATATCTTCTTCCAAAAAAGAAGGAAGCAAAAGCAGGAGATCACATGAATTTGACGGTCCCACGAACTTTAATGGTTCCAGATCATCAAATGCGACATGTTTGGTGGGGTATGGGATTACATGAAACATGGCCCTAGGTGGGTCCTATGTAGGAAGATTTTTATTTAATCAAAAAAATTTTTTTTTCCTTCTTTTTTTCTTTTTCTGGGAGTAAATTTGATTGGGTACATATTTTTTTATTTTATGAGATTTGAAAAATGGGAAGCGGGATAATGGAAATGGTGATGGCACACCTTGCGAGCTCTTAAAGCGGTTCCCATGCATCTTTCTTGGCTTTTGGCTGCAAAGCCTGCCTATCTGTATTGGCACATGTGATCGAGTACGGACCATTTTAGTGCCTTTCCTATTCTTTTGGTCTTCACTTCCCCAAGTTTTTAAGAGATTTTCATTATGTTTTAAATTATCAAACCCCACAATTCATCTTTAATTTTCTCTCTCTCGGTACGAAATCAGGATAGGTATTTGGTCATGATAAATTAAGAATAACGGAACAGAACCCATACTCGTCTAGCGAATTTACAAAGAGAATATATGTAATTAACATCCTAATGGAAATTCTCAAAAACTATTCGTGCCTTTTTTTTTTTTCCTTTTTAATAAATGTTTGCATAAGGTGAGATCGATTTGGAAAAAAAGTTCTTCTAGACATTTTCGAATATTTATTATAATTGAACTTCAATGCTTCTCAAAACTATTATGATTATCTCAACGGGTTGTAGAAACTATTTATTTGTATTAGTAAGTGATAATGGAAGGTGATACCAATTGCCGACCTAACAATCAAAGAAAATGCAAATGAAACTTTTTCTTTTAAAAAAATTTATTTCCTCTTTTAAGAGAAATTAATCGTTTATTTATTCTCTTTTTTACTAATATTTTTCATGAAAGTAAATTGCCACTATTTTATATCTATTGCAACTCTCATCTCCTACCAGTAGCTATCTTTAATTAACTTGTAAAAACCACAACCCTTTAAGATTATTAAAATAATATTTAACATTTTTAAAATTTTAACTATAATATAAGTATTTAAAAAGTGTAAAAAGGTTTTCCTCAAAACAAAAACAGGAGGGCGATTTGTTTGTTTACAACTTAGTATTTATCATGCTGGAATGTTACAAAAATAATTGAGAGCATTTCTACTTCTAGCTAGTTGCAAAGTACAAGGAAAGTTAGCAGAATATGAATAATAGAAAGTATGGATGAAATTTGAGTCAATTAATATTCTAAGCTTTTAATGAAGTACATATTATCTCCATGATTATTTGGGGCAAAGTTTGGTATGGTGGTAGGTAATTTTACCCAAATTGCGTGATTAATCCTACACGTTGCCTTGAAATCAGAGTAAAACATATTATATGTCCAGAGCTGTGTTTTGTTTGGTACATAAAGGAGGGCTAGTCCTTACTATTATTTAATACTGCCAAGAAAACTAGGGGACGGAAAGGACGAGGGATTGAACCATTTTGATATAAATATAGAAGAATTTTAATTATTTATCCTTAGGATGAAAGGGAAAATGTTTTAATAGTTATCATCTATTATTACACGTATATATATAAGTATATAACTATCAATTATATTTCAGCACATGATCATAAATATAGATATTGATTTTTTAAGAAACGATTCAATTATCACTACTACATATTAGAATACGATTAATGATTATATGTGACGTAATATGTATTGTCTAATGAATTATTTCTCCAAAGAAATGAAAAGGGGATCATAAACCAAAAAAAAAGGAAAAACCTCCCAAGTTTCCAACATTATTATTCGTTTTAAGAAATTTATTGTCATCCTAATATTTTACGGCATTATTAAGAATAAGAATTACAAAACTAGAAGAATAAAAGATATAAGCAAATGACAATCTTGCCTAAACAATCCTGAACATGTCTTTGTAATGAATGAAAAGGTAATGGCATAATCATTATGTGAATTTCCAGCGTTTTATTAACGAAGTTTATAATTATTAAATATCAAACTTATTTAGGCTTTACTCGTCAAATTTGAAACACACCAATCGTTGGTTAAAGTGTATAATTATGGGTAATTTATTTAATAAATTTGATAATTAAAAGTTCCAGTATATATGAATAGATTTTGTGTGTAAATTTAAAAAAAGAGAAAAACCAAAAATTCGGATAATAATTTTTAACATTTTTGCTGTATAGAAACATGTGGAAAGCAAGGATTTGTACATCACTCGAATAAAAGCTCTAGTTATATGACTAATACCAAAAGAATGCTTCCGGCATGATCCTAAGATATATGATTTATTATTAATCAAGACTAAAAAAAATAAGAAAAAAACCTGTACTTTATCCTTTATCCATGAAGAGAAAAAATGGCAGAGATTAGAAATACATAGGAACAGTCAAGGGCAATTGTGTAAGAGAGGGGAATGAGAGGAAAAAGGAAGGAAAATTGTAGGTATGTGGCTTCCCAAAAGGGTGCATGTGAAGATGAGATGGGCCAGCAAAGACTGAATGGAGAAGGGAAAGAGTGGAGAGAGAGAGAGAGCACATGGGAGAGCACATGCTGAGAAAAAAAAACACACCCATTTGGAGTTGAAGAAGGAAGGGGGACGGCATGTGACAAAGGTGCGACAGTGAAGCGGCATCCGTTGTACAGCATGTTCTGCACATTCCCTGCATCCAACTGATCCTTTACGGCACAGTTTATGTGTCTTTCACTGTTATTCTCACACTTCTCTACTTTTATTATGTCATTAATTATTATTAATAATCTCCAAATCTTCTCGTTTATGATCTTCATATTTGTCATCTTTCTTTTTTCTCTTTAAAAAATCCTTTGATGCCATTATATTTTTATATGACTAATGCACTACTGTAAAATTGACTAATTTAAACTATTAATTTAGTAAAACTTAATCTACAAAATAGACTAATTTATTACCTGAACAATAAGTAAATAGCTTTTTATGAATAATTAATTAAACGAAAAAAAAGTAATCTATTAATTTTTTATAACAGATTATCTTGATCAGTATTACAATAATACTATATTTTTAACATTACAATAAAAAGTGGCATATACTCCACTATTTACTTCAAATGTAAAGAGCGTGTCATTTTTTTTTTAAAAAAAAATATTCGTCAATTAGATACACGTATAGAACATAGATGTGTACTCCTAAAAGCATTGAACACTCTATGCCTACTAGCATAAAACAGTATTTTTTTTATTATTATTTTTCTTAAATTTAAGGAAATATATCTCTATAGTTATGTTTGATAAAGTTCTAAATATTATCTAAATTTTTGAAATATCTCGTGATATCATCATAATATCATCTTATTTTATATAATATTATCAATTGATTATACATAACTGTATTTTAATGAGATAATTTTAGAAAGATTTAAAAAAAGCAACGATCTAAATCTTAAATTTAGTTAAACCTAACTCTACTATGATATAATTAGTGAATAAAACTTTGTTGAACTCGCAGTTATGCTCCTCTATCTCGTAGTTAGTTTCATGCATCATTTACCACAATCCTCAACCCTATTGACATGCTGCCATCAATAAATGTTCTATTCATACAAAATATATATATATATATATATACACTAATTTTTAGATATGTTGTGGATGATCAAGATTTGAATACTAAGCATTAAACTAAATTCTTTTTACAAGATATATATATATATATATACACACACATTTTTATATGTATTGCTTCTAACATTTCCTTTAGGGTTGGTATACCTTAAGAAAATAGTTATACTGCTTATAAGTGGATCAAAACTTGTATCTACATGATATCGATAGAAATATAAGACATGATAAATTAAGATTTTTTTATGGTCTCATTCGTATTTTTTATATGATTGATTCCACCTTTTATTTTATTTTTTATTTAATATTTATTAGATTTAAACTATTTAATTGATTATATTTTCAATCGTTTAAATGAAATAATTATTAAATAAATAGTGAAATAAATTGTTGGATCAGTTTCATCAAAATAGTAAATACAATAATAAAAGTTTTCCATAAACTATACATTAATATATTTATAACTTATCTTTATATATATATATATATATATTTATAATAATCACGTGACAGTAACATACAAAATTACATATCCATGTTATTTCAACATTGGTAAAATCAAGAAATTTAGGAAATCGAACCCTATGCAACAGACGGATCCTCGATTACGTTAAACTATTGTTAAAAATTTCCATTCTTATTCATACACGTGTGTAAACTTTATATCCAAGATATTATTATCTTCCGGCATGGCCAACATTTGTCATTCAAACATTTGAACTTCATCTTCTTTAGTTTTCATCAAAATACTAAAAGATAAATAAACTCACCTTTTGGCAGGGGTAAGTGCGTCGTCATTCCCACCGAATCTGACTTTTCAAAACAAGCTTTTATTTGACTCCATAAGATTATTGATTATCCATATCATTAATTTACTTTATTATTTCCTATTTTCACCAAAAATAAATAAATTTAATAGTATCAATATGTCATATATTTAAATAAATGACGTATAAATAATCATCATAATAGCTAATTTTGAGAAAAATACCAGCCAATTTTTTACTTATTGAGAATTTCATTAGTAAATATACGTTATTAACTTATCTACGAAGCATATTAATAATATTAAAATTTTTCTTTTAGTCAAGATGCGTGGGAAATTAAATATTATATGATTCCCATCACATGAAATTAAACGTGACGTTCATGTGTTGGAGGAATAGCTATCACATGTCATTACTCACAAATAATCGAGGTTTAATCTTATAATATGTATATCTTGTCGTGCCATTGTGTGTACTGCTTTTTGCTGGTGTAAAGTTTGGTAAACTAATTAACATATAGGTAGGGTTTGCTTTGTCCAACATTTGACTTTGTTCAATCTGATTCGATTTTGCTAGCATTAGCATGTCGCTAACTCCAAAAACGTACGGTCAAGCGCACAATGCATTCATTGATTTCGTTAAAAGTGTGTAATAGAAAGGTTATTTCCTTTCTATAAATCTAATTTTGCATTCAGTTAGCAAATAAATAGTCCATATTATATAATTATTATTATTGTCAAACCAAGAATCGGATTTTCTTTGAAAGATGAAATGGATGGCCATTCATTGATTTTTCTCAACATATTTTTATATCTACTAATGAGATTTTAGCTTCATAGTCAAATGGGAGATTGAGGTAAGGGTTTGTTGGTTTTTTCAAATGTATTTTAAATTTAGATTAATGCTATTTTAAGTATAAGCAAATAAAGTAATAACAATTACTTTTCTGTTTTAATCATTAAAAATTATAATTCTAATTTTATCTTGTTACATTTTACAAGCATTTTGCTATGAGTACCCAATTATTGGTTTAGGATACCTAACTAATTGTCATATCAATTATCAGACATGCCTAGTATTTTGTATTTCAATGAAAACTATGCTTGTTCCCTCAAATCTTTCTTTCAAATTTTGAAAGGTTTTGTTGAGCGATGTCGTCTATCTTTAGACACAAAGGGTTTAAATAAAAAACCTTTTAAATTTTTTAATATTAATTATGCATTTTATAGAAAGATAAGTAGGTGAAATAGTAAAAATATTATTTTATTTAATATCTTAACAAATATTTAAAACTTCTCATAACATCTTCAATTTTACGATGACATCTTGTATTTTCAATTCACAACCCACAGGCAAACCCTTAACCGAAGTTTGGAGTTTCTCAAAACTATTATTAGAAATTGTAATTCTAATTTTAGCTCTTTCCATCCTGCGGCACTCAACATTGGCTTAGGGCCGGGATAGCCTAGCCACTACTTTTGCCGTATCAATTATCAAAAATAAAAAATGCCTAGAGTTATTATTGGTGAAAACTATGCTAGTTTCCCCAAATCAAATTTTGAAAGGTTTTGTTGACTGGTGTGATCCACGAGATTTTAAATAAAAATATTCTTCCTATTTTCCAATATTAATTATACATTTTACAGAAAAAAAAAAGTATATAAAATAATTAAAATATTATTTATTTGTTATCTTAACAACAACCTAGGACTTCTCGTAACATCAAGTAAACCCTTAACCAGAGTTTGGAGTTTCTCAAAGCTATGACAAATTATGGATGTATCTTATCTAAGAGAATTCTGAACATTATATTTTTAATGTCTCACAATTTTAAGACAACCTTTTTCGGCCAAAACAGAAAAAATTTAATTCAACCTTAAGATAATCTTTTGGCATACCACGGTATCTCCCATGCTATTGCCAAACTAAGGTATACATAATAATAATAATAATAATAATAACAACAATAATAATATTGTTATTATTACTGTTGTTATTATTATGAATTTTTTTTTCTATTTCTCTCCAAGAAGAAAAAAGAAAGAAAAGAAAAATCATGGGATCTTGGCATGCACATATTTGCTATTAAAACATCAAATTTGAAATTAGTTATTTTCATAACTGGGTGCCTTTTCTTTTCTTTTCTTTTCTTTAGAGGGAGAAAGGGTGGTTGCCAAATGTTATATTATTACAACTATTGGAAAAAAAAAAAAAAAAAAGAAAGAAGAGAGAATCGAAAGCTATATATCCCGCTATAAGGCCAACTATCAGAAAAGGGACTCTTTTTTTTTTTTTTTTTCGGACTGCATTATACTATTATTCTTAATAAAGGGGAATTAAACTTAGTTTATTTGTTAATAATTCATACCACTATACTATGTCAACTTTAGTAAGAAGACACTTCATTGATTTGTTTATATTTGACAAGGTCCCTTCTCTAGTGTTATAATATAGACATTATGAGATATATTTAAAGGTGATTTTAGCCCGTGAACCAATTTCTTTGCAAAAGGGTTTTGGTTTTCAAATCAATATGTTTAACCTACTTTTTAAATAAGTATTTATCGAGATTTTTTTGCCTCATTTAAAGAATAATTCAAATAAACTTGACCTATTTTACTACTAATCAAAGTAAACAAGTTGCATTGATCCATTTAATCAATTTGTATTTTTAATCAACGGATCAATCTCATTTAGCTCGCTTTTTAAATGGATTCAAATTGAGATTTTTTAATATGTTTAAAAAATGAGTCAAATAAATTTATTCTATTTGACCTTGAATTAAAATGAGTTGGATTTTATTCAAACCATTTACACACCACTAAAAATGTCCACCTCGTAATTTATCACTAGCTTATAATTTCACGTGAAAATTGAAGTGCCCTCGAGAGACATTCCTATATTTAGATAAAAACAGTCAAAATTAGAGGGAAAACATTGATGGGAACGTAAATTCGAAAAGAAGAACATCCTCGGTGAAAACGTAGCACAATTGTCTAACCTTTTGTTTTTATTCCTCTTCTCTTACCCCTCTTCTTTGGCTCTTTCTCTTTTCCTTTTTAGCTGCTTGGAATGGACACATACGGGAGTGAGGGACAAGATGATGAAAGCCATTATTGTGATGCACTCTTTTGATGTGATGTGACATTATATATATATATATATATTCGTAAAGTTATTCATATATATATATATATATACACGATTTTTACAAACCAAATCTGAAGATGGAGTACGAGTAGTATGAATTTTGACTAAGTATAAAAAGTTATATCCATATATATCAGATTTTGCCATTTTCCCAAGTATACTTGATTTTCTTTTTCTTTTTCTTTTTTAATATTTTATTTATTGAAAATAAATGTAGAGAGTGCTGAATTTGAATGATATGAGCGAGTCGTGCATGTGCAGTTTTCGCTTTATTCCCTTTGTTTTTAGGTCGGCAGAGGGTTCATAATAAACATGTGCTGCTGACCCTTTTTGGTTGGAAGTCATGGCCCTACCTGTTTTGTCTATTGTGCACTATATAGTGGGCCTGGATTTTGTTTTGCCTTCCTGTTCTTTTCTCTCTCTCTCTCTCTCTCTCTTGTAAGTTAGTGTTATTAGGCTTAATCCAGATATTTGATCCAAACATGTGAAAAATTAAAAATTAAGGAGAAACTAGGTTCAATCAAAAGTTTAACTAGGATCAAATTAGATTGAATCGTATAGATTAATTTAGGTTTGACAACAATACTACAAATATATACTTTAAACCATTAATTAATGCAGTAAATCTTTATAATTTCAAAATAAATGTTTACCTCCAATATCTTTTAAAAATAAACAAACAAATAATCTCAAACTGCTACTAAAATCCGAAGAGTTAGGGGGATTGGAAGACAGCTTGGAACCTATGTTGCATATCTTGGAAATCCACGAAGCTAAATCTACATTTTGAAAGTTTAAAGAATTTATTTACATGTGATCAATAGTTTAGATGGTATATCTTCTAATTTATGTTTATTTCTTCCTTCAAGGACTCATTTGTGTGTTAATTAATTCATTGCATGCTAAAACACAAAGATAAAATTTAGATATTCTATCTTCTAAAAGATTGGAAAAAATCTTCAATAATACTAATACACTACATGAATTGATAAGTAACGTATAAGTATTAATAAAATTTTAACACATGGAAATATAACTAGTACTAGTACTTTTTTAAAAAAGTATATTAATTCGTTATCAAGTGTTTAATTATCATTAATATTCGTATATTACCAAGTGTGCATCTTTGAAAGCTTATGTATGCATCAAATGTGTAAGAAGTCCTAAAACTTCCATTTAGGTTCGAAAGTAAGAGAGGGTATAATAATTTATTTGGATATGAAATAACTATAATTATATATGTATGATAATTTATGTCTTTCTATCTTTTCACATATTGTGTACACACATAGGTGATGCAACTTCTGCTAATTGTTACTTTTATTAGCTAATATGGGTCATGTAAGTTTATTAGAGACTATATCAATCTAATGATTTATAGAATAGAGAGATATCATTTTCTTTTTTCTTTTTTCTTTTTTTTTTTTTCTGTTTTAACCTCTCAAGCTATTGATTCCATCAAAAGACTTCCTCTTTATTTCTAGTTCCCTTTTTCGTATATTATGATGTAATACTGTTACATGTTTAATTGTCTTCAAATAAGAACTAGAGAGAGTTAGAAGCTAATCTATCGACTCTATTGCGCAGTATATATAGGTTAGGCAACCGGCATTGCTATTCGTATTCTTATCATTTATATACTTGTTGACTACCACCTGAAGTAATGACAGAAGTGGTTGTGCTATCTTCTTACCCATTGTACAACTGGATAGAGTTATTGAATCATTTGTCTTCTAATATGTATTTAAATTTTCTCCCTCCTTATGAATCTCTTTGGTTTCTTACCCCTTTAAGCATCAAAGACATGGCTTTTAACTTTAATAGTAAATCATTTTTCCTATTTAAAAGGAGTCATGGCATACGAGCCGAGATATCACCAAGATATTCAACACCGAATGAGATATCACATGAAGTCATAGCAATTGCATCAAGAAACAGTCTGCATGCCGAGGTAATTCTCAGCAACTAAAATACTTCCCATTTAAAAAACATTCATAAATTAGATCGAAATTTTATTTTCAATCTTTCTTATAATTTAAATAAGATAATAGTATCGCATCTATCATGAAAGATTGCTTCAAAATGGAATGGACTAGATGAATCGAGAAGGAAATGAAAACTTTGTTATGTGATAGTTAATAGCCAAAGGAATCATGATCCTATTTTAGTGGTTTGTTTACTTTAAGCATATTCCTAATGGAATAGAATAAAACTAGGGTAAAACTCATCTTTCATGTGTAAATGTCACATTTGGTATCTTTTATCTCAACTTTGCTTGTTTTTCGGTTAACTACCTAAAGTTTAAAAATGCTCATTTACTACTACAAACTTTTTTATGTCACTTATGGTGCTTGAACTAGGTAATTAATTACAAGAATTGGTAAAATTCATATAGCTAATTATAAAATTGAACAAAATTGAGATACCAAATATGTCATTTACTCTCTTTTTGAGTATACACTTTGTCTACTAAAAATGCACAAATGCAACAAAACGAATGCAAACATATACACAATACATGTCCTATCATTGATGTGATATATGCAATGTAATAATATACAAATGTCACATAATATTATAAGGAAACTTGTATATATCAAGCTCAAAGAAATCACACTTTCAAGTAGTTAAAATCAAGAACCAAAGGTTTTTTTTTTTGGTGGTTCAAATAAACCATCTCATTACGGCATCAACATCGCTACTTTTACTGTAATTGAGGTGTCATATTAAGTTTACAAATGGATGTTGGCGTATCTTTGCGTGTCCTTGCTTTAAAAAGGAAGCTCAAAATAACAAGCTCCACTCGAAACCTTAATTACATTTTCACCACTTCATTTCCCCCTAATCTTCTCCTCCAATTTGCACTATCAAATTTATTACGCTTAATCTATTATCTAAAATATAGTTTGAAACAAGATGTCGCAAATCTATTACCCAAAATCCCTAATTACAATTATTGAGAAGATTTATGATGATTATGAGGATAATTAGGAAAAGTGGCAATAGGAAATCATGGCATCAATTCTTTCATTAATAAATTAATTTTTCCCTACAAGGGGATACTTTTTTTTATGTACTTGGTCTTTAATAAGTTTTATAAGTAAAATTGTTGTTGAGCTTGAGAAGTGCTATATCTATATTTTTATTCCTATATTACTACTCTGAAGGCACGTTCAATGTATGAAATTGAAATTCCATTCCCTTTTTATTCCACCATTACCACATTTTCTTGGTTTTTTGTCATGGAATCATAATTCTATAGGAATTTTAAAATTTTTCAATTCAACCAAAAAATCACGATTCCTTACCACTATTACCACCATTACCGTCATCGCCACAACTATCGCCACCCCCACAACCGCAGTCGCCCCTACCACTATTGACCACCGTGCTACCTCTACCACCACCACCACTGCTGTTGTCTCCACCACCACCATTGTCGTCACCATCATTGTCGCTGCCATTATCACCGTCGCCAACTACCACTACCTATTACTTTAGGATTAGTTAAGAAAATAAATAGACTAAGAATAATTTAGTCATTAAAGTTATATTATATATCTATTCCTAAATTGTTTATAAATCCAATTAAACAAAATAATATGTATTACACTCTTATTTCATTTCTTACTAAATTCCAATTTCATTCTCTACTAATTCTATTCCATAAACTAAACATGCTATAAGTCTATTTTAGCTGTTATACTATAGATCTTCTCCATTATGAGCACCTATATCTCGATGCAAGGTTACATTTTTCATGTAAAATTTTTGTTTTGAGTCATGGGAAAGATATTTTGTAAAAGTAACTCGATCCTCATACCCTCATTTCACTTAATTCGATGAGAAGAAATGTCAAAAATTACAGATTTGGGATATGTTGTTTTAAGCTATATTTTTGGTAATAGATTGGATTAAAGAAAGAGATTAGGGGAAAAATGAAGTAGTATGGATCAAGGTTTCCAGTTAAGGCATGCTATTATGAGCAATATTTTTTTCAATTTTTTTTTTATTGTAAGGTTATATGTAAGACGCATAAATATTCATATGTAAGTTTAACATGACTAGTCATCTATAGTAAATAAAGTTATGACATCACTTTACTTGGATCACTTAATATAGCATTGATTTTATATTTTAACAACTTGAAACTACATTCCTCTATTTAACTTAATCCTAAACGTTGAATCTCCCAAGTGCAATTTTTCGTAATTTATATGATTCACACTTTATATAGGATATGAAGACAACGTAATAAATGTTCTATATTAATATTATAAAATATGTCTTACTAAATAATATTGAAACACATTATACGTCCACTGCACTTAAACCAACATATACTAAAATAATGTATATCATAGCGAAGGTTACACTATATCTATGAAGACATGCATGTATTTATTATAAATCATACAATAATACAAAATATCCGCATATCTATATTTATATAGTATAATTCAAATACATATAAATGCTCTTTACATTATATCTTATGTTAAGTGAAATCTCACATGAATTGTGTGGGAGAATTGATATTGGTTTATTACATAATAATAAATATCTTATTAACATTAATTGAAAACTTTTGAACCAAATGATTGAAAAAAGTTTACTACTGTTGGTTAACTTACTTATTCACCTTTTTTTTTTTTTTTTGCATGTAGTGATGCACTTAATTTATGAATAATGTATATTAAAATTATTAAACTTGTAGCTCTATAAGGATTGAAGTACATAGAATGGTAGTATTGGTATAATCATATAAAACTATGAGCTCGTAAAAACATATTTGAATTCACATTTTATTAAGAGTTTACACATATACAATTTTGTGTTTGTTTTAATTAGGTTAGATTTACAGAATCATAAATTCATAGAGTAATATGAGTTGATTTGCGATTTTAATGATTATACGTATGTCATATATATTATAGACATAGGTAGGGTTAAGAAAATACATAAGATGTAGGATATGAGACCTTATCTATACCTTACCTTATAAGGTACAAGTTCTAATATTTTGGAACTAGAGCCTGTCCTCTAACATTATAAGACTTCCTTGGAACCCCTGTGTTATAAAATCTTTCAATTTTACTTTTCTTTCTATAAATTTTAAATTTATATGATATAAAAGTAATTTATATATAATATTACAAGTTTCTCATCTACAAAACCTATAGAACCTATGACAAAATTTGTAAAATTTTAAAAAGCGATTTTTCCTACTTTCATTAGTTCAAGTTTATGCAATTTTATTACTTAGTAATTAAATGGGAAAAATAAGGGGAAAAATAAAAAATGTTAAGTTAGGGAGGAAAATGCGAAGAATAAAGGAAATAATGGACAACCTAAAGTGATAGGTAGTATTAGGTTAAGTCATTTAAGGATATTGACTTATGGGTTTGTATTCTCTTTTTTTCTACCCCTTCTTACCAAAACATTTATCAGCTGAAAAATATAATATTATCATTTATTAATATTATTTAATATCTTTATAAGGTGGATTATATACCCTTTATACCCAAAGGTATAAGTTTCATAATAGGTACATGGTAAGAAGTCCACATACCTTTACCCCACAATGAGAGTAGGTCTCGAGAAAAAGGCATTTAGAATTTAACTTGTAATCATTATTAGCCATTTGAAACTTATCTAATCGATTAAGGCATGGTGAGTACCCTATACAATATAGTTATACGCTTTGTCACGCCTTAAGTACCTATATCATAATAGTCTCGTCATGCATACCAATGATTGATGATAGCATAGGGCCCATTGCTACCATTATACCATTGATATACACCAGGCTATACATTTGAGTTGGCAACATTTAGTAGAAGCGAAGTGTGCATATTAATAACCTTGAAAAATAACGACTCCTTTATCTTAACGTTACTATTTTACTTGCTTAATAAAGTGGTTTATCAGTTTCTACTTATTGAACCTCACTTGATGCTCCTATTCTATGCTTTTGTATAATTAATTTACAAAAGAATAACTATAGAGATATAAGTGAAACTACATAGCTTAGTAAGTGGTAAAAGATAACCGTTATACAAAAACAAATAAGGTAAGCAAATCCTTTTAAAGTCTAGCGAATGTAATAATTAAAGTGTCACCCGTACAACGTTAACTAGTACGTTATGAGACTGGAGAAATTAATTCCACTCTAATCTAAGTTTCAAGGAGTTTTCAAACACCACAAACCAATTGTTTTATGAACAATTTCTAATCAATCTGAAGATGTACAATGGACATTTGCTTCTTCCTTCTATACTCAATCTGGACTATTATCAATACCTTTCAAACTAGAATGGTGACCTCCTCTCTTGTTACTTAGTTTCACAAGATTGAAAAGAATGAAACCTCACGATTTCCTTGTTAAGTGAATGGTGTTGACGAGAAAAAAATGCAAAAAATATGGAAATGTAATGCATATACTTGTTTTAAGAGTCGGATATTACATTAGTTAGATTATTTAGGTAATCAAACAAATGAATCATTCTAAGTCAGAATATTAAATGAATAAGCCAAACAACACAAACTGTTATCTATAGTCATGACATTCACATTTGTTACATGCGTACAAACAGTTAATTACATGTGCAAGCAATATAATGACTTACAACACCTTATTAATATAAAAAAAAAAAATTACCATGAGACAAGCCACTTACCTAGATTGTAGATGCCTAAGATCCCCTCGAAAGTAGTGTTGATTTCAAGTAAAAAAACTCCTTAAATTCAAAATTATTGAAACTAAAACCACCAAAATAGTTAAAACCACTACCTAGTGGTTGCCACTACTACTCCAACCTTGTCTAACTTCTTAGGAGAAATATAAAGAAGCTTCATAAATTTTCTCTCAAATTTTAGAGACTTGGTTTGAGTAGTATAGATTTTTTTAAAGTCAAGAGAAGAGTATTCATAGTATTCAAAAGTTAATATAAAATTTTACACAGGTCTAAAAATTATGAAAAATTAGACACATATTTCTCATATTGTTACATGTTTCCCATTAAATTTTCACAATTTTTGGGCAACCGTACAAATTTTAGTGAATTTTAGAAGAATTTAACTATATATTTTAATAATTTTCTGGTAAGTGTAAATTTATGGAAGTATTGTCACGTGTTCTTAACCCTAAGACATGTGTCTAGCCAATTTTTGAACATTTTTCACCACTTGTGCAATTTTTGTTGAATTCTTGAAGAAATTATCAACATATTTTAATAATTTTTTTATATTTCTAAATTTTATAAATATTTATTTACTTTTCTTACAAGTTGTTAGATATTTTTATGACATTTCATTAGTGGTTTGACATTTCTAGAGTTAATTTGATATTTCTTAGGTATTTTATGGTGTTTTATAAGATACTTTTATCATATTTTTGTATTCTACTCAATTATTTTATTATTTAATTTACTTTTATAAATATATTCTTTATTTTCATTTGGAGACATGTTATGATGACGTCTTATATGTAAAAGGTATAAGTCATTATCATACTTTTTAACCTTATTCATTATTTATTTACTTTACTTTATTACTAGTTTACTATTTAATATTTATTTTTACTTTTTACTGCCTACTTTTACTTATAGGGGCAAATTGGTCTTTATCTCATTTTTTCTCATCTTCAATCCTTGGTATATACTTTATAATTAATGTCTTGACTTTTATCTTAAAATAACTAATCATTTTTATTACTTGTTAACAATTTTTATTTTCTATAGCTTATTATATATACAGGGTTTTAACATTAATTTTAATTTTCTTTACTAGGTAATTGTTAAATTAATTTTTCTTAACCTCTTAAGTTTTTTTCCTTTTACTAATCTATTTTCTGTTATCGATTTTAGTATTTTCTACTGTTGTCAACTCTATAAACCTTAATTCTATTTATGAGTTGATGTTCTCAATTAATTCTCATATTTTAGGATTATTTAGGACTATGTGATAAAAATCGACCCACGACCACCTTCATGCTACAGTAAACTTAATCAAAGCCAAGGCTAACTTGTGTAACTCAAGGCTAAGTTGATATCAGAAAGCCGAGAAAAGCAAGGAAAACAGGACAGCAATAGCCTTGTTAACCTCCAAAAAGACCCAGAACCAAGCAATTAAGGTCCTAAGTCCAAAGGTCAACTTGACTTGAAACCAAAGAACTAATGCTAATCGATCCTCAAGTTCAGCAACCGTTGATCGACCTCACTAGGAACTCAGCCAAACACGATAGGACTTCGAAGACCCCAACCTCAACTCAAACATCTAGCTGCAGATTTGATCCAACTCAAGCCTTAGAATAGCTTAGATACCTTGTACGCTGACCTTCCTATTAAACATACTATTTAGTATGGTTTTGTACGCTTGTAAATATTTTCCTTAGTTTTAGTTGTGAGTTTATTTTAAGGTTAAGGCCTTGTAAGTTATTTACACTTTTGCCATTAGGGTTTTAGGATTTAATATAAATAGCAATATTTGTAATTAATAGGAAACAAAATTAAACAATTAATGAGACTATACTTGAATTTTCCCCCATTTGTTAATGTGTTTGCTTATTGGCTTTGAATCCAATTATTAAGTGTTACTATTCCTTTTTAATTCTCAGTTGTTATCAATCTTCCTGCATGAGATTATGGTGAACCCTCTTTTGGTCGAGTAGTGCATTAGTTGTCATATCTACTCGCCATTAGAACTCCAAGTGCTGATTTGGTTTTCATGATTGATATCCTAATCCATTTCAACAAATCCTATTTATGTTTGTGTTATTGGTGCATGGTATTTATTCACATTCACATTTAAGCCCTCTTTCTTACCAATCTATGCCCTATTTACCTAATCTAAGTACCCATTCTAGGTAATGTATATATTGCATGATTGTAAGAGTCCAACCACCATCTTAAATTTGTACCACTATGGGGTTGGCAATTGAATTCGTTTGAAGAATCTTAGGTTTGGGTTTTATATTCTTGTGTTTACTTAAACAACTTATCGGGTATTACACACTCACCTTTAGTTATGGGTAATTTCAATATTGTCATATTGTATATATGAGGCATGCATATGTATATATTGTACAACATACAATATATTTAATAACATACTATAAATTATAATTTCAAATACTATAAAATATACTTAATATAATATATGCTATAAGATATACATATTTATATTATATACACCACAAGNTTCACATTTAAGCCCTCTTTCTTACCAATCTATGCCCTATTTACCTAATCTAAGTACCCATTCTAGGTAATGTATATATTGCATGATTGTAAGAGTCCAACCACCATCTTAAATTTGTACCACTATGGGGTTGGCAATTGAATTCGTTTGAAGAATCTTAGGTTTGGGTTTTATATTCTTGTGTTTACTTAAACAACTTATCGGGTATTACACACTCACCTTTAGTTATGGGTAATTTCAATATTGTCATATTGTATATATGAGGCATGCATATGTATATATTGTACAACATACAATATATTTAATAACATACTATAAATTATAATTTCAAATACTATAAAATATACTTAATATAATATATGCTATAAGATATATATATTTATATTATATACACACATATATTGGAAGAATTTCAATGTAAGGGATCAACGTTTGAGAATGAATTTAAATAAGATATTAACATTTTCAAAAAGCTTAAATAAAGAATTAATAATTCACAAAATAGTTCAAACAATTATATATATCATCTATTATGAATCCATTATTTGAACTATTTTGTAAAATATTTATTCATTATTTGAACTTTTTGAAATATTGATCTCTTATAATATATGTATCATAGATTCTTATTCAATATATATAACATATAACACATTATATGATATATCATGTAAAATATATATTATATAGCATACATGCAATATATTATAATTAGTTATAGCATATAATATATGCACTTGAAAATATAGATATATACATATAAATATATGTATTTATATAATGCAAATATACATGCAATTTAAGTTTTAACTTAAAAATAATGGTTTAATGTAATTTTCTCCTAAATGCGGAATGAAATTACGATCCTCCAATTTATATATTAAAACTAAAGTACTTTCCATTCCCGATAATCATTACTGTAGTTTTTAAAGTTGTTTCCAAACAAAAGATTATTTATTGAACCTGTCGTTCCTCAATTTTTGCCGGCAGTTGATTAAGGTCTGTACGTACTAGACTTGCAAAATAATGCATAGTGAAGGGATACCAGGGGGTTGTATAGTGCAGTCACTCCAATACTTAAGTTAGCAATAGGCTTTTTATGGAATAGAATGCTAAGTGCACAAGGTTAGAATGCATAGTCTTTTTTGGAAAGTTTTACCGTTAAGTAGATGTCTGATATTTATAGTAGAGTGGAGCCAATCGTTGGAGATCAATTGATGGGAGAGATCTTCTGCAAGTGTTGGAGAGTGGAGTTGTTGTGTCCGATGTATCCTTAATATTTAGGATGTGGCTATTTAATTCTTATCTTGTAGTTTATGGCCGTTACAATACTTCATGAGCTTGGGCCATTAAGAGCTAAGCCCAAGACCTATAGAAGCAAGCCTAGAGAGGTAAGGCTTTAAGGCTTGGCGGATCTAGTCGGGCTTGAGAGATCCCTACTCAAAGTACCCTGTCAACTGAACCTAAAATCCCGATCTCATTCCAACTCAATTTTTGTATACCATACATACTATAACAATATCAAAATAAAAATAGGACATGTAACATATATATAGATAAAAATAAATTTTTTTATAAAATATAGATGTAAATATAGTAAAAATCAAAAGCACAAATTGGATACAAATATTAATTTATTTCATGCATATAGTTTTAACAATTGGTAGCCTGGTCCATTGGGTTATGAGCTATCTAAAGCCAAAAGCCCAGCCCACTAAACATTTGGCGTAGACCTAATTCTAAAACAGCAGGTATATAAACTCTTTGAGTCCTATAAAGCAGAAACCCTAGTGAGGTAACACCACCGAGCTTTCTTGACCGAGAGCATACGACAATGGCGACTGCGAGGACTGTCAAGGACGTTTCTCCTCACGAGTTTGTTAAGGCTTATGCTGCCCATCTCAAACGATCTGGAAAGGTAATGTCTTTATAAATCTTTATCTTCGCACCTATCTAGACAGGATCTAATTATTTCTAGGAGTGCTTTCAAATTTTGTGTGTTTACTTTCTAGGGCTAGATAATTGTACAGGAAATTCGATCATTATCTGAATTATGTAATGATCTTTTTGCGGCACATTGAAAAGATTATGGTACCGATGCTTGTTGTAGTTAGTAATCGAGTTGCCTAGTTAGTATGTATTTGTGCCTGTTCAATTTTCATGATTCTTATACTCAGTTCATTGGAAATTGTCGTGGTATGCCGCCCCCGTATTTTCCGATTTGATTCGATCTCTCTGCTGTGTATCTGTGCTGATTGAATTTTGTTACTATTTGAGCGAGTCATCTCTTTTTGCTTCGCTGAACCGGTCCTATATATCTGCAATTAAGCAGAGTGTTTTCTTCCCATTCAATGCCATATATCTCATCATGGTGCAGAGAATACATGTTGTAAACTGAACAACTTCAATTTGACATTCATCTGACGGATTGACCTATCCATGTATGTATGCTTGTAGGATGTTCAATATTTTCTTTGTTTCTCTAATTGTTTTCATTTCACCTGTTGTGCGCCTGCTATCCGTCTAGGATTTTTAGAAATATTAGGTGGCAATTTACTTCACACTAGGTTATTCTTTCTGTTAGGAAAGAGCAATTTGATCCCAAAGATTCAGGTCACGCTTACTTTTCTGCTGGCATTTCCACGATGAATTGTGATTGTAACGGTTGGATTCCTTTCTAACTCTAATACAACAGATTGAGCTTCCCCACTGGACCGATATTGTGAAGACTGCTACTTTCAAAGAGCTTGCTCCTTATGACCCAGATTGGTACTATATCAGGGCTGGTGAGTGAGGTTCTGAGAAAATATGAAGTGAATTTGTTTATTTCAAAAGACATCGATTTTCAATTAAGTATCTCAATACAGATTAAATTTAATTTGGTTGCAGCATCCATGGCGAGGAAGATCTATTTGAGAGGAGGACTTGGCGTTGGTGCTTTCCGTAGAATCTATGGAGGAAGCAAGAGAAATGGAAGCCGTCCTCCACACTTTTGCAAGAGCAGTGGTTCTATTGCTAGGCACATTCTCCAACAGTTGCAGAACATGAACATTGTTGATATTGATCCCAAGGGGTGAGTATTTATGTTGGCTTGTGATTTTATGTCATATTAGTTATGAATAGGGTTTTAAGTAGAACTAGCATTTCTATTTAATTACCCATTGTTTGATATAAAATGCATCCTAAGTTCAGGTAGTCTCCCCCTATGCTTTGGCAATGCTGTTTTCCTTTCCATGTTAATGCTATTTGGATAAATGCAGTTGATTTGTCAGTACAAAATGCAGTCCAGTCCCCATAGCCAAGTCTAATAAGCATAGATGGTTCGTTTTCATTTTCATCTGCTTAACCCTTTATCTGTTGTATACAGTGGAAGGAGAATAACATCAAGTGGGCAACGCGATCTTGATCAAGTTGCTGGACGAATCATAGTGGCTCCATGAACAAGGGTTTTGTTGCAATCCTGCATTGGAACATTAGTACTGTAGGTTCCTTTTGTGTTATCTTGAGAAATGTGGACGAGAAAATTTTGCTTCCAGGCATCTGAGTCTTTTGTTAGAGATGGTCGATTTTTTAACTGCTTATTGTTGCTTTGACATGATAGACTTCACTGTGTTCTTCATACTTTAATCACAAGGCTTATTGAGATCAAAAGGGTGCTTCTTACTTACTCTAAAGCTCGTGCTTGATCCTTAAATCAAAGCTTTTGACGCCTCTAATGGCAGTAACTCTTTTGATCGCTCAGTAATGTACAGCCATTTTATTTCTGATGCAATCTCTCCAAGTACAACGGTTATCTTATTTATGTCTTGCATATCTAATGTTGTCAAACCTGATTTGATCCGAATAGTTTAATCTAATTCGCCGTGATCCAATTATGAAATCTGTTTGGTTTAATTTCGGTTTAACTACATGCCAAGCCTGGTTGGTTCTTTTAACCCTTCACCTTTTGACATATTACTAGATTGGGTCTGACAGTATTAAGTATATCATTAAACCAGTCATTTCAGTATACGTGTACAGTTTTTATTGCATATGTTCATTTTTCTTAAAAAAAAAATTAATAACAGATTATTGGCATACGCCTAAATAGTATTCTACATTCCCTTATGAGTTATTTTAATTGAACCCATAAGGGTTAGAGTTCATGTTGATTCATATTATTTAACTTCTCTGACGCACACTGGCTTTATGTGGCCCGTTTTAGGAAAACGGATAAATTCTAAACTGAAGTAGGACAATTGGTTCTATGCGACTATGAAATTACAAAGTGGCCGACTTGTACTTGTTAGTCAATCTATGACACATGCTTCCATTAGACAAGAATGAAATGAAAAAAAATTAAAAATTAAAAATTAAAAAGATTGGTCCAGTGGCATCTAAATTAGGATTTTTTTTTTTTTTGTTTGAAAATCTAAAAGTGTTTTCTAGCTGGTTCCTCTACAACTTAGGAATTGGGTATTTTAATAAAAATGTTGCATTTCATATCTTAACTTCAACCGATTTTGCAATCAACTACCTTAAAGCTTTTATATTATCAATCACAATATCTAATTAAAGTTTTTAAGGTCAGTGAAACTAGCAAATTTAACTCTGGCAATTGCCATTAGCCTTGGCTTGTTAAACCAATAATAAGTGGCTACTGTTCCGAACCTTTAATTTAATTATCTTATTCCATCAAGGATTCATTGTAGCACTCGAGTAACGCTGGTTGGTGGATGTCCTCGTAGAAAGATATAACAAGAATAAATCACTAAGATTTTCAGAGGGAAAGAGGTCAAAACCAGATCTGGAAAAAACTCACTAATAACATTTTTAAGAAATTTGATGGATCAGCCATAAGTTTGATGCTTTGTTTGATTTCAATGCTAAAAAGGTGTGTAGATTCAGGTTCTAAGATTTAAAGGTTTATGGATGTTTTAGTCTGGGGCTTTAGACCTTAGTTTGGCAGGCTATCATTTGTGCTACTCAGTCTGTCATGTAAGGCATCCTAGATAATAAATGATTAAATTAAATGTTTGGTACACGTGGCAATCTATTGTTGGTTGGAAGAGCCGCTAGACTAAAGGCAATAGATAGAATTAGAAGTGTCGCTATTCCTGACAACTTCTATTAATTACCGAAATCAACAATTTAAAATTTCGAATATTTAATTGAAAAATCAGTAAAAAATCATGTATCAAATATGATATTATTCATCTAACATTTAATGTTTAGGAGTATTTTATTTTCATTGAGCTATGAAAAAATATATTGATGTTTTTGATAAATTAAAGACTCTTTTTAATAGTAAAGATCATTATAATCTAATGACATCACTAACGATTTTTTATTTAAATATATTAGGGTTTAAATCTTTTCTTTTTTATGATTGGCAAAAAAAAAAAAAAAAAGAAGTTCTTTTCGATGGCTATTCAATTAATTATTTCACCTTGATTCTTAACTTATCCTTCCCACATAACATGCAATATAGAAGTGACAATTCTTCGACAAAGTTTAAGAATGAAAAAAACTGTACTATGTTTCTAATATGGAAGTTCCTTTACGTTTTAAAATGAATATCATTATCTTGTATTCCATTCAGAATTTCAAGTTTATCTTTGTGGATTTTGTATTATAATTTAGAATTTCGGATAAATTTTTTATAACGAGGGTCGATAAGTTTTGTACAATGAGACAATTTGATAGCAGTAGCTTTTACTATTACGGCAGTGATAGTGCATAGCTGCTATAATCCGTCCTATAACCCCTCTATATATGGTGATGGATTGCACTAGTTTTCCAAAATTGGGAAAGATTAATTAAATTGAACATTTCAAAAAAGCTGAGGACAAGACGATTTCGATCTGAGATTTCCATTTCTCCATGCACATATTGATAGAAACCCAATGCAATTAAGGCCTGCAGCGCAACATGATTCCACTGACTCAGGCGTCTACTCGAGGACTGTCAAGATCCGAGCCCCTCATTCGCTACATTCACACAATCTGTGCTTTACTTGCAGTTTTGAGTGTATCTAAGATAATTGCTATTATTGAGACCCAAAAACTAGTTTATAACCGCTATTCTATATGGATGGAACATGACCAAAAACACCTGAACGAAAATATTGACCACTTTACAATTATGTTCTCTCTCCTTTGCTGTTTCCTCACAAAATTCCACCCACCACTTTACAATCTATATTGGAGATAATTACAACAAAAGAGGATGTAAATTTGCTTCTAAAGAAATGGAGTATATCTCATTGTAGACTAACAATGAATTTTCCTTACAATATCAAGTATGTTGTGAACTATTATGTGTTAGCTCCATCGCACAAGTACATTCAATTTTAAAGATACTATATTCTTTGTTGAAAGTTTAAGTATTATAATGACTTTCCTCTAGTTGAACGTTGGCTTGCATTACTCACAACTTGTATACATTACATGTTATAACATTATATGGTATATAGTTATAGTTGATCGATCATATGCACCGAGCATATTAGTCAATTTTAGAGAAATCTTCACCTCATGGCATGTGGAAGGATAATCTTAGAGAATATGCAAGGTTGATGTCTCGTGATATTCAATTCACACACACATCACAAGACATCAAACTTGTACGTTCTCTTGATGATTTTGGTATGAACGTTTTAACAAAACTTACCAATGCTTTAAATATTAAAAAAGAGAAGGAGCTCTTATTTAGATTTTCTTAATCAACTATGTTGATAAATGGTTATGGTCGAATCACTTCTAAGATGATGGTTAAGATTAAGATTGAAGCCTCCATATTCTTATGGACTCATGGGCTTGGGCTTGGATGATAGGCTTAGTCAAAACCCATTTCCCTTTCCTTAGCCTAATTCAAAAGAAGTCCATAATCCTTTTAGTCTATGAAGGAACCAAGCAAACATTATTGAATAGACTTAAAAAAATCTTTCCCTAGTTTCATATGTAAGACAATCAAGCAAAGATAAGAGTAGAGAAGCCAGTCTTATGATTTCTCTTCCAAGTTAAATCTCCCTAAAAACTAGAGAAGCCAGTCTTATGATTTTTATTCCAAGTTAAATCTCCCTAAAAACATCATTGATTGGGTTCGTTTTCCTAGATCTTGTCACTAGCCCAAATTGATCAATGGCATCAAATTGGATCAAAACCTAATCACTAAAATAGCTCTCTACAAACATTATCCTCTAGTTGAATGTCCATTTGCATCACTCAAAACCTATGGCTAAATCTCTATTTAAATTTGAAGACAAATGTACATTCCTCCTTATCCATCATTAAACCCCAGACCTGCAAGAATAAAGCACTCTAGATTGTAATTATCCTCAAACCGCCTGCACGAGCATAACAACAGTAGCACGTATCTTTTCCTCCAAACAGACTGATGAAGCCAAAATCAAATAGACCGATGATGGCAGATGGACTGAAAATTGCGTTAGTATATATAGCTTGTTTCATCATGCAGCAACCATCAACTTATTTAGACTAGTCCAAAACTCAAACTTCTCCAAAGAAATCCTATTTCCTCAGAAACAGCATAAACGTCTCCTTTTTCAAGACTATCATCTCAAGACGATCCAAGTTCAACTTCAACCTTCCATGGACCAGCCAGACCTTGTAAAATGGCAAGGTCTAATATGATAATATATGCAATTATAGTTTTACCATCCATTCTGCGATAGGAGTAGAAAATCATCAAAATTGCAACTGTAGGTTGCATCATATACAGATTTTGTGAAAGAATTGTTGACATTATTTTGCAACTACTCACAAACAAATCAAATTCATTCTCACAATTCTCGATTCCTCTATTGGTGGTATGTATAGGGGCGGATGTCGTTCCAGGACAAGCAAGACTTGATCTTCTTGTGCTCCGGTATGTGAAACTTTGGTTCTCTTGGAATGGTTGGATGCTTTGACGACCTGAGCTCTCAGAAAATGGAAATATGAATCAGCAATCCCAATGTTCAAAGACATAACACTTGAAGGTGACACAAAAACTAACAATTTGTCTAGAAACTATGTATCATAAAGCAACACCATCCAACACAAGCCTAAAAAGGGCAAACCTCCTGGGGACGAACGGCCTGTCAAAATAGGGCATGGGCTGTGCCTTTGGGACCAGCTCCTTTCTCAATCTCCTCATTTCTTCCTCTTCAGCCAACTAACAAAGCAAAAATAAAAAGATGGGTTAGAAAGAAAGAACCCACACTGATGATGACCTCAATTTGTTATGTAAATGGTAGTATACCTTCTGCTGCCTCTCCCTTTCCATTTTGTATTGTTCAATCAAGCTCAACTTTTCTGCTATCTACAGAACCCAGGAGCATACAATTTTTCAATAAAACATCGCATGAAATTTGGATATTGCAGATAATCCAAACAAGAAATTCTGAAACATCTCAAAAGGATATACTTATTGGGAAATTCAGTAACTCAAATATGCCATGATTATTCCTGATGGTAATATTTGCCCATAAGCTTTTTCAGTTAAAAAACAAACCTGGTGATCGAACTCAGCTCGCTCCCCTGCACGTATGTCAGTGTGCAGCTTTAGGTCAAGGGGCCTTGTATTCTCTTTTATTGGTGGTTTGACTAGACACTGCAATTAGAGTCGTTATGGGGTCAAAACAATGAAATCAGAACCCACAACTGAAATGAATTCTGAACCCCCCAAACAATTTTTCCTCTTCATGTACCTACTAGCATCAGATTCGATATAACGTGTACCAACATCCATAGAGTCAAAAACAATGAAATGAAATCCATAACAGAAAAAAATTTTCTCATCTTTAAGTATCCCCGATTGAGTAAGGATACCTATAACAGTTTCTATAGCTTGTGTTACTTATGATTCTGTGCAATCGACATTATGCCTTTTCATCTTAATGTAGCAAGTTTCAACTAGGACCATTACTGTACCTCCATGCAAATATATTATACTAATGACAGAGAAATCTGAAGCTAACATAGCCAATTAATTTAAGGGCTTGAAGACAAACAGGGTTACATAATAATCGCAACCATCGTACCATGTACAATTTAATTGATACTAAAGGAAACGGGGTTTACAGCAGATATTGGCCTCACCTCAGGCTCATCAGTGGTCCATGGAAGACCTTGTGCAATCGGTATCCTCAATTTCTCTTCCTCCATCATCATTTCCTGAACCTTTTTCACGAATTCCTCCTCTTTCATTCTTCCCCTTTGCTGCATTAGGAGCAGTATACATTATAAAACGCGATAGTTTTTCACTACACTCAATTCTACAGATAAAATTGCAGTAGATAATGCCACCATTACCTCAGTTCTCAAATTAAAGGGCCTCTGAGAAGTGGTCTTCAGTTGCTGCTTCTTCTTCCATCTGCTTCCACCTATTTTTGAATAAGATTCGGAGCTCTGAAATTCAAGAACAAGAACATTGAATTACTATTTCCCTTCACTTAAATCTCCTCAAACATGAAAATTACTCAAAATTATACAACGAAATCTTTCTGTTACATTTCTCCTGCTCCGCCTGCCCCCATTCGAAGTCCGGCTAGAAGTGCTAAAGCTCAAACAAAATTAAAACAAGCAATCAGAAGATATCCCAAGGAAATAGAGATTATCCTAAACAAATCCATGGAATTGCGTCCAAAATCAGATTTTATTAAAACATACCTTCCCTGGCTGCTGCTGTCCCAGGAAGATGAGATTGAAACCCTAGAGTCCAGGCCCAAATTCTCTGCAGTCAGAGTTGATTCTGGTGGAGAAAATAAAGTCAAAGGCTCCTCCATTTTCGTGAATTTAGAGGGCTGCACTCCAGGCAATGCCCACTTGATTGGCTTGTTACGGTGTCCTTCCTTCTCGTCCTCCTTTTCCTCCTCTTCCTCATCTGAGTTTTGTATGGTCTTAAGCTTTTCAAATGCCTTAACCAAATGCTTAACTATCCCCGAACCGCTTTCCGGTATGCTTTTCCTGGCCTCCTCCATCATTTTGTCCCTCCTTCTCTTAATTGTAGAGCTCACCATTTGATTCAAAACCTCAGTCTCACCCAATTCACAAAACTCGGGGTCATCAAGTACCGATACCCGACTCTCCTCGTTATTTTTCCCTTGAAGACTATCCTCGTTTACAAGATCATGAATCATCAAACACTTCTCCATCTCTTCTACTTCACTCTCCTTCAAACTAGATTCATTGCACTCCAGGACACCACTATTCCGGGTCTTAAAGAACTCTTCTTGAGAAGCTCTTAGACTCTCATAAGCCACACAAAGACACTTCCCACCAACCTTCTCTTCACACTTACAAGTAACCTCTGATCCACCATTGTCTTCCTTCTTCTTATTCTTCTTGGCTACGATGAACTTCCTCTCACGAAGCTTATTCCTAGGAGAATTGTATTTAACTGGGTATGGGTTTGGGTTCGGGTTGGAATTCTTCAATGCAGATTTCAGTGACTTTGCTGACTTGATCACCGGAGAAGATTTCGAGGGTTTAGGATTAGGGCTTGAAGATGAAAGATTAGGATTTGAATTTTCGGAAAGCTTTGAAATTTCTTGACTTTTTGATCTTGAAACGGATGGATCTTTCACGAGTGTTGCCGGTATCGGGTTCTTGACCACCGATTCCATTTGAAAAACCGCTGAATTTGAATGGGGTTCTATCAATGGAAGGAAAAGAAACCACAAGATATGACTTTAGCCTGATGTATACTAGGGTTTGAGAGATCAAGGAGAGAGAAAGAAAGAGAGAGAGAGAGAGAGAGATAGAAGATGGATTTCAGAGAACATTGGGTTGCAATGTGGAATAAATGAGGGAGAAGAGGTGCAATATGGAGGAAAGGCAAAAAAAAAAAAAAAAGGAACGTTATGGTTTTGGACGCTCTTTCTAACGGCTAGTTATGGGGTGGGGTTTTATTTATGGCCGTTGGATTATTGATTTGAATATCTGAAGCTTTTCTTGACCGATGATTTCGTAAATTAGGGCCGATTAGTAGCTTCGATCTATAATTATCTTGGAGCGGAGAGAAATACAAAAATCCACAAAACCCCTTTCTTTTTTTTTTTTTTGCTTTTACGCTCTTCCTTTTCAAGTCACCCAAAAATTTCAACCCAGGGAATTCCTATCCGTACCCACCCTAATTTTGTCCTAGATTTTAAATCAAAACATATAAATTATCATATAAAGATTTGCAGGTGTCAAGTAACTATATTTTTTATTTTTGCCAACTGAGTAAACGACACTTTACATTTCTATACTTTTACCATTTTTCATTTGACACATTAGTGTTTTTGTTTATAACATTTTGTATAACTATATTTTATTCTCATTGTCACATTTAATCGCCGAGTATTAATTAATTCGACAAAATAATATTATTAAATATATATAAATAAATTATATAATAAAAAATTTACAAAATATATAAAAAGATAAGAAAAAAATTTTAAACCTTAGAGACTTTTGCTGGCTATATTATCAATGAGTCATGCAACTCCACCCACAATGGTGGGTTCTGAAGCCTTTAGAATTTGCAACTTTTTATGTGATTTTCTTTCCTTCTCTTTTCTCCTGTAATTTTTATTATTTTGTTGTATTAATTAGGTAAACATATTTAATAATATTTATTGAATTAATTGTTGTGAACTAATAAAAAATTTATGCATGTTTGGTAACTAAATGTGACAAGAACGGATAAAAAATAGGTATTTAAAATGTTAAAAACGAAAAACAAGTGTGCAAAATGAAAATAAGTGAAAATATAGGTAGAGGAAGTGGAATTTAACGTAAAATCATTTTGTTGATCGTCTAAACATGCTTAAGAAGTGATTATTGTTTTACCTAAGGAATTTCTTCTCATGTGGATTCAATGATAAAAGTAATTTTTTATCCTAATCTATGTTAAAGAAAAACTAGTGTATTTTTTTATTCTATTAAAAAATGTACTTTTATATTAAAATAAAAAACATGCAGTACGTTTTATTATGTATATGTTTTTCTAAATAAATTATTTAATTCATTTTCAAATCCATTTGAGTACACATGAATAATTTCATCATAGATATCCTCTCTTCTTTTTCTATACATAGCGGAGTAAAATCCAATACCATATGTGGATATTCATTTTGCAAAACCCATAATAAAATAAAGGAAAAATATTAAGGTAATAGAAATAAAAAGAGGTGGCAAGGAAGATAATGAAGTTTTATTAAAAGGGACAAAACAAAAATCCTCCCATCAACTATAAAAGTCCTACTTTTGACCTAAGGCTCATTTTGATATTGGTATTTTGTGCAACCACTCCCTTAAAGAGCCTAAGACATGCATAACATAGGTAAGGGTCTCTCCATGTTCTAGATCAACTCAATTGGGAAAAGGAACTCCATTTAAACTTAGTTCATGCAATAGTTTGCAACAAGGTACAATTATAAAAACGTGGCGATTATGGAGTCGAATTCAAAGATACCATAAACTGGTAAGTTTAACTATCCTATGAAAAAAAATACAAATTGTGAATGGTTTATGATTTTTAAAGTTTTCTGTATTTTGAATTACAATAAGATCTAAAATCAAGAGTAAAGTGCGATTGTTGCAAGAATCTAATAACCAAGGTATGTTTGCAATCCTTATCGTTATTACTGTTTTGATTTCATGTTGAGAAACACATCTAAGTGTTCCATAGAGTTAATTCGATAAGAAGGCTTAAAGTTATAACACGTTTGGAGCATCGAATAAGTTAGGATTGAATTAAGGTAGAATTGAGAGGTTAAAAGTTAAAAAATGAGAAGAGAATGTTGATCAGAGAGAATTATAGGCAAAGATCACATGTGTGATCCTAACTGTAAATCCCATGGCAAGTTTTGAATTGAAGAAATTAAGATCGAAGAAGATCACAATTAAGATCATAGACATGAACCTTAGGTGTAATCTTATGGTTTAAGTTTAAAGAAGGATCATAGTCTTAGATCACTGGCATAATTCCCAAATGTAATCTAATGCCTTCTCTTTTTCTTTCTATTTCTGGTTTCTTTCCTTCCCTAAACTTAATTTAACTTATTCTAAACATGTTTGTGATTCTAAATTAATCCTAAAACCTTAAGTTAAACTAAAATTAGGACTCAAGAACTTAGTAAGATAATTAAGAAAACCTAGTCAGAATAAGAAAACTTGAAAATAAATTCTAAAGGTACTTTTCCTTACATTGTACTTAAGGTGTTGATCTTGAAAGGACATTTAACATAGATACTACAAATTATTCTCAAGACCCAAGTATATATTACCCTTATTTGTTGCTTGTACTTTTGTAAGGTAATTGAAGTGATCTGAATTAATAATTATCTAACATTATAATGGATAGTTGCTTATGCTTGATTTAGCTTAAGGGGTCATAGTACCCAAGTCCTTAAGTTAGCACCTTATTGATCCTTTAACGATATTATCCCAAGTGAAGTCCTCCCTAAAAATGATTCTAGGTAGATAAGTTAGTGTTTAAGGATCGTTATACCAGTGTCTCAAAACTAAGTAGGTTAAGTGACATTTGGGGGCTATAGTATTAGAGTCCCAGTGCTTGATTAGATAAAGGTTGCAATGCTAGCGTCTAGACCTAGTTACTATAAAGTGAAATCATGAGTTACTCTAAGTTTGGCTTTAATTGCAAATGATTTCAAGTTATGTTATATGTTGACTAATAAAGGATAACTAAATGGATTGTTTAATATTCTTATTACATAAATATATGTGAATTTATGTATATGATGAATGGCATGCATATGTGATTATAGGCATTACGTACTAAGCTTTGGCTCATCTTTTACTATTTTTTAGGTGCAAATATTTAAGTGGAAACTATTAGAATCATTGAATTAGAGGACTTCACCAAGGCTACTAGGTTAGGTGAGCGACAAATAGGATTCCAATTGTGAGTTTGATTTTTCAACTAGTGTAGTTAGAATATAATTTATATTAAGGCCTCTCTTTTTTTTGTTTAAGGACTCGAGAATAATTTATTTAGTTGTTATGATTTAAGTTGGAGAATTAAAATTTGTGAGTTGTTTGGAGACTTTGCAAATGTTTTGGAGTTTTTAATTAAAAGTTTAGTTTGATGTGTCAATAGACCATTAGGAACACAAGACGGTCCATAGCATCCTGCACATGAGGCATTGCAAATTTATAAATAGCGTTTAGTTGCTAAAATTGGACAATATAGATAAAACTAAACAATACAAGTATAAAAACTATAAGATAATACAACATTATTATACCATGTTTAGTTTACACAATATTAGATATAAATTTTTATAATGTTCCTTATTTGGTACACATAAGTATTGAACTAAATATTATATTTTGATATCTGTACCCTTAATATTATTTAATTTTTGTTTAATTAAATTTTTATATTATTTACAAAAGTACAAATTTTAAGTCTGTGTAATATTATACCCATAATATAATCTAATATTTATTCAATTACATTTAGATCCTCAATACTTATATTTTTTGTCTAGTAAAATTATCTTTTGTACCATACTTTGATGGGATAAAATTTGGGTATGTTTTTTAGTCCTTTAGACTACTTTTAGGTCTAAACACTAAGCTCAAATTGCAACTGAAAAAAAAAAAAAGAAATTGTCCAATCCAATTTCATAAATTTAAATTTTACACAACTAAATAGTATCATTAAATTGAAATTGAGGAGTTTGCAATAAAATGATTCTCAAGTCAAAATATCCTATTTGTAGTTAGAGCATATTTTTGTGCAAAATGACACTCCTAATATTAAAAAAGAATCAAAGTCAAATCAATAGTTATTAGATTTGTTAGTTACACATTATATCTTCCAACGGAACACCAATGTGGTTTTGTTGATGCTTGATTGGAAATGATTTAATATGTGGAGATTTTATATCATTGCAAGTTTGCTTTGAGAAATGAAATATTGTAGGAATAAAATGTAATTGTCAAAAAAAAAAAAAATAAAAGAATAAAAAAAATAATAACTATTTTTTATAGTTCATTTAATGTCTTATGAGTAAATATAAAAATCTATAGAAAATTGTATTTGCTCATTTTATAGTAATAGTAATTCAACGAAATAGTTAGCTAAATATAGAAATTGGTCTATAGGAGCAAAAAAATTATTATATCCCATCCTTATAAAGTTAATCAAATGTACCATCAAAAAATCCAAAACCATTCTTAAACTATCCTCTCACCTTACATGATTTTTTTCGACCAGCATCCTGGCCAACCTAAATGGCATTAGTTGGCAAATCAACAGCTTGCTTGGGGAAGGTGTCCTATGATATAGAATTCCAGTATAAGCAACAAACATGTCATTAAGTCGAACCACCCATAGTTATCACAATGCATAGAGTTATAATGGAAATTAATGTTAAAAGATTCAAGTTACCCATGATTTAGTGACATTAATGGTGGTCTTTAAATGGAATCGATATGGCTCAGATTTTTCCTTTCCTGTTATAATTACCCAAAAAAAAAAAAAAAAAAACAAATAATGTTCATCCAAAGTTTAATAACCGTGGAGTCAATAACTAGCCTTTGTTCTACTAAGTTTAACATGCAATCAGCTAGCAAGGTGAAGTTACTAGAAACAAAGATCCAAAAAGTTTTATTTATTCATTTGCAAATAGTGTCCAACATTAACCATCAATGCTTAAGAACTGAAAATTGATAAGCTTTTCTTCATTCACATTTTAATCTTCAAAATTCAACCCTTAAATTTCATGATAGGAAAATTTACTAAAATAGCATCCTCACCATCTATTTTCTTTAATTTACCTTCTTAAAATGTGTTTCGTGTAATCGACATTTAAAATTATAAGAAAAATGGTGATATTACGATAATATCATATGATATTTTAAAAATCTAAAATATCTCAATCATTGATTTATATAATTAGAAAAAATTAGGAGGATCCAAATCTAAAATTTAGAGCGTCAATAAAAACAAAGCCAATTGATATCCATTTGATGGCTTTTATTGGATAGTTCCAAAATTTGTAAATAGATGTATCGAAAGACACAATGGCATAAATCATACAATCGACATTAATTACAAAGCCAAATAATGTACACTTAATTGTGTAATGAAATTTATTTTTCCTCTTTAGTGATGCAATAGTGATAAACTTCATTGTGTTATTATATAAAACATAAGCTAACACTATTGTCATTTAATGATATGAACACTATTCTCTTAATTAGATAGATCAAGTTTAAATTCTTACTTTTAAAGTAGTAATTAGATGTATTTGAAAAAAAAAAAAAAAGAAGAAGGAAAAAGAGATCATATAATACGCAAATAGTATTGCAATGAAAAAATAATAAAAAGACGCTTATAACCCAAGTCTATAGGCTAGTGTGATGACCCAATGGACCAACCAGGAACCAAAGCGAGGTGGCTCTACATAGGTCTGAGTTTTAAGAGGATAGACGTAGGCACGACTACGGGCCTAATGGGCCCGGTCGACACGATGGCCCAAAATAAAAGTGTAAATTTTCTAGCACTTATTGTGACGGTTTTTTTTTTTTTTTTAATTTAATCCATTAATATTTGATCAGAATTTAAAGCCTTTTTAATGTTTCTCTCCGAATAATCACAACATTAACTATATATGCCCGAACCTTAAAGGGTATGGTCCGTCTGCTACATACTTTACCTTAACAGAAGCATTTCAGCTTGAATAATGGATTCATACACTCCAAGTCATTTAAGTCTAAAATTAATTATAATAAAAGAAATATCCCTAGCAAAAAGCGAATATTATACTACAACATTCGCACATGAAGGACAAACCAATCACACTTACAGTCTAGAATAATTGATGCAACAAAAAAAATTTATTGAGTTATATCATTAAGTGATACACAATAAAACAACATTGGAGATCAAGGTTTAAAATATATAGACGTTCAAACGTGATAGAATCTGCAGGGTGCAAACGCAGCACCTTTGGGCTATGATAAGTATGACAAGGTTAGTACTCTCGTTTTACGATAAATAATTTGTAAGAAATGACTTTATTTCTCACTGTCGACTAATCATTTCATGCAGAGTTTACCACTTATATTGGGCCATTAAGAGCATAATCCAATCTACAACATTTGAATCAATGTCCCCATCCATTAATTCGTCATATTGCAACTCCATTACTTGCTCAATTGACTCATGTCGGCTCTCATATCAATGTCTCGTTCAATAACTATAATGACATCGAGAAAAAAAAAAAAAGATAATACATGTAATATATATATAATATGTGATATATAAATATTTAAAAAATATTGATATACATAATAATAAAAGATATAATTTTTAAATTAATTACTACTGTAATATATACACGTTATATATATTAATATTTTATTACTATTTACATATTATATATATAAGACATATATTACCCTTTAAATTGTTTCTTTGACATTAATTCTTACTTCTAATCAAATTAATCCAAAGGTAGACCTCCCATTGGTTATCACCCTTTGGATGGCTAAACATACACGGCACACACATTTAACAATTTGATTATTATTAATCTATTTACAATTAGCGTGCACATGCATAAATAACAAACAAGCAATATAACATTCACTTTTGTTCTTCCTTAAAGGATCATTGCTTGATTCCTTGTATTCTTGTTATCATGTCATCGTGAATTAAATTACATAGTTCTACATTCTTTTTTTCATTNGAAGATAAACATTTTAAATTAATTACTACTGTAATATATACACGTTATATATATTAATATTTTATTACTATTTACATATTATATATATAAGACATATATTACCCTTTAAATTGTTTCTTTGACATTAATTCTTACTTCTAATCAAATTAATCCAAAGGTAGACCTCCCATTGGTTATCACCCTTTGGATGGCTAAACATACACGGCACACACATTTAACAATTTGATTATTATTAATCTATTTACAATTAGCGTGCACATGCATAAATAACAAACAAGCAATATAACATTCACTTTTGTTCTTCCTTAAAGGATCATTGCTTGATTCCTTGTATTCTTGTTATCATGTCATCGTGAATTAAATTACATAGTTCTACATTCTTTTTTTCATTCTATTTTTCTTCTCATTTATGAGTTTTCCCTAATTGTTAGTATTAAATTATCTAAGCCTTATAATTTTGAAATAATTAAATTGATGATTTTTGAGCTCATCGGCTAACCTCAGGTGTAGGGTGATCAACCTTAAAGCAGTACAACCCTAAAGGGTGGTAAATCAACTGTCTTCTTATTGGGATCTCTTTCATTTTCTTCATCCGTTTTTTCATCTCATTCTAAATCTTGATTTTAGGATTTATTTTATTAACCATCTAATCAAGATTAAACTTATACTTTTGTCATAAAATCCTACTCTTTGGATTTAAAAGGATTTCTAAATAATTTCTTGGATTTATTTTCTACGAATTATTTTTTCTAAATATATGTTTTATAGTATTAGGATTTTATTGCTCATAGTTTATATAGCTTTATAATGTGATCATGTTCTTAGAATCCGTTATCAACTACTATTCAGCTTACACAATTCTTATTCTTTGATGATTATGAATCTTCAATTCATTAAGAGTTTTCTCATTAAGTCTTCTAAATCAATTTCGCTGTTAAAAGTTTCTAGCCTACCTTGAATTACTAGATTTAGGTCATAATATTTCAATTCTTACCTCAATAGTTTGGGTTCTTGATGAGTAGTCTCTCAAAGGATTATAATTCTGTTCATAGCTTACATTGCAAATTAAATTTCATATCCCTACTAAGAAATATAAGTAAGTTGAGTTTAATTATTTATTATATTTTTCTTTTTTTTTTTCTCCTAACTATATCATATTACAACTTTAAAGAAAAAGAGAATCAAATTTGATCTATTCGATTTACACTATTAAATTATAACATCTCGATGGGTTTACTTATTTATTAATGGGTTTTTTTTTTTCACTTTCCCCTCTCTTATTACATTAAAAGGAATTTTACTAAAATGAGCGGTTTAAATGTTATTTGTAGATTTGTTTTCAATTTTATAGATGATATCTTCCTTAAATACATTTTAGTGTATCCTCCTAACTTGGGGTGCTATAATTCTTTTTATAAATCTCTTTATTTACTCTAATAAGGAAATTCTAATTTTAATTAATATTTTTCGGCCCGGAATGTTTTAGACAAGGATCATTATGGTAGTTCCCTATTTATTGCTATGATCCCATGGAATTTCTTGGCCAATAATGATGAGTAGTCAATTAAATGATATGCACTGGCCAAACACAAATAAATGAGATATGTGGATACGAAGCGGATATGCTCAGTAATTGCCAACCTGTCTCGAGTTTTGCATAAACCAACTACGTAAAACAAGATTTTGGTTGTAAACATCTGTGTGTTGTATGAGTTTCGTGTATGCATAGCCATGAAGGAGTGACATTAATGTAAAATCGAATGACGACTTAAAAGAGCAATGGCTAGAAAGAATCTAAGCATCAAATTCACTAGTCTCAAGTGGAATCGACTCGTTTTTCATCAGAATTTTGTTTGATTTTTAACAGCAAAGATTTCACAACCTCATATTTTGTATCAAACTAGAAAGCATGCTTAAATATTTATAGACTCTTAAACTTAATAATATAATATCTGTTGGATCACCTTAGTGATCAATGAATAAGGTAAAACATGATATCTTAATCATTTTGTTATGAGCCAAAGCTTGTAGCCTTATTTATTTAGCATGTGAACCTTCATGAGAGATGTTGAAGTAGATTGTTTGGTCCAACGATGTATGTGTTAGACCCATTAATTCAAATATTCTAAGTCATTGTAATTGTAGATTGAACTTTATCAGTCGTGTCACTAAACTAAAAGAGTCATCCAATAATAACGGGTTTACCTCGATATTTTAATTTTTCTATTTTAGCAATTTACAATATAAAATTAATATTTGGAGTTTTGACACGTATCAATATATTCGGTTATATGTTTGGCTATTTATCACTTTGATCCCAAAATTGAGAACATATCCCCTTTTTTCCGTAGAAAAAGCATTATTTAAAAAAAAAAACTATTTTACAAATTATAGTATCAAATACAAAATCACACAATCACACTTAATATAAAACATCAAAAACCTCATGCAAAGGCATAAGGATAGGTCTAGCTTGTCTTTGGCTTAAAAACTCAGGAGCTATTACTGTCCATTCCTTATTTTGAAAGAATCAATCCAACTCTTCATCCCAATTTTAATTATAACCATTAAATCTAAGCCGTTAAAAACTCAATTAATTTAATTATTCAGATCTAATGAATATAAAATTAACGATGAAATGAAGGGTTAGATCGATATTCCATTAAAAATACAAACCGAATCATAAAAAAAATTTCTAAAACTCAAAGTTTCTCAATTTAATTTATGTTCACAAATTTTCTCTACACATGACTATAGCCTATAGGGACTGTTGAACCAACTTAGTCGATGTATATTGATAAACTAACTAATTTTCACATGGATATTAATTTTTCATAATAGCACATATTAATTGAGCATTATTCCTTCTTAGGAAAAAGCTTGCTGGTTCTTTGAGGACCAAGCAAGATATTTAATTTTAATGCTGTATGTAGACTTGGGCAGAGTCAAACCCGGCCTGAAACCGATTGGCTCAGTTTAGGCCGATATCAAGTCGATTTTTTGCCTGTGAACAATTTGATTTTTTTTTTAATAATTAAGAAAAAAATTTATTTTCTCTTTATTTTTATTTGAAAAAAACTATTAATAAATTACAAAAATTTAAAATTTTGACTATTTTACTCTATTAATTGTTGGACACTAAAATTAATTATTCGTACCATATTAATTGTTGGATACAATATTAAAAATGTGCATTTTCAATAATACAAAATTATTATTTTATACTCACAATTAATAAATTGAGTAAATAAACTTCTTTTTGTAAGCAACATCTTAAAGAAAGCTTGTCAATATAATCAATGTGAGACTTGATTTGTGACAAATAATGCTCACTGTGATCTTTTATTATTTTAGAGAAAATTTCAGAAAACAATATAATTTATGTGGGAGTTGAACTAAGATTATAAAAAGAATAGCATATGTCTAATATTTATAATACACTCACCATTTTATATATGACATAAATATATTCTTTATGATTTTTGATACTATTAAATTATAAATACACTTACATTTTTATAAATCGTTAAAATAGATTATTTACAAAAATAGTTACTATTTCAAAAATTAAATAAGATCATATAAAACTTGTAATATTTTATGCCCCAAACTCTTTTAGTGGTTTTTTTTATTGAAAAACTTTTTTGGTGGTTAAAGTAATATATTTTACACCATAACTATCTGCTTATACAAATATTAAAATATACGGATTTTAATAATTTTTTATATAAACTGATATATATTATTCGATCTCAATATTAACTTCTAAATATAAATAATAATATATATTTAATTTTATTTTATATTTTAATTAGAGAAAATACTTAAATTTAATTTATAAGAAACTTTCTTTTTTTTATTTTTTATTTTTTATTTTCGGATTGAAATAAACATGTTGAACCATCAGTTCCTTCGACCTAAGCTTGGATCCATCGGTTTGATGAGTCCAATATATTGAACCATGCCAACCTGCTAAGCCTTGCAAGTCAAGTTATAGTTCAAGTCTGTAACTTATGGGTCTGGACTAGTTCAATGAACCATTAGATCGATTATAATCCGATTCATGAGTCGGATCCCCTTCTCTAGGTCTAGTTGTATGTCCAAAAACAACGTTAGCATTTGATGCTGTTGCACATGATCTAACTTCTTAGCTTTGCTTTGTAAATAAAGGAAGTATTTGATAATACATCATCAAGCCATCGATCGATATAGTGGTTCAATCATTACCTATCAAATTAGTCAACTTTGCGTTACTTGTAATATTCTAGATTTTTTTGTATGTTATATTTTAGTGTTACCTATATAATAAATTCATACTTTATTGGCTCCGCATTATTTGGGACTTTATAAGTAGATGCTTTAAGTATTTCTTTTTATAAATTGGTGTGAGCCTAGTGAATATGTGAATATTAATAAAATTTTAATACGTAAAAACGTAATTTATATATTTTTAAAAAGTATGTTCTTTTACTGATATGTATTAAAATTTTATTAATATTTATATATTATTTATCGATTCATATAACATGTTAATATTATTAAATTCTTTTTTCTTTCGCGTAGTGATGATTTGAACCACAGAATTCAGAAAGCCATCTTGACCAAGTGAGTGAGATTATTGTGGAACTTCATAATGAGCTTATCGATAAGATTTTGATTTTATTTCTATGGGTAAATTGCAATAATCCATGGTGAGTTTGCAAACCATTCTCTTGTGTATTCTCTTTTGTATCGAATTCTCACTCTTCTTTTCCATGCTTTCTTACCCTAAATTAACAAGTTTTTCTTTCCTTTTTTTTTTTCAATTGTAAATCATTGCATTGTATGTATCTTCTTTTATTATCTTCTTTGTTTTATTATTTTGTGTCATCCTTAATTAGGTTATTTTCTACTGTATAGTCTAGTAAATGTTGTGAGCCCCAAAGTTCAGCCAAGTAACCGTAGGATTGAACTTAAAACTCAAGGTTTAGGGCGATCGGTTAAAAGATCCGATTAAACCCAAATTATAAACTATTTAACAAAATACCAGTAAAAATGACCCTATAAACTTAAATTTAAGAAAATAAGTAGTAAAATAGGAAACTATAAAATTTTCAAATTTTAAGCATAATAACTGCTAATTACCAAAAAGGCAAAAAGTGTAATATAATAACTAATAAATTATTAGAGATAGATTATATGTATACTAAAAATTTTAGAATGACCAAAATAATATTTAGGAATGTTCACGTGTACCCTACATGTATTTACGTGTAGATAAAAATACGCGTAATTAGTGAAATAGGCTGAAAATTAAGTAAATAATTAAAGAAAAATACAAAATAATTATAGAAAAATCAGAAAAAAATCAGAAGCGGATAATTGAAGCAAGATAAGGTCGTGGCAGGTCCAAAGCTGCAAAATAAAAATTAGCCAATAAAAATTGAACAACTTAAAAGCCAAAAATCAAGGAATTTGGACAAAGTCTTGTCAAATTAATGCATATTAATTACAGCAAATGTCTATAAATAGGGAAAAAATTTACAGAGCTCATTTGGACAGTTTGGAAAGTGAGAAAATTAGGGAGAGTCGAAAATTCAAGAGAAAATCCAAAAAATAAAAAAAAATAAGAAAAACTGTGCAGTTAAGGGTTTTAAAAGGAACCCACATCAGACGAGGAGCTACAAGTGGACGGCCACCACCACCACACGGTGGTGGCAGCGCCCAGGCCGGCCGACAAGGCCACGGCGGCCCGCAGTGGCCGGAGCCACTCAAATCGGTGAGTCCGATTTCCAGCCCGAATTTTGTGTAATTTTGTAAAAATAGTAAATATAATTAGAAAATTATGAATTTTGTTATTCTGAGATATTTTTGTATGTAGTTTGTAGGAAAAATATTATTTTGATGAAATTATATTCTGTAATATATGGTCCCTAAGAAATCGTACAAAACCGAGCATGTTTCGGTTTAGAAATAAATGACCTTAGGAGTGTAGTTTCAAGCCCAAAATTTTTCTGTAGATTACTTAGATGATATAGAACAGTTCTATGAAGCCCTTTTTCAAAAATTAATTTTCTAAATTTTTAGATAATTTTTAGGCTCTAAAATGAGGCATAAAATGGGTAATTTAGGATTAATTATGTAATTAAATGATTAATTTCTGATTTAGTGAATAATTACATGTTTTAGAATGTTAAGATCTGATGGAGTATGATACTTATAGCATTTAGGGTGTTAGATGTAATTATTAGGTTAATTATGTAGTAAATTAGTAATAGAAAAACATAGTAAATTATGAGTTAATTTTGTAAATTAGAATAATTAAGTGTAAAACCTGATCTAGGATGAATTTAGACATTTTAAAGTGATAATTTATGTTAGAGATGGTAATTAGGGTAATAGAAATATTAGAAATGCATTATGTGCATAATATGCAATAATGCATAATGTGTAATTTTTGAAAATATAATAAATAGAAAATATTAGGATAAAAATTGATATTATATAAATAATAGGGATATATAATAAATCTGATAAGAAACTTGAATTTATGTAATTATATAAAAAATGTAAAAATTTCTCACATTAGGAGTAAATTCGGTACACAAATAGGGATTTAAGTGTACCGAATGGAATAAAATGCTAACTAGGAGTAGTGATCGTATTTAGGGTATCAGGAAATAATGTGATTAATTTCACATTATGGGTTGAAACGAATTTCTAGGGTTGGAATATAAAACGCTACTTAGAAAATCGAACTAAAATCTAATTTAGAAATCGATGTGAAAAATCGAACCTAAACCTAACCCCAAACCTAGAATAATTGTAAAAGACTTAATACCTAGATAATTAGGCATATTAAACCTTAAACAAAACCTAACAATAAGCATTATAGGATAAAACGAACCTATAACAGTTATATGAAAAGCTGAAACCACGTTCGTGTTATAGGGATAACCGGCGATGACCTAAGTAAATCGGACCTCGAGTGAGCGAGCGAGGAGTCAAGGTAAGTTGGGATTAATACGCTGCTGTATTTTTGGAGGCTTAAGATTATGCTTGGTTGTACTTGTTAGATAGTTGAATGTGTGCATGTGCTTGATTATGGGTGATGCGATGATTCTGTTTGTTGCTTTGGCACATGTTGTATGAATTGTATGTAATGATTGATCACCCTAAATTGGACTTAATCAAATATACGACCAGTAATCATAATCGAACATGCATGGCAACCCGATAGGGGATTTAGGACTCTCTGGCCAAATACCGACCCCTTCGGAAGGAATAACGCAGGATTGCAAAATGGTCCCTTCTTCATCCTCAGTTGAACTAAGTGACAGGAGAGGAGGTCGCAGCGAGGGTGAAGGCAGTGGTTCGAAGGTAGTCGTGGGAGGAGCAAGGTCTCCATTACACAAGCCTGGGTTTGGTCGTGAGCTGTTGCATTAACGGCAACTCCTCAACCCGGATTAGAGCGGACACAATTTCTCTAATCTCACGACGGGCCGGACAACGTCGTGCGATGGCATTTGCTTGCATATGCATTGCACCTAATAAGTGATTGAAAACCTTGTTGTGTGTATGGTATAGTTTTAAGTCCTCCGTCCTAACTTACTGAGCTGTGGTTGCTCACATCCCTATAGACGTCGTGCAGGTGCTGGCTAAGAAGCGGCAACAACTACTCTGAAGCTAGCAACTGCTGGATCTTAGAGAGTGAGGAAAAACATTGAAGAATCAACACATGTTTTACTTTTCATTTCTGAATAATGTAATAACTGAATTATAGTGACTATATATAACTTTCCTCACTTTCTTAAATGATTTGTTTAAATTACAAATTGTCTACTTCAAAGCGGGTTAATCGTGGACGCCTTGTGTAGATCAGGTCTAAGATAGCGGTTGTAAGGGCAACTTCTATCTTAGGATGGTTTACACGGCGGGGGCTGTTACGACTCTGCCGCTTCGGGGCGTGACAAATGTCATGCTCTTTGTGCAAAAGAACATAAAGGAAAAAAAAAAAAGGATAAATTAAATGATCGATTAATTATTACGTCTTATCCCGTAACATTTGAAGCCACAAAAAAGTAATAAATTAGAACACAATATAAAGAAAATTTTAAGAATAAAAAAGAGAAAATGTATAACCCATAAAAATAATAAATAAAATAGTTTTAATTACAAGGATATTTAAGTAATTGAGATCTTTTTTTGAAGAGGTGAAATTGGAAATGTAGAAGTATAGATAGTGGTTTATGACTTTTTTTCTTTTATTTTGTTAGACCTCTCCCAACTTTTTGATAGAGATATGAGAAGGAAATCTCAAGAATAATAAAGGTAAGTAACGTTTTCTCTATTGTCAAGGTTGTAGTATTGCATCTAATGACAAAAGTATTTGCTAAAGGTTTTTGGGAGTTGTGGTGCACATTGGAGTGGTTTAATCTAAGGATCTAACCAAAATCTCCATGAAGGTAAATTTAAGGCATATTGTTGTTGATGTTAAATTTATAGTTTTGTCATTTTAGTAAAAGACACCTCAGTTTGTTTTGTTGTTAAAGGTTAATTGAATCGAAAGGGTGTATATTTTGAATCTTATGTTGCTTTAGGGTACTTTTGTTGAAGGTTTCACGATGTTTTGAATCGAAGGAGAAGAGAAGGGAAAAATCATGAAATAGCACATTATGTTGAGTGAGATGGAACAACACGAGTTAAGCATAGTTCTACCTGGGTTTAAGCACGTAGTGCTAGAAGCTTAAGCATGTTGTGCCAATCTATATTGTGAGCGTGCTTATTTTCTTTTCTCCATGTTCTTAGATTTTCTTTTCCTTTTTATCTTATTTACTTATTAAATTACAATTTTAAGCAATTTAAGCCTAATATAAACCTTAATTGGAGACTTTAACTTAGTATTTTCCTATACAAACAATATAAGGTAGATAAGGGACTTAATTCAAGAATGGAGATAGAACTATAGAATGTAAGAATAGGTTACTAAAGGAACTTTGCTTAATGTTATAATCTAGGCATAAACGTTCGATTTGATTTTGGCTTAAAAGCTTTTGACTTTGTTGAACCAGGTATATATATACTTGCTCACTATTTGTGCGTGTTAAAATAGATTTCAAAAGATTGAATTAAGAACTATCTAACTAATAATCACCTGTTGATTGTGTTTAACTTAGCCTAGAGACTTGAGGTGGCAAGACCTTATGGGGCAGCCATTAGTCAATATGTGATGTTATCCTTAATAGAATTGTATATTGGCATGATGTGCTTAGATTTAGGAACTCATTGATGTTGGGTCCAAAGTGATAGTTCCCAATCCCATAGTATACATATATCGTATACATATAAAGGATAGTGGGGTCATGAGTACCTATTTGCTGGTTGAACGGCTTAAATAAGATAATAAATGAATGGTTAGTTTATTTATTTGCATTTTATGCATGTGTATATGAATTTCTTGACATGCGCATGTGGTTTTAATATATACATGTTGTGTAATGCTCATCCTTTGAGAACCTTTTTTTTTCAACTATAGGTAATGGTCATTTCTATGTCTATAAGGAGCCGTATATAAACTTTGATCAAGATGGACAAGGAGTTGAATACCTTTATTGTTATGATGATTAGTAATGTAGAGAGTATTGATCTACTAGTAAAAGGATTAAGGTTTTGTGTTAGAAAGTGAGACTTCATATCATACCCTAAATACAGTTAGGTTACAATAGCCCGCTGTATACAACAATCTATAACCAAAGCTAACTGCTTAACTATTAGCCATAAAAAGTTATACATAAGGCGTCAAAAGCCTAACTGCTTTGAAGCATACTAGTCTGTAAAAGTGTACCAAGTGTAATTTAAAATAACTTGGTGCTTTTACATATTAGAAAAAGTATACATCATAGTGATACTAGTACAAATGTTGCACAAGTTTGGATTAAACCCCCACAAATACAAAATATCTTCATAGTTCTATAACTACTTCTAGGTTGTCACGCTCCGAAGCGGCAGAGTCGTAACAGCCCTGCCATGTAAATCATCCTAAGATAGAAGTTGGCTTTACAATCGCTATCCTAGACCCGATCTACACAAGGCGTCCATAACTAACCCGCTTTGAAGTAAACAGTTTGTAATTTAAATAAATCATTTACCTATAAAAGTGAGGAATTATATATATATGTTATAATTCAGTTATTGCAGTTAAAGTTTACAATATTTCTCTATAGTATATTTCCTAGTTATTACATCATTCGAAAATGAAAAATAATTCTAAAATAAAAACTTAGACCTTAAAAGTATGTGTTTATTCTTCAATATTTTTCCTCACTCCCCAGGATCCAGCAGTTGCTAGCTTCAGAGTAGTTGTTTGCCGCTTCTTAGCCAGCACCTGCACGACGTCTATAGAGATGTGAGCAACCACAGCTCAGTAAGTAGGGACGGAGGACTTAAAACTATACCATATACATAACAAGGTTTTCAATCACTTATTAGGTGCAATGCATGTGTAAGCAAATGCCATTGCACGACGTTGTTCAGCCCGTCGTGAGATTAGAGAAATTGTGCCCGCTCTAATCCGGGTTGGGGAGTTGCCGTTAATGCAACAGCTCACGACCAAACCCAAGCTTGTGTAATGGAAACCTTACTCCTCCCGCGACTACCTTCGAACCACTGTCTTCACCATCGCCGCGACCTCCTCTCCTGTCACTCAGTTCGACTGAGGATGAAGAAGGGACCAGTTTGCAATCCTACGCTATTCCTTCTGAAAGGGTCGGTATTTGGCCGGAGAGTCCTAAGTTCCCTTAACGGGTTGCTATGCATGTCCGATTATGATTACTGGTCAGATATTTGATTAAATCCAGTTTAAGGTGGTCAATCCTTTCATACAATTCATACAATACGTACCAGAGCAACAAACAGAATCATAGCATCACCCATAATCAAGCACATGCACACATTCAACTATCTAACAAGTACAACCAAGCATAATCTTAAGCCTCCAAAATACAGTATCGTACTAATCCTAACTTACCTCGACCCCTCGCTCACTCACTCGAGGTCCGATTTGCTCAGGCCATTGCCGATCATCCTTATAACACAAATGTGGTTTCAGCTTTTTATATAACTATTATAGGTTCATTTTATTCTATAATGCTTATTGTTATGTGTTGTTTAGGGTTTAATATACTTAATTATCTAAGTCTTAAGTCTTTTATAATTATTCTAGGTTTGGGGTTAGGTTCGGGTTCAATTTCCACATCGATTTCTAAATTAGGTTTTAGTTTGATTTCTAAGTCCTAAACATGCTCGAATCCTAATGTGAAGTTAATCACATTAAGCTCGAGTATTCAAATATCCTATTGGGTCTTAATTTAGTATTCTAAGCTATTCGGTACACGCTAGTCCTAATTAGGATATCGGATTTATCCCCGATGTGTGAAAATTTTACATTTTGAGACATTTACTTAAAATTAAATGTTATTTCAGATTTATTATGTTTCTGATTTTTATTATAATATTACCTAAATAACCCTAATTTTTTTTAGATTTATTAATTTACAATTTCACATATTACTAATTTCTAATATTACTTACCTAATTTCCCTAATTAACCATACTTAATACTCCAAAGGCTAGGATTAGGGTTCCACTTCAGAGATTAACATCCCTAAACATATAATTAATATCTAAATCAGTAATTAACATCTTAATCACCTAATTAACCCTAAATCACTCAATTTTTCCATCATTTTAGGGCTAAAAATTAACTTAAAAATTTTGAAAATTAATTTTAAAAAAATGGCTTCATAGCACTATTCTACATCATATGAGCATCCTACAAAAAAATTTTGAGCTCCAAACTACACTCCTAAGCCTATTTATTTTCCGGTTCAATCATGCTCGATTTTGAACAATTTGTTAAGGACCCTATATTTTCAGAAATAATTAAATTAAATGAATATTTTTCCCTAAATCTACATACATTAAAACCTCAGAATAACAAGTTTCATAATTTTCTGGGCAAAATAACTAATTTTACAAAATTATTCAAAAATCGGGGTAAACAAGAGACTAACCGGTTCGAAACTTTCTGGCCGTCCAAACCCGGTCCAAGGTTGTCGGTCGGCCCAGGCGGTGGTTCTAGTGTAGGGTGGTGGTGGTGGTGGTTCGGTCCCAGGTGATGGTGAGTGGTGGGTTTGGTTCACTTGCTCAATCTGCACAGTTTTCTTTTTTCTTTTTTTATTTTCTGGATTTTCTCTCGATTTTTTCAGTGTTCCTATTTTTCCCAAATGCTAAACTGTCTAAATGACTTCTGTAAATTTTTCCCCTATTTATAGACATTTGTTGTAATTAATATACATTAATTTGACAAGACTTTACCCATTTTCCTTGATTTTTGGCTTTTAGGTTGTCTAATTTTTATTGGCTGATTTTTCTTTTACAGATTTGGACCTGCCACGACCTGATCTTGATTCATCTTATCCTCTTCTATTTTTTTCTGATTTTTTCATAATTAATTTATAATTTTCTTTAATTATTTACTTAGTTTTTGGCCAATTTAGGTAATTTCGCGTATTTTTATCTACACGTAAATACATGTGGGGTACACGTGAACATTCCTAATTATTATTTTGGTCATTCTAAAATTTTTAGTATACATATAATCTATCTCTAGTAATTTATTAGTTATTAAATTACACTTTTCGCCTTTTCGGTAATTAGCAATTATTATACTTAAAATTTGAAAATTTTATAGTCTCCTATTTTACTACTTATTTTCTTAAATTTAAGTTTACGAGGTCATTTTTACTAATATTTCTCTCAATAGTTTATAATTTGGGTTTGATCGGATCCTTTAACCGATCGCCCTAAACCTTAGGTTCTAAGTTAAATCCTATAGGTACTTGGCTTAACTTTGGAGCTTACATAGGTCTGTATCAAAAAGCCTAAAGCTTATCTCAGATTCCAAGTCAAAATTCATCCTATTCGTCTCCATCTACATAGAGATCTATAGAGGAGTAAACAAATCACAACTTAGTAAAGTGTTGGAGATTAACGTTGTACATAGCCAAAAAAAAAAAAAAAGGTTTTTAAGCAATTATTAAGCGTAATGCAATAAATCAAATGCTAGTCACTCGACTATATAAGGTTCATCATAAAACTAGAAAAATTTCGTTCATTTTAATTTAGGTTGAAGAGTTTTGTGGGCCAAATCACAGATAACACCAAACATAGGAATGTGCAATGGAGATAATTTGGCTCCTCCTAAAATCAATCTAACTAGTCCCTAACCTTCGTTGTGGCTACTTCCCTTGCCAGTTAGTTTGTCGAGATACAAGGAAAGTACTTTCATTTCCTCCTAGAAAGGCCAATGTTTGGTGTCATAATCTTAAATGCAATCTCTTATTGGGTTACAATGCATGTTCGATTCAAAAATTTAGGAAGTTCATTGTTAATTTGTTGAAGGTGGTGATAAGGGAATTTCGTAGACACTCAACACCACAGCAAAGTATGTAATACAACAAAACTTAACAATACAACAGCTTCTAAATGTAAGCCCCAAAGTTCAGTCAAGTAACCGTAAGATTGAACTTAGAATCCAAGGTTTAGGGCGATCGACTAAAGGATCCGATCACACCCAAATTATAAACTATTTAGCAAAATACCAGTAAAAATGACCCTGTAAACTTAAATTTAAGAAAATAAGTAGTAAAATAGGAGACTATAAAATTTTCAAATTTTAAGCATAATAACTGCTAATTACCGAAAATGCAAAAAGTGTAATATAATAACTAATAAATTATTAGAGATAGATTATATGTATACTAAAAATTCTAGAATGACCAAAATAATATTTAGGAATGTTCACGTGTACCCCACATGTATTTACGTGTAGATAAAAATACGTGTAATTACAAAAATTGGCCGAAAACTAAGCAAATAATTAAAGAAAAATACAAAATAATTATAGAAAAATCAGAAAAAATCAGAAAAGGATAAGCTGCAACAATAGGAATTGGACAAACAAAAAGCTAAAAATGAAGGAATTGGGGTAAAATCCCATCAAATTAATGCACATTAAATTCTACAATTGTCTATAAATAGGGAAAAAATTTACAGAGCACATTTGGACAGATACAAATCAGAGAAAATTAGAGAGAGTTGAAAATTCGAGAGAAAATCCAGAAAATAAAAAAAATAAGAAAAACTGTGCAGTTAAGGATTTTAAAGGGAACCCACACCAGACGAGGAGCTGGAAGTGGACGGCCACCACCACCACACGGTGGTGGTAGCGCCCAGGCCGGCTGACAAGGCCACGGCGGCCCGCGGTGGCCGGAGCCACCCAAATCGGTAAGTCCGATTTCCAGCCCAAATCTTGTGAATTTTTGTAAAAATAGTAAATATAATTAGAAAATTATGAATTTTGTTATTCTGGGATATTTTTGTATGTAGTTTGTAGGAAAAATATTATTTTGATGAAATTATATCCCGTAATATATGGTCCTTAAAAAATCGTGCAAAACCGAGCACATTTCGGTTTAGAAATAAATGACCTTAGGAGTGTAGTTTGAAACCCAAAATTTTTATATAGATTACTCAGATGATATAGAATAGTGCTATGAAGCCCTTTTTCAAAAATTAATTTTTGAAATTTTTAGATAATTTTTAGGCTCTAAAAAGAGGCATAAAATGGGTAATTTAAGGTTAATTATGTAATTAAATGATTAATTTCTGATTTAGTGAATAATTACATGTTTTAGGATGTTAAGATCTGATGGAGTATGATACTTATAGCATTTAGGGTGTTAGATGTAATTATTAGGTTAATTATGTAGTAAATTAGTAATAGAAAACATAGTAAATTATGAGTTAATTTTGTAAATTAGAATAATTAGGTGTAAAACCTGATCTAAGATGAATTTAGACATTTTGAAGTAGTAATTTATGTTAGAGATGGTAATTAGGGTAATAGAAATATTAGAAATGTATTATGTGCATAATATGTAATAATACATAATGTGTAATTTTTGAAAATATAATAAATAGAAAATATTAGGATAAAAATTGATATTATATAAATAATAGGGATATATAATAAATCTGATAAGAAACTTGAATTTATGTAATTATATGAAAAATGTAAAAATTTCTCACATTAGGAGTAAATTCGGTATACAAATAGGGATTTAAGTGTACTGGATAGAATAAAATACTGACTAGGGGTAATAATGGTATATAGGAAATCGGGAAGTAATGTGATTAATTTCACATTATAGGTTGAAACGGATTTTTAGGGTTAGAATCTAAAACATTACTTAAAAATCGAATTAAAAACCTGGTTTAGAAATCAATGCGAAAACCGAACCTGAACCTAACCCCAAACCTAGAATAATTATAAAAGACTTAATACCTAGATAATTAGGCATATTAAACCTTAAACAAAACCTAACAATAAGCGTTGTAGGATAAAACGAACCTATAATATTTATATGAAAAGCTGAAACCACGTTCGTGTTATAGGGATAACCGGCGATGGCCTGAGCAAATCGGACCTCGAGTGAGCGAGCGAGGAGTCGAGGTAAGTTGGAATTAATACGTTGCTGTATTTTTTGAGGCTTAAGATTATGCTTGGTCGTACTTGTTAGATAGTTAAATGTGTGCATGTGCTTGATTATAGGTGATGCGATGATTCTATTTGTTGCTTTGGCACATGTTGTATGAATTGTATGTAATGATTGATCACCCTAAATTGGACTTAATCAAATATACGACCAGTAATCATAATCGAACATGCATGGCAACCCGTTAGGGGATTTAGGACTCTCCAGCCAAATACCGACCCCTTCGGAAGGGATAGCGCAGGATTGCAAAATGGTCCCTTCTTCATCCTCAGTTGAACTAAGTGACAGGAGAGGAGGTCGCGGTGAGGGTGAAGGCAGTGGTTCGAAAGTAGTCGCGGGAGGAGCAAGGTCTCCATTACACAAGCCTGGGTTTGGTCGTGAGCTGTTGCATTAACGGCAACTCCTCAACCCGGATTAGAGCGGGCGCAATTTCTCTAATCTCACGACGGGCCGGACAACGTCGTGCGATGGCATTTGCTTGCACATGCATTGCACCTAATAAGTGATTGAAAACCTTGTTGTGTGTATGGTATAGTTTTAAGTCCTCCGTCCTAACTTACTGAGCTGTGATTGCTCACATCCCTATAGACGTCGTGCGGGTGCTGGCTAAGAAGCGGCAACAACTACTCTGAAGCTAGCAACTGCTGGATCCTGGAGAGTGAGGAAAAATATTGAAGAATCAACACATGTTTTACTTTTCAGTTCTGAATAATGTAATAACTGAATTATAGTGACTATATATAACTTTTCTCACTTTCTTAAATGATTTGTTTAAATTACAAATTGTCTACTTCAAAGCTGGTTAGTCGTGGACGCCTTGTGTAGATCAGGTCTAAGATAGCGGTTGTAAGGCTAACTTCTATCTTAGGATGGTTTACATGGCGGGGTCTGTTACGACTCTGCCGCTTCGGGGCGTGACACCAGGCACAAACATAACATGTCCATATTCAAACTACTTATAAGCACAACTTAATATAATCACTTATGATTCCTAGGTACTCAAAGCATACCCTTAAATGCGGTGAAGTATAAACCAACTTATTTAGCAATTTGTGCTCGAACGTAGAAGTTTTTGGAGCTTTTGTATCAAAATCTTAAGTTTTAGAATTTATAAAACTTAAGGAACACTATCCTATGTATTTATGCTATTAATGCAAGGATTAGTACTAGTTAAACTTAGGTATCTTAATAAATTGATTCTTACTGGGATTATATATATATATATATATATATATGTGTGTGTGTGTGCATTTGATATTATAACTCGGAAAACTGATATAATTTTATAATATGCCTACGTAAAATAATAATCATAATATATTATTTTGATCGTGTCAAAATGTATAAGTCATACGCTAAATCACGTTAGTTCCAAGAAAAAGTCGTTGTAAGTTATCCATAAATATTGTGAAATATCACATTCCGGATATAACCGTCTAATAACCAGTAAAGTTAATACATTGAGCTCATAAAGATACAGCATGACATCATATGAATTCTCTCTCTCTCTCTATATATATATATATGTGTGTGTGCAAACATGTACTCTCAATAGGTGTGTAAAAGTTAAATATAATGATATAATAATATTTCAAATTTAATAGAATTATTAAATAAAATTATATACAAGCAAAAAAAAAAAAAAAAAAACATGAATATAGATAAGGCAATTTATTAGTGGACTTGGGATTTGCTGGTTCTGGAGATAAATTTTTACAAAGGGATAAACGTGGCAACTCTATACGTAACAATAATTAGAAAGTGTAAAAAATGTGCCAATTATGGATTGTGAAAGTAGAAACTAGTGGAGGTTATGTTACTATATGGTTTTGACCCAGTTTTTTGCATATGAAAATAGCGACCTTTTTCTTAATTTAAAAAATAGGAATAAAATATATGGTTGTTAATAAAAGATAAATAACATATATATTTTCTATTTAATTTTTTTAGTATATAGCACATATGAATAATAGTTAATAGGTAGTTAGTGGCTTGCTGGTTTAAATAATATAAGTATATATAAATTTACTTCTTTTTTTTTCCTTTTTCAATCTCAATAAACGTCCTCGCACATATTATTTTCCTCACTTATAAGTAATACTTATCAATCACAGTATGCTCTTTGGAAATTTAAATTTATGCTTAAATAGTATGACAATTCCAAGGAAGTATTTATGGGTTCAAATTCTTTAGCTTGTGTACCATTTCATGGGTGTAATACACTGTAGTATCACTCAAAATAAACTTTACAATTAGATCTAGTCCAGCGACTATTATGACTAGCAGTTTGCATTGGTTAGATGGCACCAATAATAATTAAACCCATAAATGTATAGGTTATGTCATTTTCATTGCTATTTTACATAATAGTTACTAAAGTATCGGCAATTCATCGTACAGAAGTTGGAGTATAATCGGAAAGTATTATGAAAATTTCAACGTACATTATTTTGCAGAAATAATATCTTATATAAAGTTAATAGGCATGATTTACTGAAATTCAATTAAAGAAAAAAAGAAGCTATTGACAATAACATCTTTCATTTTATCATTCATAATATGATTTATTGAAATCGATATAATTTATCATGATGTTAAAGTAACATAGTATTAGAAAGCTTTTATTTATACATAATTATGTTTCTATCTTTGGAATAAGGATCAGTCATACAATTAATTTTTATATATAAAAAAAGATATGATAAAAAGACTAAAAATAAAGTACGTAGCACGAAATAACATCAATTAAATATTTAAACGTCGGACATAAATCCATAATAATAGAGTAAGTCGTTAAGGTAAGGATGTGATATATACATAATTAGTTTCGTCAAAACAAAAATATTATATGAACCAATAGACAATATATATAACTCCCATATAATTTTCCTGATAAATCTAATTCAATATTCTTTTACAATTTTAAATTCGAACACAAGCAGAAATCTTCATGAGTTTTATACTTGTTTATAGCGGTGACGTCTACCTAAATGGATTCCATGTGTAAATGGCTTGTGAAATCTACTTGTGCATGTGTTATGTACTGGGTTAACACATTATTTACCATTTACTAATATGAAATATCTAACAGCTGAGGGAAAACTTGCATATTCCAAGTGTACCTTATTAATATTGACCAACATATTATATTCATACACCAATTAATTAAGCCCTTAAGTTAATAATTGTGTAACCTTATTATATATTATGTGTATTCATAGGTTACTTATATTATTTAAATGCCATACATTCCCATATAATTAACATATAAGATGTTTAATTTTATTTCTACGATTTCGTTATATTAGGAAGCTCGATTTCCCATGTTCGAATAATAATAAAAAATAACTATTATCTATAATTGCTATATAAGGTGTCTATTTTAAGAGCAATAACCCCTTGCATCATTTTCAATATACACTATTGTGGTTGCCTTAGTTAATAACTAAATTAGACAAAAGACATGTGGAATGACTTTGCTTGAGGTCCAAAAGGGTGTATAAATTTGTTTCCTACTCTAAAGCCTCAAGGACTTCAGCAAAAATCTAGAATTGGGTAATCCAAACGTGGCTAAATTAACTCACTCCAACTCTCAAAATCGAGTTTAAGCAATAAAATCAATCAAAATAAAGTAAAAGTATAAGAAAAAAGCAATACGAAGTTTAAACAGTAGTCTACATAAAATCCAATAGCATTCCATCATGTCATAAGAAAAGCATTGCCTACGAAAGAGAGAATTATAAGGCAAATAATAAATAAAATAAGGGGGATAAATTTGTGAACACATTTCTATGGGAATAAAAGTTTGTAGAAGTTTGAAAAAGTATATTATATATCTGTTTCACTATACTTAACCATTATTTTACATTAATCATTATTTTTCCTCGAACTTAGGCATGTATTTGAATTTTCTTTCTTTCTTTTTTTTCCCCTTATCATCCCTTCTTTATTTAGATTCAAGAGGTTATGGTCATTTTAGCACTCAAAAATACTTGGGCACCACCATGGTGTTTTACTTCCCTTTAAAACACATTGAAAATCCCAATTAAGATAATAAATACTTTTTAAAAGTCTAACCTATATCGCATCTGGATTTTGCAAAATCCTCTAAGCCGGTTTATTAAGCAAACCAAATTAAAAGCATGCAAGTCTCTAAAACCTAGCCCACCCTATCCTTTGCTCTTGATAAATCTACACTTGTCTTAATAGACTTAGTTACCACTATCATTTTCACCCCACCAAAAGTTTGCAAACAAAGAATTAACCTCCGTACACCACCACTTCTTTAGGAAACTAAAGATACATATTAAATAAGTAGGAATAGCAAAAAGTTATAGTCTTGTGCATAATCTCCTTACCTTTAGTGGACAATAAAATTTTCTTCCATCCTTGAAGCTTATGAACAATCGTACCCTTAACAAAACCCAAAGCTTGAGTCTTAGACCTACCCTAAGAAGTATAGAGGCTTAAATACTTACCTGGATTATTCCAAACATTGATATGTAACTCTTCGGCACAAACCCTTCTCAACACATTTGGGGTAAGCTTACTACAAGCAATGGATCTCTTTCAATAATTGACTTGTTATCCAGAAATTTGATAGTATTGTTCAAAGATGTTTAGCAACCTACATAAATTATCCTTACTTGCCTCTATGAAAAATAAAGAATCATCAACAAAAAACAAGTAGGTAAGCAAAGGATTGGCTTCTTTAATTTTAATGCCTTTCAAATGACCAAATCACTTGCATGCTTAAGCATCTTGGAAAGGCAATCAGTTAACAAAATAAACAAATATGGAGATAACATATCTCCCTACCTTAAACCCCTACTAAGTTGGAAATGTCTAACTCTTTTTTCGTCTCTCAACAAGCTATAAGATACAAATAGAACACAAGACATGATCCAATTAATCAATGCAGATGGAAAACCCATGTGATACATTACAACTTCCAAAAAAGACTGCTCTATGTGGTCATATGCCTTAGTCATCAATTTTGACGGTGCAGTAATGTTGTTTCTTTTGCTTACATAATTTTAGAAAGTGAATTACCTCATGAGCCATTATGACATAATCCTAAAATAGATTACTAGGTATAAAGGCACTCTAAAATGGACATGTGACACTATCTAGGAGTGGTTGCAAACAGTTACACAACACCTTAGAGATAATTTTATATGAGAAGTTGCAAAGACTTATTAGATGAAACTAAATAATTTCATTTAGATAAGATGTTTTAGGAATCATGACAATATTTGTTGAATTAAAAGAAGGTAGGAAAGTACTAAGACCATATAAGACTTGACAACCTCAAATATATAGGGACTGAGTAGTTGCAAATGTGATTAATAAAAAAGTTTATTGAATCAATCAGGGTCAGACGATTTCAAGCTACCAAGTTGAAAAATTGCCTCTTTCACTTCATCCATCTCCAGTAGCCTAATCAACTAGTCATTATGTTTATGATTAATAACACATAGAATCCGATTAAGTATAACCTTACTAGGCTCTGGAGTTTCAGTAGTGAATAAATCGGTGAAATACTACACGAAATCGTTCGAGATAGTTGCTTCACCAACTCTCTAATACCTATGTTGGTCTTTGATGCAAAAGACCTTGTTTTTCATCTTATGATTGAGTTTCACATGATGGAAAAAACTTGGTGTTTCTATCTCCATATTTCATCCAATAAATTTGAGAAATTGGTGATGGGGAAAACAACCCCAAAAGAATCTCACACATACCAACACAAATGCATAAGTAAGCCTTTAGGTTTTACCATAGTCTAAGACGGGTCCTTCAAGAACTATTGAAGAAATGGGAGTAAGTTAGGATGTACTTAAGGATAGTAGGTTTAAGCTAACATAAGCTGCTTAACAGATGTGACGCACCATTCAAGCACTCACAACGAATGCCTCACTGGATGTGACTCATTAGTCTAAGACAAAGAATTGCTCACCGCACAACCTTGCTTAAGGGTTGCTATAAGCTAAGTTAAGGTTTCACATCAAACAAGAGAGTGAAACACATAAAGAAAACATTTCATTAATCAAAGAGGGGAAATTGTTTACATACAACAATCATAAGGAGGTATTTATACCCAAACATCTTAAGGATACAAGGTACATGGAATTTACTAAAAAGGGTAAATAATATATATGTGCATGTATAAGAAAGGAAGAAGGACAATTATTAAGTAATCCTTCCAGAAAGAGAAGATTCCTTGTCAAGTGGTACGAATGGGATGTGTGTCATCACTGGAGAGACTGGCAAACCAATTGCATAACAAACTTGGGCATGCAAGGATAAGGTTAATAGCTTCTGACATCCCGGTCAGCTGAATGTCTTCATAAGGTAGTTTGAAGGGTTCCTTGTCACTGACTTACACTTAAGGACAAGAGAAATTCTTAGAATAGGTTGGAGAGTCAAGTCAACAAACTTCAAATAGCTCGGCTTCACTTAGCCTTTGCTTGAGACAACGATTAGACAATTGATTGCTCGATAGCAGAGTGAGGTTAACTCGATAAAGGAGGTTCGCTTCTTCCGAGGTTGGGCAATACTTGAGAGTCCATTGAATCATGCTAGCTATACCTTTAGCATGGGACCACGTGATTGGTCCTAACGACCGATCCCCATTAGTTGGTGCCAAAATAACTCCTCTTGCTACTGGGCCTCCTCAAGTTGTTATTGTAGTAGATGTTCCTCTTCCATCAAAGCATCAGAAACTTAACAAATTTGCAACATAGCAAGTTGTTCGTGCGACTCTTCAATCCCTTTGCTATTATTATAGACATTCCTTTCACTCCAATTTAATAATTCAATTCTACATGCTATCCATTTTCTCACTAAGCCCCACAAATCAAGTTGTTGCTATTTACTAGTGTAATGCCATCACACAAAATCTATGCCAGAGCTTAAGCTTACAACCATAATCAAGATTGACAAAACAAAAGGAGATCTTGACTTGCCTACTAGTAAGATTCTTATTAGAACTCATAGCAATCATTATCACTTCATCATTTTACCACAATGTAAGACCCCCTAACAAACCAACTACTTCAACATGTAAGAAGAAGGAAAGTGAAACCATCTCTTTAATCTATTTAAATAAGTCTACTTATTGTGTATCTCCATTAAGAAGACTATTAGGGGTTGATTTCTTCGAATGAAACACTCAAGCTTAACTACTATTAAAGGTTACCCCAAGCCTTGGTAGTTCCAAGATAGAAGCTTCATTGCAACTATATGGTTGTTAAAGGACAACCATGAAAACCTTCAGCAACAACATCAAAAAGTTAAAAAACCTCCACTTTGATTAAATGATTCTCAACATCAACTTGTGTGACATCAATTTGGTCAATTAAAGAGGAGGTCCTCTTAGAAGAGACATGTTTGCATTTACGCTGAATACTCCTTCAATCGAATAACACAGAACTTTTATGAGACATTTGTCCTTTTGCCTAAACGTTCTCTTTGTCAACATTCTCTTCTAAGTGTAAATGACACCTTTTTAAGGAGAAAGATTTTAAAGCTTTCTCAATGGTAAAAGTAAGGATAAATGGGTTCAAAGACAAAGTTTGATAGGAAAAACCTGGTAGAGGTGATGGGGGAGTTGATGGTTCATGAGGTTTAGAAGGGGATTATGGAGGACTGGATAATATTGTATAGTTTCCTAAATTTGGATAGGTATCTTTGATTTTCGAAGATGAGTGTGGAGGTAAGGTACTGACAAGGAGAGTAAGGTTTGATGTAATGTGTTTGTAGATAAAAAAGGAGGTATCAGATAAATAAAGCCCAATTGATGAACCTAAATCTCTAAAGTTAATAATTTTTTCCCTCCCTTTATTCATTCTTTTAATAGATAACATTGTATCTCCAGAGGAATTAGCAAGTGGCATTACTACATCAACAACTATTGAAGAAACCAGTGCCACCTGTCCTTATAAGGCTACACTTTTCAGATTATCCATGATAGCAGTTAGAAGTGGAGTAATTGATGAATTTGTCTTCTTCGAACTTTTAATAGTAACTACACATGATCTAGGTAAAGGTAATGATTTCGCCTTCATAGATATATCAAGATCCCATGGTATAAAATGATATAGATCTCTCTCTAAACAATTCTCTTCCAAGTGGCTAATAATGCCATAGGCAATACAAAGTCTACTAGTCTTTCATATTTAAACAAAATCCATAAACTCTCCCCTTCAGGCTTCTTCAACCAAATGCCATTAATCAATGGTTTACTAACAGGGAAGGCTATATGAACTCAGAGGAATTATCCATGAATAGATGAAATGCCTTCTACTTTAATCACTCTCCCATTTTCTGACCAAAAATGTAAGCATTCCGTATAGTGAACATACATAATGGTAAGCTATGAATTTGTAGCCAAAAGCTAATTTCATTAAACTCCAAATCTTTTAATTTCTACATAAGTTTCCATCTTTTGATAATCATTAGAGATCCAATGATAGTCCAAGGCTACAACTCTAAATTACACTCTACAATAGCAACACAAGGAATCTCTGCATGGAAAAGATTGTTATTCAAATGTGAAGGCACTTCGTGCCTTTTATTTTCTTTAAGCCAAAATGGAGACATATTAGCCTCTAATTGGCCGATCATGTCCATTTTCCCTTCAGTTTCTCTCCTTTTCTCTATTTTCCCATACGTTCCTATCTTAGTCTTTGCATTCATGGCCTTTTTTAACTTGAATTTCTTCATAATTTCACCAAAATAATGGTGAAATCATGAAACATGTCTAGATTCACACATTTACAGATTTGAATTTGCTCTTGAAAATCGAGAAAAATCTTGACCCAAAAATCAAGCTCTTGCAAATTTATCGAATCTAAGTTACAAGGGAAAGAATGGAAGCTTCTATTCACTATTAAAAGCAGTAAGATTAAGCTTTACACTAAAATAACACATAAAATTGTGTTAATTTCCCTCTAAATCAAGATCTCACAAGTTGGCCAATCATGGTCGATTCGACCATTAATGGCCTTTTTCCAAGCTTACTCAAGCTCAAGCAAGTATAAATAAACCTCCACTCTTTATTCCTTACATGAGCTTCAATTGAAATCACTCTTGAAGTTCCATACTTAATCTTTCTCTCTCTACCTAGGGTTTCCTTTCTCTTTCTAAAGAAAGCTCAAGTTTCATGCAATTTCAAGAGAAAATGACAAGACAAACTTGCTCTTGAGTGCACAAAAGGTAGAAAAAATCCCAACTTAAGCTTCAATTAGTTAAAGAAAGCTCTGATCATGAACTTGAATTCGGTCGCTACTACATGTGTGCAAACCAACACTTTCACCTATCTTTGGTTCGAACCTACCACACCAATGTAGTTGCCATCCTTAGAAACCCCCTTACCAACATGCCCATCTCTTTTGGTGAAGACCTTATTGAGTTACGTAACCTAAATAAGTAGCTCATTTCTTTCAACATCCCTAACATATGCATTGCATGTGATCCAAACACGAACTTAAGATTCAACTCGTATTCCACACCAAGTCCTTACTCTAAACCCATGCTTTTACTCGACTTTGACCTAGTTTTTTTTTTTCCCTTACTTTTTTTATTTTATTTATATATTTTTTTTCTTCTTATTATTATTTGAAAAAAATAAAGAAAAATAAAAAAATCAAAGAAGAAAAAAGAAAAGTTTCTTTTCAAATAAGAAAATGTTTTCTTTTTTGGTAAATAAAGATTTTATCACCTAGAAAACTGGTTTTCAAAAGAAAAATCTAATTCAAAATTAGGATTTTTTAGGAATTTCAAATAAACATTTAAAATTTAGGATCATTTTAGAATTTTTCTTAAATAAAATTAATGGTTAGGAACTTCAATGTGACTAGTTTTTAAATTTAAAATAAACCAACCTGCTGATGTTTTCAAAAAATGAACTCTAGAAGTCTCATCTCAAATAATGAATACGTGAGCATTCTAAGAGTGACTTAAAGCACAAAAAAAAAAATTATTTTTTCCCTCTTTGTACATAAATAAATTTCATTTATTTTACGTGAAAAATAGATTATTCTTTGAAATAAAGAGGTAATTTGAAAAATTAAATTAAATTCGAAAGTTTAAAATGATATCCGTTTATGGTTTGATAGGATAGTCTTCGAACTCATGTTATTTTATTTCTTGAAATTTTTCAAAAGTTTTTAAAATTGCAAGTTAGTGGTGAAAGTATAACTAATATACCTAGTTAGTCCTAATTTAATCTTTTTCTCGACTTTATAGGGCAGCAACTCCAAAGTTTTTTCAAAATATAAAGAACGTAGGTTCTCTTTAATTTTAGTCGAAGGTTTAAATTAAATATGTACAAGGTTTAGTTTGAATTAAATTAAGGAAAATGAAAACAAAAAAATCTAGGCTTGACAAGTAGAAATTAGGAGGAGCATAAACTATCAAAACTAAGATGAAAACAAGAAAAAAGATGATAAACTTACTAATAACTTCTTCAAAATGATAGAACTGACCACATGAGAAACACATACACCAGAGTAAAATCAATACATAAATGGACTAAAGAACAACAATGAAAGCAAAGAAACACGATCTACCACTAATCTTGAAAATAGGAAAAATAACTAAATTGTAAAAATAGAAGACAGGCAATATTAATAACTACAAGGAAGTCTCTCGAGAGGAGGTAGGCTTTTTTTTCAAACAAAAAGGTTAACTTTAAGATATGTCTTTCTTAGTATTATGGATATAGTTTGTCTTACTTAAAATAATTATATTTTATATGATTGGAAAGGTTTTTATTGGAAATTAAAAATGATTTATAACATTTACTATAATTAAAGGAGGCATGTCTATCAATAGCAGTTATTATTTTTTCTTTTGGAAAGTGAAAATATTGTAACAAGCATTTAGTACCTTTATATAGCATTATTTTATGACAGTTAAATTGTTGCTATTGTTCCCTATTTTATTAGTATGAATTTATTGAAAATTAATGGGAAATTTCAATTCACAAATGCAAAAGGGATGCTAAATCAAACGAAAATTGGTTTAGACCTAAGGAAGGATTGGATCCAACTAGTAAATCAAACGAAAATCGGCCCAAATTTGTAAGTCATAGGCTTAAACTATAGCTTAACTCACCAGGGTTAGTGAGTTGGCGCAGTTCAGCGTGCTTGACCCATTAAAACCAGCAGGTCTAAGCTTAGGTCGAAAAACCAGTAGTTTAACTCATTCGTTCCGACTCGGAAATTAAAAAAAAAATACAATTTTTGATGAATTAAATGTAAGTATTCTCTCTAATTAAAATATAAAATAAAATTAAATATATATTATTACTTATATCTATAAATCGATATAAAAACCGAACAATATATATGAGTTTATAAGAAAAATAATCATGAAAACCGTATATTTTAATGTTAGTGAAAATAAATAGTTATGGTATAAAATATATTACTTTAATAACTAAAAGAGTTTAGGGCACAAAATATTAAAGGTTTTATATAATCTTGCATAACTTTTTAGAGAGTAAATACTTTTATAAATTAATATATTTTAATAATTTACAAAAATACTAGTGTATTTATAATTTAATGCAATTAAAAGTTATAAGAAATATATTTATACTATATATAAAACAATAAGTATATTATAGATATTAGATGGATGGTATTCTCTTTATAATACTTAGTTCACTCCCACATAAATTATATCGTTTTTTAAAGTTTCCTCTCATGTAATAAAATATCACAATGAATATTAACTATCACAAGTTTAGTTGTACATTGATTATATTGATAAATTTTTTTTGAGATGTTGCCTAGAAAAAGAAGTTTTCTCACTCAATTTTTTAATTGCAAGCATATAGTAATAATTGTGTATTGTAAAATATGCAAATTATTAATCTCAATGCCTAACAATTAATATGGTGAAATAGTCAAAAATTTAAATTTTTGTCATTTATTAGTGATTTTTTTAATTAAAAATAAATATAAAAGAATTGTTTTTCCAAAAAAAATTAGTTGATTCACGAATTGAGAATCTTGTTGAACCATCAGGTCAAGTGAACTGGCCTAAGCCAGGTTGGTCCCGATTCAAGGGGAACTAGACCCTTGACTTGGTGGGTTTAGGGTGTTTCCAAGCTGGGTTTGACTCAATCCTTAGTTTAATTCAATCCAACTCAATTCAGTATGATCTCTTCAATAACAGATTTAAGTTACCTCTTTTATCCTAATTAGTAGTAACCCTGATTTAACCCAATTAACCTAATTGGTCGAACTTGGTTCTTATCGGATTCTTATGAGAATACATCGAGTTTTCCAAGTTAAAATATATCATTTTTCTTGTATTTTTTATATTTTTTAGAAAATATACCAATTTGCTAAAAATTAATGTAGATAAAAGAAAAAAATAAACTATAAAAAACTCTCAACTTTCAATTATTAAGAATACAGGTAATTTTTATTACTTTATAAATAAATATGAATTACATTGTAATATTTTTATTAATTTCGGTTCAATTTCAATTCAATTCTAATTAACCCCCTCGACCCTTAACCCCTTCTTGTTCCTGGGTTAGTCTTTTGATCCAAGTTTGACAACATTGACTAAAAAAATCGTAAGAAAATGCAACTATTGGATAAAATAACAAAAAGTTTCATCTTAATGGAAATTTATTAACAACCTAATATTCAAATTTTGAATAATATTAATATTAAGTTTTTTTCTTTATTTTTGTTAATATTTACACAATTACTTAAAGTTATCTTTTTATAAGTATGATGAACATAGTTTATCTTACATAAAATAATTATTTATTTTTTGCTATAAAGTTTTTATTTTGGAAACTAAAAAAGATTTATAGTATTTTAGCATGATTAAAGAAGGCATACTTATCAATAGTAGTTATTGTTTTAATTAAAGTGGTTAAATTAAAATATTATAATTGTTATTCAAATTTTATGAGGACGAATCAATTGAAAGATTATAATCATTATTCAAATTTTTTTTCATCTATGTATTGTACAACCTTTTTAACTAGTTTTATATAGTTTCAGAAGTACTTACATTTTATAATAAAATAAAAATTAAATATAATGTATTTCCATAATTTTTTATCACATCATCATATTATAAATAAGTATGTTATTATTATTATTATTATTTTCTATTAAAAATAAGTATACTAGCAAACATCACGCTTATGTTACACATTATTGTAAAATCACCACATGCTTTTTAAGATATAATATTTATATAATGAAATATGTATTTTTATATTTGAGAGCTCATCTAACTATTATATACGCTTTGTATTAAACTCAGAAGGATTATAATATGAAGTATATGTAAGGGAAATATTGAGATTTTCTTTTTTCTTTTTCCTTAATATTCACTTAATCACTTCATATATGTTTTTTCTAGGTTGATTATTCAAAAAATTATAGAAAATGAGTCATTCAATTTTTTAAATTGATGATGGTTTGTATCACAAGTATAATTCTTGGTAGCCTGTCAATCACGTACGATGAAGGACATGCAATAAGTCCTATGTAACTTAGCTAGTAATGGCCTTCTAACGCTCAAATTAATGGGGAGAAAAAAAGAATCATAATGGATGGGGCCAAGAGATTAAGAAAGTTCCCAAGAGTAGCCAAAAGGGACCCCTCACTTGGTTACTTTACCCATATATATATAGGTTAAGGGATCTTACATACTCGAGCAAGTGGTAAAAGGGGATTAGCTAGTACGAAATCCAAGGGAACGACAATGTCAATACAAGAAAAGGCAACAAACCTTCTATCGATTAGTAGAGGCCTAAGAGATGGGCTTGTCATATTAGTAAAGGGTAAGCGCCTTAAACTGTCGGTTAAGTTGTATGCTAAATGTCAGGCGATCATTCAATATTTAGTGATGAAAGAGAAGGAGGGAAGGAGAGGGGAGTATGCCTAGCTTGCTGACTAGTGAGCTTTCCTAAAACAGTCTTTAAGACTAGAGGCAAGCCTTCTTTTTAAGGTTGAGAAGCGAGAAGGAAGGGTTTTCGATAAAAGGCTCCTAGAGTGTTTGAGGTTGGGCTTGAGCAGGACAAATAGAGCTCGAGCCAATGCAAGGCTAGCCATCATTTGAGTTAGAGAAGCCTTGATTCTGCATTGGCTGAGGTCTTTAGTGGGCGTGGGCCTTTAGAGCTATGGGTCGAGAGCTGACTGTTAACAGAAATCTTATATTATTTAAATAATTTTTAACATTTTTTCTACTAAGTAAAAATCATTATATTATATTTTTTTTAAAGAAAAATTATAATCATTATTCAAATTTTTATTTGTGCATAATGCAAACTCTTTTAACTAGGGATTTTTTTACTATCATATCCTTATTTTTTAGAGATTAGTCTAATTCTTCATCTTACTTTTAATTTATATATTTTAAATTTTAAATATTAAATAAATTATAAATTTAATGATTTAGATATAAATAGATGTAAATAAATATTGAGATGGAGAGTTGGATTGATAGTAGTAAAATGGTAACGGGACCGTCTGCTGTTACAGGAGTTGGTTAGCCAAGGAAGCTGTATCGTGCAACCCCTATGAAAAAACGTGTGTAATTGATGCATTAAGATACATTTTGTGGTCTCCAATCGGACAATCAATCTCAGGAGTGCAGAGCACGCGCAGCCAGTAAATCCCGTATTCGTGTAACGAAAGGTAAAGCAAGATGAATTTCGGAAAATAGAAAGCGACACATCATCAACCCTCAAATGAAAACAAAAATACAAAAACGCGAAACGAGGCCTCGTTTTGAAGACACGGACAGATAGATCCTGAATTCGCAGTTCCGTATATATACCGATCCCCCTGGTCTCGTTCCTCGCATTGCCACCATTGGAAAGAAAATCTCTCTCTCTCTCTCTCGTTTCCCTATCAGATCATTTCATTTGCAGGCTTGAAAAGCTCTTGTGACAAGGTTAAGATTTGAAAGCTTTGGTCCTGTTCTTTTACATTGCAAGTTAGACTTTGTAATTACCCGCATTTCATGATGCTTTCGAATTGTTTGTGAAAATGCATGATGTCTTGATTTGCTTTTAGCCGTAATTGAGTGTGATCTCGCGTTCTGTAATGTATTTGGTCGTCTATATTGTTATTAGCCGTTAGATCTAGTTGAAATTCTCATGCTTTTATATTGATCTACGTGTGTCTCCCGTTATTTGATACTCTTGAGCTGTAGCTATGTAGCTGATTGGTCTGGAATCACGCGGTGAATTTGGAAGTTTTGTTTGGATCTAAAATGTTCTGTTGGGTATGCCCGATTTCGTGACTTTTTAAGGTGATTGATTGAAATATCATGTCCTCTTAAGTCGGTTCATCGCAAATTCAACACTCGTGGTTTTTAAATCTGTAGATCTAACATGTTGAATTAATGTCTTGCTTGCTTTTGTAATGGTGAAAGAATTTAGTTTTAAAATCAAGTTCGCAACATCTTAGATTCAAAGAGTGAAATGGCTACTTTCATGGTAGGATAGGGGAATATCAAACTGGAGATGTCGAGATTATGAACGTGTTAGGTTAGCGATTTGGTTAAGGGAACAAAATTTGTTAGAAGAGCATTAAATGGAGTTGAATGTACGATTGGAACATGATCACACTTTTTGTGCTTTTGCATGTGGAAACACTGGTTATGTTAGGAATCAGATTCCCTGTTCTAAATGAAATAAATTTCACAAAGAAAAAGACACACTGCATGAAAGAAACACACGAAACAACATACTAATGTTGAGACCTCGATAATTTTGCAGCAAAACTGTACATGTATGCATTTAATTCCACCTATGTAATTCATTTTATAGTTTCGTGTGCTTTTTTCATGTCATTTCATTTGTGTGACACCTCATTGCTCTTTCAGAAAATGTATGTCCGGCACGTGTAGTTAGACCAATGAACATGCAGTCTCTGAAGCTAATCAATTTGGTCATCTTTCTATAGATGCGAATAGCTGATGTGGTGCTCTTGTGGGCTATTTCCACATCTGTGAAATTTATGAATGCCTGAAAAGATTCTGAAATGCTTAGTGTTCACAGTTTATGATTCCTTCCCTCTAGCAACTTTTTCAATTCGTGCAGCCTACAAGTTCAGACGAGGAACAATGGTGAAGATCTGCTGCATTGGTGCTGGATATGTTGGGGGACCTACAATGGCCGTTATTGCACTCAAGTGCCCATCCATTGAAGTTGCTGTTGTAGATATTTCTGTAGCTCGTATCACAGCCTGGAATAGCGATCAGCTCCCTATCTATGAGCCTGGGCTCGATAATGTGGTAAAACAATGTCGTGGAAAGAACCTCTTCTTCAGCACTGAAGTGGAGAAACATGTGGATGAGGCTGACATTGTCTTTGTCTCAGTCAACACCCCTACCAAAACCAGAGGTCTTGGAGCTGGAAAAGCTGCAGATCTCACTTACTGGGAGAGTGCTGCCCGAATGATTGCTGATGTCTCAAAATCAGACAAAATTGTTGTTGAGAAATCAACTGTTCCAGTCAAAACTGCTGAGGCCATTGAAAAAATTCTCATGCACAACAGCAAGGGAATCAAGTTCCAGATTCTTTCAAACCCAGAATTTCTTGCTGAGGGTACTGCAATTGAGGATCTTTTCAGCCCAGATCGTGTTCTGATTGGGGGCAGGGAAACCCCAGAAGGCCAAAAGGCTGTCCAGGCCTTGAAGGATGTCTACGCCCACTGGGTCCCTGAAGAGCAAATTCTTACCACCAATCTCTGGTCTGCAGAGCTCTCAAAGTTGGCTGCAAATGCCTTCTTAGCCCAGAGAATATCATCTGTTAATGCAATGTCAGCTTTATGCGAGGCCACAGGTGCCAATGTAACTCAGGTGTCATTTTCAGTTGGGAAGGACTCAAGGATTGGATCTAGGTTTCTCAATGCCAGTGTTGGTTTTGGTGGATCTTGCTTCCAGAAAGATATTTTGAATCTTGTGTACATCTGCGAGTGCAATGGCCTTCCAGAGGTGGCAGAATACTGGAAGCAAGTTATCAAGGTCAATGACTACCAGAAGACCCGTTTTGTGAACCGAATTGTCTCTTCAATGTTCAACACGGTCTCAAACAAGAAGATTGCCATTCTTGGATTTGCCTTCAAGAAGGATACCGGTGACACAAGGGAGACACCTGCTATTGATGTGTGCAAGGGGCTTCTTGGAGACAAGGCCTGCTTGAGCATTTATGATCCCCAGGTTACCAAAGACCAGATCCAGAGAGACCTTACATTGAAGAAGTTCGACTGGGACCATCCAGTTCACCTTCAGCCAATGAGCCCAACCACGGTAAAACAAGTTTCAGTTGTCTGGGATGCCTATTCCGCAGCCAAGGATGCTCATGCTCTTTGCATTCTCACCGAGTGGGATGAGTTCAAGACTCTTGATTACAAGAGGATCTATGATGAAATGCAGAAACCTGCCTTCATTTTTGATGGCAGGAACATTGTGGATGTGGATGAGCTGCGCAAGATTGGTTTTATTGTGTATTCAATTGGTAAGCCGGTGGATCAATGGCTCAAGGATATGCCTGCTGTTGCATAAGAGAAATTTGTGGACCCTGTGCATGGTTGCCATTACTGGAGACGACGTAGAGTCGTTTTGGATTATTTCTCCTTTCTTGATTATTTGCGGTCTCTTACTTTCTGTTACCATTAGTAGCCAGGATAATTGATACATCGCTAATTTGATGCTGGGGGTAAGAGAGTTCTATGTTTCACAGAGCACGCAATCTGTTGTTTTTGTTATGAAATTTGTAGCACACTTGATCTATTTTTTTGTTTAGTATTCATCTATAAATGAAAGAGAATATTTCAAAATCAATTTTTTTGGAGGAGGCTATTCTTCTTCCTATTTATGTCCTGCAGCTGTCTTGTTGATCCATCTAGAAGACTAGACTTAAGTTCCAAGTCAATTTTTGCACTTTGCAATCAGTTAAGTATGAGGTGGACATTGCATGATCTAAACATTCTTATAAACTCTTATCAAAGATCTCATTATAACTAGATTTCAGCGAATAACTCTCCTTCCCTTCTCTTGGCTAGACCAACCTATACTCTCATTCATGCTTTAAAACTGGAATTTCCTGAATTGCACTCTACCCTTTCGACAGAACATTCTCCACCCTTTTCAAATCACAAGATAACATTCTCTGCTAAGAACTTCACTGACCTTGAGATTTTGCATATGAGCCTCTAATTTCCTTGTTTTGAGAGTCAATCTCGGAAATGGCAGCAGTCTTGTGGTGACAGTGATAATAGAGGTGATGATGATGGTAGTGGTTAGTGGATGGTGGTGAAGATGGTGTAGAGATAACAATATTGGTGGGTGTTGGTAGTAGTGACAGTGCATTTCATAATGATGGTGGTGGTGCAATATGATGATGTTAGTTGCGTGGTGACAGTGATAATAGAAGTGATGATGATGGTAGTGGTTAGTAGATGATGATAAAGATGGTGTAGAGATAACAACATTGGTAGGTTATGGTAGTAGTCACGGTGTGTTTTATAATAATGGCAGTAGTGATACTAGCTACATGGGTGTGTTTTATAATGATGGTGGTGGTGATAGCATCTATATGGGTGATGTTTATGGTGTTAGTGTATAATGTTCGCTACCAAAGCCACGACCAAATCTCATTTAAATTCCAACTTTGAGGATACAAGGTGCTATAACAGTGAGCCAATTCATTGCCAGTGTGATTGGATGCATAAAACTTCGTTATTTTATGTTTGTTTGATGGAATTTCCCATTTGGAGAAAATAATTCCATTATGTAATAAAGATTTCCACTAAAATTATATGTAAGAGGATTACTAATTTCTTAGGGAAAATGTCGACCAAAGTCTAAAACCTTTTTAGTTTTATCAAATGGAACTTAACCTTTCTAAATGTCAATTTAAATCTTAAACCATTTTAGATTTCATCAATTGAGATCTAAAGACTTCTAAAGGTGCACTTAATTTCCAAACTTTTTAAAAAAAAAATGCCAATTGGGTTTTACTTCTAGAAAGGCCTACAAAATTTTGAAAACGAATCAGTAGATGTACTTACTTCCCCTTTTGTTTTTAGATAAAAATCTTTAGAACTTAAGTGCACATTTAGAAAAGATTTGATACTCAATTAGCAGAACTATTAAAGTTTATGATTTAGATGTACTTTGGAAAGTTTCATAACTCAATTAAATTTCTGAATACCTTTCCTTTTATTTTTTCATCCCAAAATAATCAATGGGCTTAAGTGTTACATCCTAATTCATATAGCAAGTTTATTTTTCTGATAAATAGTTTACTATAATGTAATGTTTGTTAAACCCAATTTGGATAGTCGTTTCGAATATGTGAGAGAGTAAAGAATTAAAGAAATAAACTATATTAGATTGAGAGTTAGATTGATAATTGAACCGCAGTTAAACTAAACCGGTTCTATAAAAATATCATATTAAACCACATTAAACCATATAGATCGATCTAGTTTTCTATAAAAATATCATATTAAACCACATTAAACCGTATAGATCGATTTAGTTTAACTACGATTGAATTAGAGTTAATGAAATATTAAAATATAATTTATGTTTGTCTATAAAATAATAAGATTATTTACACTTTTGAGATTTGAAAGGTAAAATTTTTTTCAAGTTTAGTTTTTATTTTTTTGGGATTTACATTTATCCTATCGGATCAAAGAATGTGGTCTAGTAAAATAAATAGTAACTAAAACATGTACCTATACATTTCAAGACCGCATCAGTCGCAATGACATTTTGAAATTTGATTTAGTATCAATATTTAGTAAATTAATGCATTTTTCTTTTTTAAAGAAAATATTAAATCCCAATCTAAAAAAATTCCAGTTAAGTCATATAAAAATTAAATTGAACTTGTTGGATCAATTGAGTCAAATCAGGGTCATAGTTAATAAGCGTTAAAGGGGTAACTTTAAGTCTTGGGCTAGTTTAAAAGTTGGATTAAGTCGAACTTTATTGATTGGATTGAATGAGTTTTCTATCTTCCTTTCGATAACCCTAATGTTTAAGGCTGTGAATGATTCAAACTGTTTACAAGCTACTTAAACTTGACTTATTTTAAGTTTTGCTTGACTCAAGCTCGATTAATAAATAAGTTGAGCTTAAATTTAAAATAAAGCTTGTTTAATTCAATAAGTCTAGTTCAAACTTTTGTTATAAGCCTATATTATAATAAATATTATATTATATTAAAAAATATAATAATGAAATTAGTATGATTAAAAATGTAATAGTTGGAATATAATAATGGAAAAAAAAAACATAACAAACTAAATTAAAAACCATTAATTTAAAGTTTTAATTCTAATTTAGGCTCATTAGACTTGCTTATCTAAACGTACTCAAGTTCAAGTTTAGGCTTGTTTAGGCTTCCTAATCTACACAAACTTGAGTTGAGACTCAATAAAGTAAACGAAAATTCCTTAAAGAGCACGAGCTCAAGCCTTAGATCAAGCCTTGAATTTTCAAGTTTAATAAAATTTCAGCTCAAATCAAACTTAAGCTTTTAAAAGCTCGATTTGACTCATTTACAGCTTATTGGAATGGCATGGACTTGAATGAAATGGAATAAGGAGTTAAATGATAAATCATTTTCTCTTGTTTAGAAATATCCATAGAATTGAATCAAACTAAATTAAATATGTATATAAAAATAATTATCAAAAGTACCTTTAATTATTGAATATCATAAATAAAGTAAACGTTAAATAAGTAATTTGATTAACAATAATATATGTAGAAGGAATGGAATCGTTGAAAGTAGAATCGAATATTTCCTTAAGGTTTGAATTGCTAATTCATAAAATCGCAATCCCAACTTTTAAATATGCTTCCAAACATGGAGAAAGAAAATGAAATTCAAAATAATTCATTTTTAAGTATTAAATATGTAAAATTTTCTTTCTGTTTTCTTATGAAAATGGGAAAATGAAGTGCTCTTCTTAATAATATAAGTAGTTTCATGAGGGTTTGTGTTTAATGCATCGTTTCCGCCTTGTTTATTGAAATTCTAAAATCTATCGATCAATATAATTCTTTAACAGGTGTAAGATTAATTGATAATCAAAAAGAAAATGTAATCGTAATCGATACTGTACTTTATGAGAATGACGAGAGAAGAATGAATTGTTTACGACAAAGACGTCATTTTAATTAAAAAAACATCGGTGATTAGCCATGATTTGAGTACTTATATTGCGACCACATCAGGTAGCTCAAGGACATCATCAACAGAGAATGACTAGAAATTTTGAAAAAAACACAAAAAATGAAATCGCGGGTTATGATGATAGATAGAAACAATAATGCCGTAAAATGGCTGGGGAGAGGAAAGATTCTTTTTTTATTTAGGGTACTCCAGGAATTTGAAAATTCAAGATCTAAATCCGTCTTAACTTGTGCAACAACTCAACAATTTATTAAGTAATTTCACCTAGGCTATCCATCCAATGCTTTCCTCACCGATGTTCAATATTAGGGAGAAGTAGCATACGAGATTGAATTCGATTTATGATTCGTTCCATTCGATAAACAAACTTATGGAATACCATTTTGCATTTTTATCAATTATAAATTATTTGTACTTAAAAACCAAAAAAAGTTACATGTTAGAATATTAATTTTACATTTTGTGAAAATATAAGAAAAATTTTCTCTTTTTTTTTTCCAACAAAAATATAAATAACTTTGATAAATTATAAGATCAATGATCTCATGCTCCTTGTAACTATATATATATATATATATATTTACGAAATTTATTTAACAAATGGGATTGTGACTCAAAAATAAACCTACTCTCTCTCAATGTATTTAAACTTTTTCATACATAAATTCGTTTAAATTATGTTATATTTAGATGTCATAATTCATATCCTATATTGCCAACCCAATTTTTAATATGTTTAAGAGGTATTTTAAGAAATTAAAAAAAAAAAAAAAACAAAGACCCTCCTCTTTTCCTTTAATAATAAATATATTATATATATATATATATATTTGTATGGATTATGATTTTATGATTAAAGGTATCAACTAATTAAAACACCAATTTAATTAGTTCCTTAGCACGTCAAGATCGATCCATTTCCTCCCTAAGTTTAAAAAAAAAAAAAAATTAGTTCCCGAGATCTGTCCACTCATTGTCCAACTAATAATTGAAAAATGGGCAAAAGAAGAATTAGAACTTGGACAAATCGTAAAGGAAAGGCTTATTACAAGTTTCTTTTCCCGATATTAAGACATATTACACGTTAGAAATTGAAATATTGAGATGTAGATCCAAAATGAAATGATTTAAAAGATGGAAAGAACAGGAAAAGGAAAAAGGAAGAGTGAAAGTTGAAGAGAAAGGCAAAATACACAGACAGACAACTCCTGGTTTAAGCTCCCCACCATTACCAATATTCCCTAAATCAAAAACCCAAAAGTACCAAGAGATCAATCGGTATACCTCCACATCTCTATGGCACACCATCACTCCCAACACCTCCCTCACCACCACCACCACCACCCACCACCACCACCTCCCCCATCTACCACCACTACCCACCACCAATACTGCTGCTGCAACACCTCCTCCACTTCCACCTTCTTCCCTCCACCACACCCCCAACCAACTGACCCGCTTGTGGAAGCCATTGTAACTCGTCTCCTTGAAACCATCCAAATCCAGCAATCCTTAAACCATTTCTCACTCAAACCCAAAACCCATTTCCCCAAACACCAAAAAGATGAGAACTTTCTCTCCGTACTTTCTTCTCTTGTTGACCGCATCGATGCACTCGAGTCCTCTCTACGTTCTTTCACTCTCCCTCCTCATCACCACCGTGTATATGGAGATGGATATGGATACAGGCATGGGTTTTCTCTTATTAGAGACTCTGCTGCTCGTGTTATTCAGACCCATTTTCGTTCTTTCCTTGTTCGTAGATCCAGAACTCTCACACACCTCAAACACCTTGCTCGTATCAAGTCCAGCTTTGTTTCTCTCAAAAACTCTGTTTCTCTTAATAGCCATTTCAATCTTCACCGTGTTTCTTCTAAATCCATGGATTTGCTCCTGCAACTTGACTCCATTCAGGTATAGTTTCGGTTCACTTCTGTGTTTCGATTAAATTAACGAGGCATACTTATTATGGGGAAAAAAGGGCCAAATAATTGTAAAGTTTGCCTTTTATTGTGTTTGTTGTTCAGTTTGGTTGAAAGGGTTTCTTTTTCTTGGTTCAGGATAGTGATCCGATGATTAGAGATGGTAAAAGATCAATTAGCAGAGATTTAGATTGTTTCTTAGATTACATTGATGGAATTGCTGTTAGAAGGCATCAGCTAAAATGTAGAGCTACAAAGAGTGTGAGGATCGTGAGAGGTAAAGGTATGTCTGATAAATCCAAGGATCAGAGAGATGTGGTAGAAAATTTGAGAGCCAGAGTTGAAAAGATTCGTGGGTTATCTCGGGCTCTGGAGAGTGAAGAGGAAGGAGTTGAGCTTGAGGGGTTTAGCAACTTCAGTGATGGTGAAGCAAGCAATTCAGTTTCTAGACTCAGGAGCGCTGGAAGTTCAAAATTAAAACATGGGTTTCTGAGGTTAGACCATGGAATGCAACCTAGAGTTAAAAAAAGTGTGACCTTTGATGAGAAAGGGAATGAATATAGAGTTATTCGCAATATTGAGGAGCATAGCTCTAGTGGGGATGAAGATAGTGTGTCGTGTGATGATCACTGTGAGGAGGTTTTGGAGAACCTGGCTAATGAAGTTGAAGAAATTAAGGGCTCTTCTTATGGGGTTGAGGAGGATGAGGAAGGCCAAAATGAGAAGGATGAATCAGAACAGAGCAGCGATGGAGAATTGCCCAGGAGAAGGATTAGAAATGAAGGCATTATCGATACTGGCAAGGAGTATCATGGTCAAAATTCAAAGTTTATGTTCTCAGCTCCAATGCCAGAGAAGATGGAACCTAAAGCTGATTTGATGAAGAGGAGGAAGGATGTGACTGTGAGAATCGTGACATGAAGAGCCAAGCACTGCAGTTGCTTTGTTGTTGATAGATTTGTCGGTAGTTGGCTGGTTGTTGTATAAGTTCTTCTGATTGAACAATATTTGGCTTGGAAGTTGAACATTTATAGTGGGTCATTCAGGAGTTCTGGGTGCTTGTTTTTAATGTTGGTGACTATTCTTTTTGCCTCCGTATCATGTGCCCTCTCGTTGTTGACTAGTTTTCAGATTTGTGTTTGATGTTTTCTTGACTGTAGCATTAACTGTTAGCATCTTTTCCCCTTGTATCAATTTTGGTGTTCCTCGTTTTGATTCTTCATCTCCTGAACGTGTAGAATAAATGAATAAATGCAAGTTATTTGAGAGTAGAAGGCCAGTTAGTCTTTCAAGAACTTTAAGGATGACTCATAAGATATTGAAGTCCATTACATTCTATACTGCAGTGGAATGATATATGCTAGTGTGAGTGATTTGGTGAAAAACTACTATGAATGGCTGCTAAAGCTGCTATGCATAAAATAGGACCACCAAGGATTCCAAGTGCTATCACTATATAAAAGAAGAAGAAGAAGAAGAAGAAGGAGAAAAAAAAGTATTAGTAGTAGGTAGAACACTAGTTTACCCACTTCTAGCAACATAAGGGTATGACTGTGACATATAGGGATAAGTGGGACCGTACGGGGTTGCTCCTTTCACTCCAAGTGAAGTCTTTCTGATCTTTGATCTGAGAGTGAACTATATATGCCTAGATTGTAAACATTGCGGTTAATTTTCTAAGCAAGCAGTCTTGTTCAGGAGGGTAATGTTTAAAGTTCATGAATTTCGGACCAACAAATAAACAGAAGCATGTTTGACTAAGCATGATTATGATACTAAAACTAGTTCATTGAAACAGATTATGCAATATATGCAGGTTAGAAAAGCACCCAACAGCTCTGTCGGTGAAGAGAAATGATGATTTGCTTCTACATGAATCAGTTTAACGTTTAACTGTAATTCATCCTGAAACAATTTAGAAGCTGCAAATGGTGCCCTCCCTTTGGCCATATGTTTCTTGTAACTTTTCTTTTAGGTGCTTGAAAATTAAGGAACACAAACACTTGTAATTGCATGTGTTGCTTGGGATTTTGGTTTCCTCTTGCATCTGCCAATATCCACAAGAAATGATCTAACTTATGTTAGTTCTGAAATTGTAAAAGGATAGACTGGGTTTAAGTTCCTCGTTTGCCGTTATAATCACCAAAAGAAGAAGAAGGAAGGAAAGGACAAAAAAAGAAAAAGCCCTAATCCCTTCTCGTTAGAGGAATAGATTATCAGCTCTTAAGTTCACACCATCGTCGACTTTTACTTTAGTTTAACTACCACTTCAATGGCTATGCAGAGAAAGTATCTAATAGTCATGACTGAATTTTGGGGAAAATTATTTGTTTACATGCAAATTTTTAAAAAATTACCAAAATATAAATTGTACAAAAAATAAAAAACAAATTGCCAATGCTATGTTACATCTACTAACACTAATAGTGTCGCATTTGTAAGATGCAACACTCTAAAAAAAATAAGTATCGTATCTTATAGATGCGATATTCATTGGAGTGCTCTTTTTTTTTTTTTCTCTTTATAATAGTATCTTATTTCAAGTAGAATAATATTAGATTTTTTAATATCTACAATAAACATATCATTTTTAATTTTATAGTTTTTGCTCTTGTTATTTATTGATAGTATATGTGATATAAAGCAAAAACATATATATATATATATATCATTAGTAGTAATCAATACAAATTACAATTGTTTTTATGACTAATCATATATAAAATCAAATATCCTATATCCATTTACGTTTCCTTTTGTATATTTTTATTGTTCTTTCAACTTATGATGTAGTTGTTAATTTTTGTAATTCTTTTAAAATTTCTCGAGGTTTGATCTGTAATATATAAATAAATTAAATTAGTTATCAAAATATTATACAAATTAGAATTTTTTATTATAAGTATAGATTTTATTAATTAATAATTACTTGTGTAGCTGCCTCTCCCATATTTGATGGTGCTAGACATGTTAGTATGATAGCAGCAGGCGAAGTGACAACAAATGATGATGAGACTATCATATCTTGTGTCAACAATTCAAATGATAGTGTATCGTCTACAATATAATCCACTGGAGACTCTCTCACTGGATTTGTTATCGATAGATCAACCATCGAAGGATCTATATCAAGAGCATCTCTAGCAAGTCGATCTACCACTAAAAGATCATTTGTAAGAGAATAAGCGTCAGGAAGGTCAATAGTAAACGGATCTACAATATCATCAATGCAAGCTTGTATATCCATATTTGTTATAGGATTTGAAGATTTGTCCTATAATTGTGGTTGATGATTTTGAGCTCAACCTCGTCCTCGTTCTTAACCACTTCTTCGTCCTCTATGTCTGGCCAGTTGATCCCTTGGTTGTTGCTCTTGTTGAGTTGGATTGTCCAGTCTGATACTTTCATGTCCATCCAATATATGTCTACTTATAGCAGCTAAGGTATGTATGTCCTGTATATCCGAGCTCCTCTTTATCCGCTTAAATGTATTGGACTACATTTTTTTAATGTGAATGAGTTAGTTTTCATTACTATAAAATTGAATTTTAATTATATTTTAAGTAAAAAACTTATCAATGCGGCCAAAAGTGTTACTAATCGACTGATATATCTTCATGTCACTTGAAAGTACTTATCAAAGTAGTCAATAGAGACTATAGGTGGGCACGGTTCGGTTCGGTATGATTTGCCCTCCCTTATCGAACTAAACTTAATATAACAATTTGTTTTTTTTTTTTTAAGTCCAACATAATTATATGGTTCTTTTTATAAAATTTTCAAACCTAATTAAAACCGAATCGGTTCTGTTCATTCCACGATTTGAATGATTTATATTAAATTTTTACTAAATATTTTTATTTCCAAAAAATATGAAATTTCAAATGTAATTTACTCAACTTAATCTTAATAATTGACACAAAATTATAATAAAAAATAACAAAATATGAAAAATTTGATAAAATTTAAGAAGATTGATAGAAAAAATATATAAAAAAGTATAAAATAATTACATGAATTTTTTTATTTAACTAAACAGTTCAGTTCAGTTTTAAACGATACGATTCAATTTACTTTCTTAAACCAAACCATGAATCGTTTATACATAACCTAGTTGAACCATAAATCAAACGGTTTGTAAAAAAAAAAAACCAATTTTTCAGTTCAATTTGGTTTTATCAACGGTTCACAGTTTTTTTTACCTAGCCCTAATAAAGACCATATCGAATAGGGTATCATTATGTATGATTTGAACTAGCCTCTATCTCTTATCTTGCCACTGGGCTATATATCTCGTGTTCTTTCTGACCTAATCTTCTTTTGGCTTTCCTCACAAATCCATCATATGTATGTTGTTCGGATATGTATTGTAGTTTTCAAGGATTGACCGTGCTCCTCTAAACTGTCTCATCATTTTATCGGGTTGGTACATCTCTACTATGTGGAAGCAAATCATAGGAACATAAGCTAACCATATATCACTCCCCTCCCGACATATATCATGTAGTGTATCTAGTATTTCTAAGGTATAAGGCATCCAACAAATCTACAAAAGATAAATTTATTTCAGCATATAGTTTATATTAAAATAATTTCAATAGTATAATTAATAATCGATCCATACCTGTCCAGGAGTTTGACAATACAAAGCCTCACAATATTGAGATTATACATGAGTTGAGGTCTGTCTGATATAAAAAACGTCATCTTATTGATATGCTAATGGATCGGGGCAAGCTGCACATCTATGTGTCCTTTGTGGCGCCAAATGAGGAAATCTCTACCATACCCATACCTGTATCAGTACTTGGGATTGACTCTTTTACTCTATCCTCTATGACTTTGCATAGGTATCTATATAACCACATAAGGCAAGCCGATCCCAACTATAGCTACGTACTCCCTATAAATCCTCTAATAGTGATAAGAACATCAAGTACACATAGCTAGATGATGTGCTTGAGAATAATTGTCCTCTAATTAGATGTAAAATACAAATCTTCGTGTAGCGCTGGATTGCTATGTCATCTACATTTGTTGGTAGACACGTCAGTAAAAGACTTTTGAGCTAAGACATCTTAACTCTTTACCTTACTATTTGATTTGCATCTGGTCTCACTCTTAGTAAACACTCACACAAATTTAGCCAACTATGTATTGTGGTTCTCGTCATTGCTTGCCCACTATGGGTAAACCAAACTGTACTATAATGTCCTAAAGAGTCAATGCGATCTCCCTGTAAGCCATATGGAATGTATGCGTCTTTGTTCGCCATCTCTCTTCTAATGCAATGATCAGACTCCAATCTAACTGTATGAATGGCAAGTGTACGACTCTATGGAATCCAACCTACTCCAAGTATGTGTCTATCCTCTTATCATATACATCTCTCATCTCCTAAAGATTCTTCAGTGATGCTTCTTTTCGACAGCATTTGAATATATTATGTTCCTGCAAAATTCAATTACATTAAATTTTACTAAACTATATAATTTGATTGAATAGATGATAGTTTTACACTTTGTACCTCTCCTCTCCATACAACCTTGAATATGTATGTGTCCTATCGTGTTAATACCGATTTATTTATTGGTCCCGAATCCATTTGCATAAAAAAAGGTAAATATATGTTCAACTTTTAGTAATTTATGTTAAACGCATCATATTAATCATAAAGTAAAACATGATATATAACAATACTATAAACTTGTTAGCAGTTATATTAACCTTATTCTAGGAATGTTCTTATATTACGTCCCTTTTTTTCTACATCTTTTACAACAGTTCTTCGTTGGTTTTTCTTTCAGATCCATCTCATTATAATATCTACTAGCTCTCAATCTTTCTTCTTTTCTAGCTTTATTATACAGTAGGTGTATTCTTGGTATTCCTTTCGGATTTGTCCATGTGTACCTATCTCCTAGAAGCAGGAAGGCAATTTGGTAACAAACTACTTGATTTTCCCAATGATACCATCTCTCAATCTTATATATTAGATCTATATTTGAGTGAGCCACGGTTGCTAATGCATGTGAGTAGGGAATTTTGTACGTTTACCACTTGTTATAGCTACATTTATTGTTATTTATGTCAATTCTATGATAATGGCCACCTTTTCCTCCATATTTAGTCATGTATGTTCTAGTCTACACCTCAAATATTCCTATTCTCATGTTAAATATTTTTACTTGATGGCGAGTAGTTGCCCCTCTCCATCTTTTTATCTTCTTGAAAATCCATTTGGGGTAAGATTTTCCCTTACGTATAGCCTCAACTACTTTAACGTACCTCTCTTGAAAGTATCCCACATAATTGTTAAATATCTTTAGAACCAATGTCGATTTAAGTAATGACCTTGCATCTCTCAACACTATATTATAACTTTCACTAAGATTTATTGTCATTTGACCATACTTGAATCCCTCATCATGTAATCTATTCATAGCTCATTAGGGATGTCTGCAAAATAATTTAGAGTTGCTACATTTCTCTTTCTTATCTCCCCCATGTATAATTCAAATTTGCCTTCTTATGCTTGGAAAGCTACTACAGTTACCAACTTCTTTTGATGGTTATTTTTGCATTCCGTATTGAAGTTGCTAGCAACATGTCTTATACACGCTCTCCATTTTGCATGAGATAGCTACCATCTAATGTTGTCATCTTTCATTGTTTTTGTTATACCCTTGCATCTGTCTGATATAACACATAGGGTGAGATCATCATCATGTGATCCATAAAACTTCAATTTTTTCACAAACCATTTCTAAGTTTTACCCGATTCCTTTTCAATTAGTGCGAATGCCAATAGGAGTATGTAATTTGCACCATCCATATTACATGTGATCGGAAAATTATGTGAATATTTCCCATATAAACATATACCATCTATATTGATCACGGGCCTACAGTATTTGAATGCTTCTATATTTGGTCTAAATAGCCAAAACAATTTGTCAAATACCGCATCGGTTTCCTTCTCGGTCAATAAGAATTTCCATGCAACACGTATTCCTGGATTTGTTCTTTAGATCTAAGTCATCAATTTTGGCAGTTCACTATATGATTCATCCTAATCTCCATACACTTTCTCAATAGCTATCCTTTTCGCCCCCCAAACTTTTCTCTTTGAAATCACATAACCATGTGTGTCTTCTATTTGCTATCTAAGTATAATGATCTTAACATTTAAATCATTTTTTATTTGACCCAAAAAGCACTGGCTCATAAACGTCTGGTTAAACTATAGATGATCATTTATAAATCTTCTCTTACTATAGGTTCGTGGACCATTGGCAATTGTAATTACAAAGTCTATGTCCCACTGCTTTTGGATCGCATGAATTCGCCATTTACAATTGTATGTATTCCTCTTTTCATAGACAATGTTTCATACCTTTTTATTTGATTTAATCACTAGGAAATTGTAATGATTTTTTATGTGACACATTTTTAGCACATGAATCAAGTCTGATTTGTTCTTAAATCTCGTCCCTTTCTTCAACTCATTTCCTAATCATAGATCTTTATTGTAGATGAAATCTTCCTCATACAATATATATCCATCGCCCACATCCATCCTACTAAGGAACGGAATGTGGTCCTAGAATGATAATCTAACTGTTTGTTGTTCTATTAGACTATGAGGCACTATTGTCTGTGTTTGGGCATTTCGTGGTAAATTTGGACATTCCTCTTTCTCTTCATTTGTGTCCATCTCAATATCCATCCCTTGTTCATTATTTGAATCTACTTTATGTATTAATTCATCTTTTGTGTTACTATCTTCGAGTGCCTCCTCTATCTCCCTATTAAGATCATCATTGATAGGTATAATTTTTTCATTTTACATGGAGAAATCACCAATTTTTTCAATATTTTCTGAGACATTCATTATTCTTTGTACGTATGGTAGATGAGGAGTATTCATCTAAACTATCCTTAGTTGCTTTTGAATCATGGCACATTGATCTTTGACTTCAACGTAGAGATGTTGAAGGTATGCTATTCCAAATACCTTTACCATATTTATGAGGGTCTCTATATTTTCGTCATTATTGATGTCTTTCAACAAGAATTCTTTTAATCATCCATATACAAATGTCTGTTTGTGATGCATTTGTATATTTATTGTATTTGGATTTACTTGCAATAGCGTTGATATTTTAGATAGGAGTTTTGAGTAGTCCATATTTACTTCTACTTTCATGTTCCTAACCAGCCCTTTATCATAATATGGTCCTTTTGGACCTATTTGAATCTTGTTATTTGCAAAAATTGAGAGTCAAACATAATTTTCCATTTTCACTATTATTGACACCAATAACAGTTATATTCACTGTGTTAACAGAAAATGGCATGACAAAAGGTCTAATATTTGATAATTGGTGGCACATTGAAATGTTTTGTTCAATACTTTTTTTGGTTATGTTGATATTGCAGCTATCATAACTTACATTGTAAAGTTTTGTTTTAGTTGTTATTTTGACCAAAGGTATAACATGTTATACATTAACATTGCAATGTTTGTTATCTCAAATATTGATGGAAGAGGACATTTGTTTTTCGTTGCTTTATTATTCTAGGAATGAAAACTTTTGACTGATGATGTATCACATATGAAATAAAGAAGAAGTAATATTGATATGAAATGTGTAATAGGCTAGAACAACACTTTTGAATCATAGTGGTTACAGAAATTAACATTTACTTTAGAATTTCTTGAGATATTGATTAAGAGATTCATTAAATGCATGTAGGAAATGCTCTAACTGATGATTACCATGATCACCTAAGAGTTTTCTAGTTTGTGTGGTCAGCGAGCCTGATTTCTAACCAAACATACAAGCTACTGAATATTCTTAATGATTTCCAATTATTTATATAATCCTCAAGTACTTGTGACAACATTCTAGAAGTTGCTAGCAATGGACTTGAAGTATTAACCCATATAGCATATTTACTCCTACTTGGCATGCCAATACTACTTTACTTAAAAGACTACTTAAAAGAATGAGTCAACTTCTGTCGACTATGTTGAGAAGTAAGCCTTATCTTACTGGTGATGTATCTTTAAATTTCTACAGTGGATTACTACTCTTTTATCTTATTATCAACTCTCCAAAAGAACTGCATAAATGGATTAAGATCATGTTGGATGCATACCATCTAAACATAGAGGATACTGATGTTAGGGAAGCTAAGCAGATGAATCAACCTATGGTTATTCAAAGGTTTTTTATCCTTAAGGAAACAATTGAGGAGGAATACTTGGAGAACAGCAAATATAAAACTTCTAAAGAGGACGAAAGTAAATAGGTAAGCTTAGTCATGATGTATGGCACTTGCTATCATGAATCTATTGGCTATGTTGGGTTCTAGGGAGGGTTACTAGCTATGGAAGGACATTCTTTGTTATTGTTATCATTGTCGTTTTGACATTCTTTATCATTCTAGGATTAGTTGATGGGGGATTGTGGTATTATAAGAGGAAGAAATTGCTAAAAGGTTGTAAGTATATGTCGGATGAGGAGGAGTTTTTGGAAAGCTTACCTGTAATGGCAATCTGTTTCAGTTACCAAGATTTAGAGATAGCTACCAATAATTTCTTGGTGAAGCTCGAGCATAACGACTTTGGTTTGGTGTATCAAGGTGTTCTACCTAATGAAACTAGGGTGGTTATGAAGAAATTGGAAGAAAGAGTTTAAAGTCAAAGTCTGAATTATAGAAACCTCAGAAAACAATAGAAGAAACGAACTTGACTAATGAGTAGTTTAGTAAGCACACATCCAGCAAACCAGATGTTAATTGCTGTGGTGTATTCAGTTGCTCCAAATATAAGTTAAGGTGCACAATAGTACCAAGAGCAAATGTTATAAACCCTGCGAATTTAGCTAATTATGAGTAGAATTAAACATTAGTATTGTAAATAACTTCATGAGTCGACAAAGCTGAGTAAGAGAAAAAAAATTTATTAAATTATAAAATCGAATATGGTATCAGTAATAAAAACTCTAGAAATTCGATTGAAACTTAAATCGCATACAAAAACCCTAAATTCTATGTATACATAAATATCCAAAATTGAACTCAAATTTGACAAAAACCCAAAACTTATAACTTTAAGTTTATAAAATGAATAAATATAACCTAATAGTGATAAAACCTTAGTCGATTATAACTATCGACTAATACGTATAATCATGTAAAACTTTTCACGAATATGTTGAGATAACTCGTAAATATTATAAACATAACGGGTAACAATTAAATTAATAAATTTTTATAAAACTTCAATATTATTTTATAAACACTAAATTTATAATTTTTGTATTTGAAAAAATCTAATATTTTTATTTTTATTTTTCCTTTTCCCTACATTGCTACAGGAAGCTTCAGATCCTTATTTTTTTTTTTTCAAGTTCCCTATATGCTCTTTTCCACTTACAAGTGTTTAGTTATAAGAGAAAAACAACAAAAACGATTAATCTTGTCCCATCACAATTAATACAACATCTTACGTTGGATTTCCTCTTTCTTTCTTTTTTTTCCATCTTGAAAACACGTCAATTGCTACTATTTTAGAGCTCCAAGATTGAAAAAAAAAAATTACAAGCAAACACAAAATTTACACACAAATCCTCTCATTCTTTTCCTCTTTCAAATCGTAAAACACCAATTTCATTTTCAATTTTTTAGAAAAAAATTCAAATGACAAATTAAGAAGAAGAAGTAAAAGCTTGGGATTATTAAATCAAAATACTTCCAAGAAGAGTATTTAGTATGTATACTATATTTATTTTATATTACATATTTTTATGTGTTCACATACATATGTACCATAAGAGTATGTATTAGAAAAATATATAAGATTTGTATTTCCTTATGTATAAATACTAATGTATGGTTTTATATACATACATGTTATATTTATCATGTAGTATAAAAGTCTAGATGTATATATATATGTATTCACGTGTATATTACATGTATATTTAGGTATGTGTAATTTTCATTACATGTTATATATATTTTATATTACCGAAATTATATGTATAGTATATAGGTTATAATAATTTCTACGAATAATTAGTATAAGAAGTTCAT
>JAMXBB010000011.1:5715134-5938925 GCA_024138015.1 Lumnitzera littorea | reverse complement strand
AATTAATTAATTTTTGTAATTAAAAATAATAATAAAATAATTAATTAATTAGAAAAGTAATAAAGTATAAAAATTTGAATTAATAAATCTTAAACCTAAAAAATAAGTAAAAATGGGTAATTATAGTAAATAGACCTAAAATAAGAAAATTACAAATTATACGACTCAAATAATTATTAAATCATAATTATACTAAGAAAAGGTTAAAATAATATTTTATAATTATTTAAGTCAAAATAATGAATCCCGTAATATTTTTACATCATAGTCGAAACTACGAATTTATATATATATAAAATCATAAGAGATGGATTCTCTTATGGTTCACTGGTTTACTTAGTGCCGGAGACGCTAACCATAGGTGATTGTAGATCATGTTTAGAGACCACTGTTATAGGGTGTGAGCGTAAACTGCAGGAGCTACCTTACTACTAGACCTAAGATTTTATGTATTACTTGATTCCTTTAAAATAAAAATATATTTTGTGTTAGAGCCCGATTGTGATTGTTGCTGATGTATCTTCAACCCTTACTTCGGAAGGCGTTAAATCCAATATTGTATGTAACACCAATCAATTGCATATTGTTCATATATTCATATGTTTGGTAATAAATTATTTGATAACCTGCTTATTAATATAGTATGAAGAATGAATCATTAAGCTTTTATAACTTACTTTTCAACAGTTTTTTTTTTTTTTTTTGCAAGTTAACATATAATCAAGCATGGGTTAAGAGCTCAGTGTCAAGTACCAGCGTTGAGATACATAGAAGTTAAAACCTAAGGATAAGAATGTATAATTGGTTTGAATTATTATATATAATAATTAATATTATATTTAGATTTTATGATTTTCGTAAGTTTAAGTTTTAAATCTTTGTTGCCTAGTCTTAGCATTTAGTAAGAGATATCAATTCTTTACGGTTCTAATGGACTATGGAATATCGAATACCCATAATCACTTATATGTTATATTAATTTAATTAAAAATCGAAAACTTTAGTGACTAATTATTTAGAGTCTTACAATTTTTAACTTGTAAGATGGTTTTTATATTATAAATACATAGTTAATATGGAAATTTTACACAATCTTATTAAGCCTTCCTTAGGATCATGAGAAATGTAGGATATATTTGGCTTTCCTTTCACCTTTCAAGTACAATTCAGATTCACTTCAAAAAAGAAATCATGAAAATGCATGGTCTAAGTACTTAAAAGTAGTGAAAATTGCTAATGAACACTTTTGCGCTCCCAGAATCACACAACCTTAGCTGGTGAGTACGAGGGTTCACCTGTTAAAAGAAATACATAAAGATATCATTCAAAATGAAAAATGAAATAGATCAAGCAAGCAATGTAGTAAGTACACATCCAAAAAGTTAAGGATCTAAATATGTAATAGTTATTAATGGATTATCAATGAAGAGCTTGGCTTCTTAATCCCATGGAGTGTAAACTACAGCTGGAATTTCTAGTTATTCCGAAATCGGTTGGATTCTGGGTGAAACTTTGCTTATTCAGCCTTTGTGTTTACTGTTTATGAAGTTCAATGATTAAAAGTGGGGAAGGCACTATTACTTCAATGTCAATGCGCTTTCAAATGAAGAGCTTATTTTTCAGTTACAACAACAGATTTAGTTATAACCAAGTAAACCACAAATTATGGTTCATGAAGAGTAGCAAGAATTAACCATAACATAAGAGTTGAAACAGAGAAATTACAATGAATTGTTGTTTTTTAATAAAGAAACACGAAGATACAACATGTTTCGGCCCAATATTTAAGATATGCCCACTTTTAAGCAGAACAAATGACAAAACATGATATCTTCAAAGAGTAGATGTGTATGCTCAATATGTTTGTAATCTATGCAATAAATGCATAGAAGCCCATTAATCCCAAATCTGCATAGTTTTTGGTTCATAGATTTTTCCTAATAATTTTAATGCCCTTCTTGAAATAGTCTTGGTATAAATATATGCATGGTTCATCATGCTTCATGGTATAACAAAATTGAAATCCTGACTAGATTGAAGCAAAATCTTCATTACCTTAAAGCCTGAATTTGCACAGTATAATGCAACAAGCTGACGCGGATTGCTCACCATAAGTTTGGCTAGACTTGAATGAACAATCAAAAGATGTATTACTTGATCTCTTTGTGGCCATTCAACAAACAGATTGTGAGGTTGAATGAATTTTTTAAAACTACTGAAAAAAAATAAGAAAGAATTAGCAATTAATAGAACTTTGATGCAGTTGTGAGATACTCAATTTCAAAAAAAAAAAAAAAACAGCAAATTTGTTTGTGCTGTTTAGTGAGCGACTCTATAATTAGGGAGTATTTTGCTTGAGGAGGAAAAAGAGAGGAAGTGATTTAAGCGAAGGAGATTGTGTTTTTGTTTTAATTCTAGCCTATATGGTACTTATCAAATGCAATATAACAATGCATAATGTTTCATTAAAGCTATATCCAAATGCGATATAATGTCCTTTATTTAAACTTTTATTGTACTTGTTAGATACGATATAATATCGAATATTTAAAACGTTATCGCACTTGTTTTTATAAATGTGATATAAGAGCAAAATCCCCCACTAACATGACCTATCACACAATTGTGTTCTAAGGTTGTGTAATTGATTGAGTTGGCCTTGATTAATAATTTTATTACATTTCATAAATGCGATATGTTCTAGCAAATCGAGATTTTATTGTGCTTGGACTATATCATATTTACCAAATGCAATATAAATTGCATTATAAGTTTTATCTCACAATTAAAAAATGCAATATAATTGTGGCAAGGATGTTTGTACCTATATCGTATTTGGTCTCGTCTCGCATTTTAGAAATGCGATATCTTCTGGCAAATCGAGATTTTATTGTACTAAGACTATATTGCAATTACTAAATGCAATATAATTGTGGCAAGGATGTCTTTCCTATATCGCATTTGTTAAAGGCAATAAAGTTTGTCTCGCATTTTAAAAATACGCTATAGGTTTAGTATTGCTTTGCTTATATCATATTTATAAAATACGATTTCTTTGTTAGTAGTTATCTTGCATTTCTCAAATACAATTTAGCCTTAGTGTTTTTGTTATTTTTTTTATGTAATTTATATTTATGTTTTTTTTTTATATATATTGATAGACATGTCACTTGCCCCTGAATTTTGTGCCCGTATGTTTATATTAAAAGTTCTACGGTCGGTCTTATTTTGTCTACTTTAATTGTTACCATAAGTATGTGACATATGCATGTTAATCAAAGATAACTTCTTGTTGTTTTCTTCATCTCAAATCAGTGTTGCAGGTGTGGGTTGAATTATCATATCCAATTCGGTTTAATTTGATCCTATTATAAAACCAATCCAACTCACTCTTTAAACCTCATTAATGTACTTTAATAGCCTGGTTTCATTCCTTTTTCTTTTTCTTTATTTTTTATTTTATTTTAGTTTAGGTTATGAGTAGGTCGCAAACCATTTATCTAGACATAGCCATTTCGGCCACTCCATTCTTTTGATAGTTAGAATAAAACTTTTTTATTTTGATCTTATTTGTTCCTTTTTTTTTTCGAATTTTTACATATTTTGTATTATTTTTTAACATTTTTCAAAAAATTTATTATTTTATTTATTTAATCATGGACTAATCACGCATTGCCACAAGCTCGCGCTAACAGAAAATTTGACAAAAGTAAAGGAAGGACTTATTTGTCAAAAATCGAAAACATTGAGGATTAAAATAAAAAAAAATAGAAGGATAAGTGCTGAAATAAAAAGAGATTTATTTAATAAAAATAAAAAAAATTGAGAATTAAAATGAAAAGAAATAATAAAAAGATAAGGATTAAATTAGAAGAAAAGGGAAACATTTAGCATGTTTATTATACTTTTCCCTTCCATAGTTGATAGTTGACATTCTAACCAACAATCAAGTTATGGAGTGAGAAAAGGGGTATATTAATATTTTAAAATAAATTTTTAAAACCATGTTTATAAGTGGAGTGTTTTGAGAGATGTATAGATTAACATACTAAGCAACTCCCCATTTTATAAAAGAATATTTTATCAAAATTATTTATCAATTTTTTAAATCTTTTACAAATCTTGTATTATCATTTTTTATGAAATATATATAATATAATATAATTTTTTATCACTATATATTATATAAATAATATTTTATCTATTTAAAAAAAATAAAAAAAGATAAATTAAAAATAAGAAAGCTACTACTCACAAGTGAAGAGTGGCCCTATGCTATTAGTGAACTAGAGGAGAGAGAAAGGGTGCTTCTACTAGCACCCTAGCACCAACAGGTGCTAGATATGAAAGCGAGCTAAGTAAGCCAACCTAGCCTGCCTCACATTGGCTTGTAGTTTGAGCAGATTGGCTTACTTTGACTCGCTTGCAAATGTGGGCTAAAAATTTTAGCTCAACTCGCTTTATTGTAGGTTACGAGTTAAGTAGGCCAACTCGCGAATTAGATATTTGGAAGGATACTTATTGACTCAATATAGAAATTTATCATTAAATTTTAGTAAAAAAATTAAGTAGATTTTGATTTATTACGAAAATTATTCATTAATATTTAAAACTTTAAAAAATAAGAAATGATCTTGATATAAAACTCTTGATTTGTAGATTACTACATCGAGACCACTAGCATTATCAGCAAAGCTTTGTTTAGTGCATTGCATTAAGAGTTGTTAAATGCTTTTTATCCCATGAAAAACCTTCATATTGTTGAGCCATAATGAGGATGGAGATGAAATAAAGTTAATTACTGGAACTTATTAATTTTGTTTTTTAGTATCCATTTTTCCTTTATTAATATTTTGGAGGCATTAATGTTACATTGTTAATGGAATTAGATCAGGATATTCCATTGAAGCTTTCCCCAAAAGAAAATATTTTGTTTATTCATATGATTCACTATAAATAATGAAGAATGTTAATAGAATTAAACTAATAAAAACTATAAAATAACAATAAATTGTAAAGGTATTGGCTTAACATTAGATTAGGACATAGGAGAATTAATTGCAAGTTTAGCAGTTAATAAGTCAATAAGCTATACTGATTATCGATTGACGATTGCCTTGTTGCTACTATGCCTATGCGTGAGTGTGATATGTCCTTTTTTTTTTTTCTTGGTTTGCAAGCTAACCTAACTCGTAATTGGTTGCCTTGCTTTAACCTATGGGTTAAATAGGTTAGGTTAAAAAAAAACATGCTTTTAAGCAAATCAAAATTTATAAGCTCGACTTGCATGTTTTTCCCTTATTTACACAACTCTAGTGCTTGAGAAATATATAGGGAACTTGATATAGAAATATATGCCAAGTGCCTCTTATAAAGACACCATAATATATTAATAGCATTATTTTAAAGACGATAATTGAAATAATGACAATCAAATTTTATTCCACTATTAAGAGTTATGGTTTCATACAACATTATTTTATTCCTCTAACTAGATATGTCATGAAAAATGAGCTAATTAAGTAAACTACACAAAAATGCTAAAATATCAAACATTAACATTTTTTTTATAATAGTTTTTAAACATGGTCGATGATCTTGGTCTAAAACTAAATAGTTATGTCTACGAAATGATTCCTAAGTTTAACTTGGGCCATTTGATTAGAGCCTTAAGCTAAGCAACTTGGTCAGTAATCTAAGTTAGACCAATAGTAGTCGTGTCGGAGTTAGGATCCAAATGGGTTGGAAGGAAAAAGGTTTCCTTTAGCATAGGTCGATCTCTATGGTATGCATCCTAATTGTTTAAGGTCTTAAGTTAGCCCTTTTGGAGTAGTTTTGTAGAGTAGTAACCATCTTCGTAATGCCTTGTGAACACCTTAGGAATATTCATCCGACCTCAACTAGAATCTTACACATATGACCATATAACGAACATATTGCATTTAAAGTTTGGTGGCTTGCTTTTTTGGTGAGCTCGTGTGGCTTAAATTGTATGGCATCGTCAAGCATTTATTAAGAAGAGGCAGGCACAAAACCCAAAAACAATTATTCCTTGTTGTTGTCAAAAGATCTTACTAATCCTAAATTTCCAAAACCTAGAGCTGAAGTGATAGGGGCTTAAGGTTCTAACATATAAATATTTGATCTCTCCCTCTCTCTAGGTAACACATAACTTTTACCAACAACATAGCTCGTACACATACCTCACTTTCTCTTAGGCCTCTACAATATCCTTCCCTTACAAGTATTGTTAGCTTAAGCATTAGAGTGTATCTATTGAACAAATCCTGATTGTTCTACCCACCCTTTAGATTTTAGGTATCCATAACCGCTATACTCCAATCCATTTGACCTTAAGAGCCCATCTCTTGCCACCGGTAGAACCTTAAGATGACAACATGAATATCAAATAACACTAATATATAGATATATAATATTATATTTAGACCTTAAAATCGAGAACATATATTGATTTGATTCATTAAATGGAGAGTTATTGAAAAATTAATGGGCTACCTAAGATAATTAATTTAGGATTTTTTGTACCCTAATTTAGGAATAAAACTAATGTCTTTATTCTTATCACAAGACATTTAGTGTTAGTAATTATTTAACAATATGACAAACAATTATCTCATAAATCAAATCAATTCATAATTTTCACCTAAACGAATTCTTTTTTTTTTTTTCTTTTTGAAAAGAAAATTTAAAATGGAAAAAAGGAAGAAAAAACACTAGAAGGCAAACTGACAAGTAGACAAGACAGCCCTCGTCGCGCAGCATTTTCTCCCCCTCTTTTTCTCTCCTTCCATGGCCGAGTCACCTCGGCCCACCCTTCCCCCACCCCTCTCTCTCTCTCTATTATATGATTATATGACATATCTAAACATTTCCGTTAGATAGAACGTAACGCAACCATGCTTGATCTAATACACCACTTATTAAATTAATATCCCAAAAGCCCCCTTATTTTGAAATATTCAATGCATTCTCATTCAAGACTATATTCCCATTTCAAGATCGAAACTTTAAGCAAAACCCATAAAAGTATACAAGCTTTGACTGTTGGATCTAATACCTAATCCAATATAGCTTCTTCTTCAAAGGAAGCAGAAGAAGCTGCTGGAGCATAATAAATTATTAATTTTGTTTGTTAATAAGACCATGCAGCTTCACTTCTCTCCTAGTATGAGAAGCTTAACAATTTCAACTACAAGTGGGTTCTTAGACTTGATGAAGATCAAGTTCTCACCTCCTCATATTTCTTATAGAACCCTTTTCCATACTATTTTGATTCTTGCTTTCCTCTTGCCTTTTGTCTTTATCCTCACTGCTTTTGTTACACTTGAAGGTATGCCTTTCTTTGCCTTCCTGGGTTATGTTGATTTAGGTGAAATTTTCAGTTTCATGGCCATTCTGAGGTTATAGTTTGATTAGCAATTTTGGGTTTGTATTGACTGGAAGGCAATTAATCCTTGTTCATGATGATGTGGTTTTATTTTGTATGGTTTGTTTCTGGTTTTGATTATTGGAAACAAGAAATGCATCGATGTTTTTTGATGTCTTTTAAATTCTTTTAGAAGTGAAAAGTCAATTCATGGACTGATCTAGCCCGCAATTTTGGAACTTAGTTTCATCATACTGTTTTACTTTTACTTGGCTATTGATGCTGTTTACTCCTAGCTGTTTGCTGATTCTGTGATGCCATTTTTCTTCCTCGTGGAATTATTTTGTGAATTCCATAAAGAGATTATGGGGTGTGTGTGTGTTTTGGTGGGTTGGGGGGAAGGGGGTTGAAGAAGGGAATCAGGCTATGTTTCCATCCAAATGCTAAATGTTGCATTTGAAATGTTCATCAATAAGGAACATAGAGGGAATGATAACAAATAAAGTTTGAATTCACTTGGGGTATTGTAAGATTGTCATGAAATTATACTCCATACCAGCTATGTTATTGCTTTTGGTATTCAAAATAATTTGATGATGATCTCCATTGTTCCAGATGCTAGCTGTATTTCTTACATCTTCCCCTCCCCTTTGCATTCTTTAATAGTAAGCTTTTCAAATGCTGCATTTAAAATTCGCAGTCAGACATATGCTAATAAGGAGTAAAAGTGGACAACGAATGGCCAAATAAAAAACGGCCTTGAAGCCAAAGATGTAATCAATAGTCTCCCAGCTGTCTGGTTTACCACATATATTATAGAATAAAATGACAGCAAAACCATATGAGGAATGGGCATGTGGCACAGTTGTGAATTCCGTTTTCTGTGGATTAGACTTCTGGTCTTTCTTAAGCTGCAAGATCTCTGTGCATAACTAAAATGACATGTTTTGAGTCAAGCAAGAGTCTTTCTTTTATGGTTAACATACAGACACAAAATTATCTTTCTTCACTAACTCCTGTTCATTATATGCTCTGTAGTATGTAGATAATTCAATACCATATATCCTTTTGAACTAAGGTTTTGTTCTTTACGTGTCCCTATTTCTCCATGTACTTTTATTTTAAAAAGTCATTCAAAAGTTGATACATGTTTATGGCTGAGTCTCTCATGCATTTGTTTCTTGCTTTCTGTCAGATTGTTTAGGCAGACCATTAAGACCAACACTTCTTGGTAAGACAAATGGTTCTGGGGTAAGGAGCACTAATTTCTCATATTTGGTGCTCTTTTATTAAGGCTTCCCTCATTCAAGAAAAATGCTGTGGTTGTTTGACAGAGATTGGCTAGAGGCCCGTATGACATCCTCAATGATGTAAACACTGCAGAGATCCCTAATGATTTGAGGCTACCGAATTCATTTGACCAACTTTTTCTAGAGATGAAGGCCAACCAATATGACGCAAGGACCTTTCTCTTGAAATTAAGGGCAATGGTACATCTGTTGTAGCATTATATATGTTGCAAATAATCTTCTAATGACTTGTATGTTAAAGATTATCCATTGTCTCTAGGTTTAGTCAGGTTGCTTTTTCTCTATCTTTTTTTTTTTGGACTCAATGTGGGATGACGTGATTTGGGAAAAATTTTTCTTGTAGATGTAAGTTCTAATGTTTCCACTTTTCAGTTGTTGAACTTACACGGGCTTTCAAGTAGTTCCTTTAGTTCAGAGGGTTAGATTACCTTTAGACCAAGGACTGGCCTTGCTGGCTGCAACGTGTACAAAATTTACATAATAGACTATGGATTTATAACTTGTTAGGCATTTCTGCTGTCTTATATTGATTTGAATGAGGTTCTCTGTTGTCATTTAGATGATTGGGAAAATGATCCGTTTCATTTTGTTTTGTTATTACACATACTGTCTTTCTTCACCCAAGCTATGGTATCATATTTGGAAATGCAATAGCTTATCAGTAGATGATGAATCATAGAAACATACTATTATCTTCCATGCTTGTGTAACCTATAGAGATAAAAGTTGCAAGCTTGTTATTGATGGGTAATAGCTTTTTGAATTTGGTCTAAAATTGGCTTTCAAAAGACTAAACATTATGCCTAAAACCTCATCTACAACCTTACAAAATAGTGTGGGATTGTTAGATACTTGGTATAGTTTGGAAATGCAATAGCTTATCATATTTGGAAATGCAATAGCTTATTAGTAGATGATGAATCATAGAAACATACTATTATCTTCCATGCTTGTGTAACCTATAGAGATAAAAGTTGCAAGCTTGTTATTGATGGGTAATAGCTTTTTGAATTTGGTCTAAAATTGGCTTTCAAAAGACTAAACATTACGCCTAAAACCTCATCTACAACCTTACAAAATAGTGTGGGATTGTTAGATACTTGGTATAGTTTGCTATCAGTGTTAGCATGGTCAAGTTATAGAGGGCTATTGGTATTGTCCAATAAAATGTACCATATGGCATGATATCTAGTGATGTAGGCAGTATATACGAGCCAAGTTAGGGAGCTATTTTCAATCTTTGAGGTTAGGATAGTGAGGAGCTCATGATCTAGAGTTAAGAGCTTTATTGCTCTAGTGTATGTGTCTCTTTATTCTGATTTGGATTCTTTTATCCAATTACAACTTCTAATCTCACATTTCAAATTCACTCAATAAGCTTAGGATAAAATCAATGACATAGTGAATGTTATGTACCTTGTAATCTCATAATTTCAAAAGTCTACTTGAACTTGCCTTAATCTCCTTAATTTACCCGAAAGAAAAAGCACTGTTCCTTAAGAAGATTGAGGCGAGTTCAAGTAAACTTCTGAAATAGATGAGGATGCTCCTACAGTTAAATTGATCAAGGAGTTTGAGGATGTAATCCTGGAGGATATCTTTATTGCTTACCTCCATTGCATAACTTTCACTATGTCATTGATTTTATCCTAGGTTTATATCTTGATGGAAAATATTTCATTGCTTCATGTCAGACAAACCTCAGCAAGGATGTTTTACAATTCATTGTCTGCATTGTGAAGGCCCCGCCATAATGTTCCTTGATGTACCATGCATTTCTATCTAACGTGTTAGTAAGGATATCCATCGCAACCAACAAAGAGTTAAATTTTCCAAGTTGGGAGAACAATGTAGAATGGAAGAGAACAAAGAGTTTATTTGTAGTTTATCAATCTATTTTTGAGTTATAATTTTTCTGTAATGTAATCTTGATTTATTTTGTTTATTTTTCACCTTTGTAGGATTTTGTTAGGATATGTTGTTAATTACAGTATTCTCTTTTATTTGCACCTTCACTTTTTGCTATCCTCCTATAAATAAGAGCTTTATTCTTGTGTTGAAAAGCCAATTTGAGAATGAACTCTGAATTATTTTAATTATTTTGTTAATTTAGGAATAGAAGTAGCTAGAACTTGGTTTTAGTGTTTTACTGTTAGCCTTGCAGCATTTGGTAGCCATTCATTCAACATCAACTTGCATACACTTGAGTATTATTTAGATTAAAATGCTTGCCTGTAGTCGTAGGAGGGATCACGTCGACATTTCTTCAATATTTTGTTGGGAGAACAATGTAGAATGGAAGAGAACAAAGAGTTTATTTGTAGTTTATCAATCTATTTTTGAGTTATAATTTTTCTGTAATGTAATCTTGATTTATTTTGTTTATTTTTCACCTTTGTAGGATTTTGTTAGGATATGTTGTTAATTACAGTATTCTCTTTTATTTGCACCTTCACTTTTTGCTATCCTCCTATAAATAAGAGCTTTATTCTTGTGTTGAAAAGCCAATTTGAGAATGAACTCTGAATTATTTTAATTATTTTGTTAATTTAGGAATAGAAGTAGCTAGAACTTGGTTTTAGTGTTTTACTGTTAGCCTTGCAGCATTTGGTAGCCATTCATTCAACATCAACTTGCATACACTTGAGTATTATTTAGATTAAAATGCTTGCCTGTAGTCGTAGGAGGGATCACGTCGACATTTCTTCAATATCTCCCATATATGAAACATGGGGGCAACCCCTCTTTAGTTCTCCTATTGGGTGGAAATTGTTGGAAATGCCGGCATGATCTTTTTTTTTTTTTTTTTGTTGCCAACCATTAAATAGATTTTTAATTTGCTTTGTATTTTTTGGATAAATATAATTTACTTTAAACATGAGGGACAAAGTTTCTTAATACTATTTTAATTACTGTCCTCTCCTTTTCTAATAGATGGAGAAGTTTGAAAGGGAGATCAGAGAATCTAAGTTTGCGGAGTTGATGAACAAACACTATGCTGCAACTTCTATTCCAAAAGGCATCTACTGTCTCACTCTGCTTTTAATTGATGAGTACTCTTCAAATGCCCATGCACGTAGACAATTACCTTCTCCAGAGCTGCTTCCTTTGCTCTCCGACAATTCTTATAATCATTTTGTGTTATCAACTGATAATATTCTAGCTGCTTCAGTTGTTGTCACTTCTACAGTTCAATCTTCCCTAAGGCCTGAAAAGATAGTCTTTCATGTTATCACTGACAAGAAAACTTATGCTGGCATGCATTCTTGGTTTGCACTTAATCCTGTATCTCCTGCGATTGTTGAAGTAAAGGGCATTCATCAGTTTGATTGGTTGACAAGGGAGAATGTTCCTGTGCTAGATGCTATTGAGAACCATAGTGGCATCAGGAACCACTACCATGGACATCACATTGCTGCAGCTAATTTCAGTGATATGACACCAAGAAAATTTGCTTCCAAGTTGCTCTCTAGAAGTCCAACGTATATATCCATACTCAACCATATTCGAATATATATACCTGAGGTAATTAATCAAATAAAATTTTCAATACCCAAATATTCTTTTTTAATGGACTAAATTTGTTTGGTTGCCAGGAGAATCGAACGCTAGCCACCATAAAAGGAAAAAAAAAAGAGAGAGAGAGAAAAGATAGGAGGAAAAAAAAAAAGCAGTAGAAAAGTTAGCAACTGATTTTTCCTATGTTCATTCACATGTAAAACTCGGAAGGGGAATTGTCACCCATCTGATGCTGGAAAAGAACATTCTTCCCTCATTAGAAACCATTCCAATGTTATCTCTTCTGTAAAGCAGAAGATTATCATAACATTTGATGTAGCAATGTCACTGTTCAGTTTTCTTTGGAAGCTACTACTTTCTAATCCCTTCTCTGTCTTCAGAAAGCAGCTGCCGCCTTTAGCTAGATCAAACAAGAAAATAACATTGCTGAATAATTCACCATGCTATTGAAAACCTATCTCTTAAGAATCTTGTCAAACCCATCTTATCAAACTGGATTAGGAAACTTGCATTGTATGTTTTGCTCACTGGAAAGGTAGATTTTGTCTATTGATCAGATACAGAGTCACTTTTGGGCCATCTTTATGTTTGATTACTAATTTTGGTAAACCATTGTTTTGGAAATTTGAACGGTTAGTGAAAACCAGGCAAGTTAGCTTGTATGTAGAATAAATTTGGCTTTGGGCAACTGTATAGTGAAAGTAAGTACTTATAAAAGAAAGTACTTGTACTGTTGACCTTATTACCATGATATCTTGTTTAGTTACTCTGATATTCTGAGACAGTTTTTCTTTCCTACAGTGAATTAAGCACTGACATTTTTATCTATCTTTACAGCTCTTCCCGAATCTTAACAAGGTGGTTTTTCTAGACGATGATGTTGTCGTTCAACGTGATTTATCTCCCCTGTGGGATATTGATCTTAAAGGAAAGATTAATGGAGCGGTAGAGACTTGTAAAGGTGAAGATGAATGGGTGATGTCTAAGCATTTCAAAACTTACTTCAATTTCCTTCATCCCCTTATAGCCGAAAATCTGGATCCCAATGAATGTGCGTGGGCTTTTGGGATGAATATCTTTGATCTACATGTGTGGAGGAAGACTAATGTGAGAGAATTATACCATTATTGGGTGAAAGAGGTAATCAGATAACCTTGGACCAAGAATGCATCTACTTTTGTGTGATTATATTGTGTGGTGTCTGATGCTTTGTGGTGAGGGCCTGTAATGTTGTCAATGTTCCTAGTTACTGCTTAGGAAACATGTGAATCTCTGCAAGTTTCTGCTAAACTTTATCCAAAGATGCAGTCTGTAGTGCTCTTGTATATACATTGATCACATGAGTGCTTTTGTATATATATCAATCATGTGTCCTCCCCCCACCCACCCCCAAAAGGGGGAAGAAAAGGAAAAAGAGCTGCAGATCATTTTGACTTAAAGAATTTTGTTTATTTATGTGATTCAATTGCACAGTTTATTATTTTTATGAGTTCTTATTTCTTCATTAGTTAAGACATGAGTGGCCTGTTTACTACCTGGTTCTGGGGTGGTTTGCAGAATCTGAAGTCAAACCTGACTATGTGGAGGCTTGGCACACTACCACCTGCTTTGATTGCATTTCGAGGTCATATTCACCCAATTAATCCATCCTGGCACATGCTTGGTCTGGGTTATCAAAGCAAAACCAACATTGAGAATGTTAAGAAAGCTGCTGTAATTCATTACAATGGACAGTCGAAGCCATGGCTACAGATAGGCTTTGATCACCTGCGACCCTTTTGGTATAAGTATGTTAACTACTCCAATGATTTTATAAGAAGCTGCAACATTTTGGATTCCTAGTTATCCCGTGGTAAATTACTAGAAAGACTACTGAAATATGAAATGGGCAGAGTATTGGGGAAGGGGGAAAGGCATGTGCATGCCTTCTGTCATGCCCGAAAATTTGAGATTTACGGGAATTTTGAGCAGCAATTGGCTAAAAGGAGATATTACTTCAATGCAAATTCATGCTGCCCTCATGCTGTAGTAGAAGAGGCCCTGCATTACTGCCCCAGTCACCAATATTCATTCAATATTTATAGTGCTTCTATTGTTTATTCTTTGATTTCAAGGCAGAGGTGTACTTGTCTCTCAGTGGGTATTTATCTAATATCTTCGCACAGATTTTATAAAATGGAGGACTGGTGTACTTTTAATAACTGTGCTACCAGAGGAAAGGCTAAATAAACTTTTGTTCTTGCACTCCCAGAAGTCTCACTTTCCACATGATTCCTGTTAGCCTTAGCACATGCCACTGTTCCTCCTGGATTCGTTATGTTCATAAATCATGATTATTTTATTAGCAAGTTTGCAGAAATTGTTGAACATATGCAAACAATCGATTGGAAATATTTCAGGAATCGAATATATTCGTAGTTTCATTTTTATCTCTTCAAGAAACATTGAAAATGTTCTGAAATCACATCTATAATTTCATGTCATTTGTCTTTTATCCGTAGCTTTTATGGAGTTGTGGAGGTTTCCATCTGCAGGTTAGTTTCTATGCTCTTTTTGTATGCGTTGGGTGTCATCCTAAGTTGGAAATTTTCTTAATCTGCCCTTTAGTGTTGCAATTTGCTTCATTCTGGCTAGTTGTTCTTTCCACTTCATGCAAGTCATGCACTGGACAAGTCAGCTAGAACCATTAGTGGTTGTCGAAGAGGTACTAGGTTGGGGTAGGTTCCTATATGGAGTGGCCAACCATTAGGTTAGTCAAGCTACTTCAACCTCCCAGGTAGTGATGAAATATTACCCATTGGATCCACTAGATGCATCCTTGGACCTATTTGTTAATCGGCTGCATAGATTACTTCTTTTTCAACAAGATATCCAGTAGTAAAAAAAATATCTAATAGTTTTTTTTTTATAAGGAAAAGGATAAATATTGTTTTTTTCTTTTGGGGGGGGAGGATCCCTCAAATAAGTTACATTGAGAAAAAAATCCTAGGACTCCCTTAAATGAAATCATATTTTGCAACTCAATTTCAAAATGGTTTAAATCATATTTTGATGTTTCAATTTCAAGTGGATGAGCTTAAAATCATGTTTTCAAGATGTGATTTTAAGTTATTGCTTAAACCGTGTTGTAAAAAACACAGAGTTTAACTTGTGGAATCTCTATAACAGCAACCGTTTTCATCCTCTCCAAAAGTTTCCATCACCTGCCCAAACAATGTGAATTTAAAGATAGCATTTCGTGTTCGATGTAATCTTTCAATCATCAACCACATTCGTGCCTTCTCCATGGTCCACACCCCTTCAAACTCTATTGAATTGACAACAATTTATTCGGTTTTATTCATTTTGCTAAAATAACTAATAAATGTGAATACATTTAAGAACAACTACAAGCATATGATAAGTTTCATTAAATTTGTCTGTATACAATTTATGTAAAGTTTACATGAACAATAAAAAAAAAAAAAGAGAGATAAAAAGAAAAATAAAACCAAGTCTATAGCCGTCTCCTCCTCTGGCTAAGTGCCTCATCATTTGATTATTTATCAAGTCTTATGTCGAGGTTATGCTAATTGGTTTATATCCAACTTGTAATATGAGCGCCATCCTCATCTTTATATATGTCATGCCAGAAGGAGGAGTGATATGCATTGAAATAGTGCAGCAATTATAGAGGGTTTTCTTAACTACTGTAGCAAATAGGTAAGCCTTTAACATCATTCAAGCAGAGTTATAGGTCTTTGCCAAATTCGTCAGCCTCTATCCAAACAGAACTCTCGCACCGCAAGTTAAGATCCATTGTCGCAATTTTGCCTTACAAAGTGATTGTCTCTATGCTCCATCCATAGAACCTCATTGAACTTGAAAGTTAAAAGGGTTGAACTTATTGATTTGGCTAAGATTAACATATTATAGCATGAAATGATCTTGGTACGTTGAAGTTACTTGTATTATGGCGAATACACCAGCATTGTCTCCACCACTTTATGGACCATTTTCACTCTCTACTACAAACTTTATTCCACTAAACGGTTAAAAAGTAAACAAATGCTCTCCACCGGCTCATTGACCACATGATGGCATAGGACTCATAAGAACAAACTCTAAGAATCCACAAACTCTTCGTCTATTAGCGAAAATACTAATGGCACGATATGATTTGCACCATTTATGTTGGTTGCTATTAAGAACTTGTATTTCCCATACAAAAAGATGCTATCATTGGTGATGAGTAATCAAGACAAAGGCTTAGAGAACTCTATTAAAAACAACATGACCTTCATGTTGAGTTCATAGACAATTCAACTTAACCTTCATATCTTTTACATAGCATTTAGTAGGTATAGGACAACATATGATGCATCTTATGTACTGTATACTTGTTCAATAGCCTTATGCTTTATCTTTTGAACTCTCTTCCTTGAAATAATATGACGAATTTGATTGTAAATAAAAGTTTGCTATGTCGATATCTTAATGTTTGATAAATTCTTACATCCACAATAAGACGTCACTATAAAGTGGTGGAGTCCAATTGAGGGTGTTCTAATTGACAACAATATCATACCCCAAACCCAATAAGTTATAATAGTCTGTTGTGTAAACCAACATAAACTATAAGCTATCCACTTTAGTTGCTAATGTAGTCATAGTTTACATAAGATGATTGGCAACTCAATCAGCTTTCAAGCAATCAGATAGGTACTTGCGATATATGAGGGCGCAGCTCTATATGAAGCTTGTACTGTAGAGCAAGTGAAGAAAACTATAGGACTTTTCATAGATAAACATAACTAATGTATCTCCTTTGTAAAGGAGTTCTCCATAATGACCATGAACAATTGCTCCTGGAGTGAGAGATTCTAGCAAGTAAAGAGTAATAGAGTGATATCTTAAGAAGAAGAGAAGAGAGGAGATCGTGAGTCAATAATGGATTGGCCCTAACTAGTGGAGTTGGATTTACATTTCCAAGCAACTGTTTCCTTTCGTTCAAATTTAAAAGGAATCCTAAGAGAAGTAGGAGTGGGACCTACAAAGATAAAAAAGTGTTTAGAAGACCAATGAGTAAAGTTGGATACCAAGAGGACTTTTACATCTAAGTTTGATTTGTTAACTAAAAAATAGAACTCTTAGGAGTGAACTCATTCACTACTGTTACTTAAGGAGAAACTCTCTATAAGGTATAATTCCTTAAAATATAGATAGTTAAGACTTTTATATATATCTTTATAGACATCAAAAGTTTGAGAGTTCTAAAAACAATTATATAACTCCACAAAAGGACTTTATTACATATAGTAAATATATCAGCAAGCTAAGGAAAACTATAAAACTTTCTAGGAAGACCTTATAATTTTCCTACGAAAGGAAAAAAAAAATGAAAAGGTGATCATCTATTAGTCTTTACATCTTCACTCCCTGGCCCATTGAAATTGACTTGTGGATGCTTATAACGCGGCATCTCCAAATATTACCCTATATCTGCAAAACAATCTATTAAAATATGAGCATAATTAGCTTAGTAAAATGGGATAGAGTTAATATGAGTACATTAACAATCATGGTTGTCAAATCATTAATTAAATGCAAATGTAACAAGCAAATGATAGTTCATTGCATAAGGTTTAACCGGTCCATTGTTAAGTTAGAGAAATTGCATTCACTATAATCCGGATTGAAAAATTTTAACGTAACATTATTAGACCAAATCCAAGCTTGTGCAATGGATAACACTCTCTTCCCTAGACATCATTTGAACTACGGTTCTCAACCTTGCCACGACTTCTTCTCCTGTCACTTAATTCAATTAAGGATAGGAAAATAACTATTTCTGCTATTCTCATTAAATTATCGATATTTAGACTGACAACCTAATCGTTATCCCCTGGATGTCAGGTTATATCTTAGTCAAGTTGAAGTTAGTCTAATTTTTAAGGTGAGAAACCAAGTTCAAAATACACCAGATATAATATATTCAATTAGAAAACAACACTCAAAGATTATCTCCTAATCACAAATTAGTATCACAAGCATACACATAACATACACATATACAATTTAGCTACAACCATAGACAAGTACTCTTAATCCTCCACGTATCTTGAAAAAATACTCCCATATGCCATAAAGCATTAATCCCAACTTATTTGTTGTTGACACGAATTAATCTTGCTTTTTATGCTTAATACCTTCACAAGCTTCACACAATCAACATAAATATTTTAGTTTTTTACTAAATAAAAAGTATATGAACTCTTTTTAATGCTACATATATAGTTTTGATTTAGTTTAGTTAAGTTTATTATGTTTTAATTAAGTTTTGACTTATTACTGAAGTCTTTGAACAAGTTTTGAACAATAGTGTTAATATAATTTTTGTTTTAGAACCCTTTGAAGAAGTATCTAAAAATAGCCTTATTAACTAGAAACTCTTTGATTAGCCTTTTGATGTCACATTACTTAAGTATTTCATATCGACCAACTTTCCGATCCAATCTTTAAACCTCAGGTTTAGCTCTTTTTTTACTAAATCAACCCTCTGAAGAACTCCCTAAACAGAGTCATCTTACATGTTTACTCAAAGAGACTAATTCCAGTATTATATTTTAGATTATAGACATGTTAAAATATGATCATACATCAAGTTTATTATACCAAGTAATATTATACTACTTAAATTTCCAAATTCTCATATTTACCTCTTTATGCATTAATCCCATATCTAACAACTTATATATATCTCAACTCCAACTCAATCCACATAACTCCATATCATTCTTCATAGTAGAATATGATACAAATAAACTCCAGAACTAATACCAAGGGTTTGCTTCAAAGCTAATTATATAAAATTTTCAAGAAAATAGCATTTTTTATTGAATTTAGAGGCTAAAAAATCACTAAAGATCATAGAAAATCTTTTTATCTAAAAACTCTTCTTGCAATTCTTATATGCAATATAAGGATATTCCAAAAAAAGTCTAGTTAAAAAACTACCCTAGTAAGGTCACTTAAATCAATTTCGAAAATTGCTTGATTTAGTGTGATTTCTTAAGAAGGTCTTATATCCATTTAGAAATTTTACAATTTGATATTTTTCTCTAAAAGTAGATATAAAAATATTTCAAAATAAAATTTTTCATAATTTTCAAAGTTAAACTAATATTTTTACAAAATTAATGAAAATCGAATAAAATTTTGACTCACTGGAATAGTGGCCGTCCAGCCATCAACAATCACTTCCTAGTTATCAACCAAGCTAGGCGCTACAATTACTGTTGCGTAGTGGTAGTGGTTTGCTTTTAGGTACGGTTCGACCTATGTTCCTCGAAACAGCTCAGTTTGCGTAGTTTTGGTTCTTATTTTTTTTTCCAAAATTTTCTTCATTAATCTTCACACTCTTACATTTTCCCTAAATTCCATAAAGCTTAATTGATGTTATGGAGAGGATTTGATGATGTTTGCTTGGTTCTCTAAGGCAAAAATGAGAGTTTTTCTCTCTCATAAGCTTAAATACCTCCTAATTCATGCATATTAGATATCTTGTTGTTAATTTCCTAAGTCAACAGTTGTCTAATAGCCTTTTGAAGCCTAGTTTAGAGTAGATCTAGTAGTTTAGTGATTTTTAACAATTTTTTTATGATCTTTCTTTTAAATTTTTAGTTAATCATACATATTTTCGTGTATTTTAGGCATTTCAAGTATATAATTATATATGATAATTATACTCAAGTTACACGTACTATTTTTATATATTATTTTATATCATTTTATAGTTTTATTATTTAAATAATTTATCTCTAAGGTTTGATTATTTTTTGTTATCTAAATTACATGTTTACGATTAGCAAATTACAATATAATATAACTTAGTAAAATTAACTATTTTTAACTATAATACTATTATTTTATTATATTTCCACAATCTACACCTACAGCATATCCTTATCTAATTTTTAGGATTCATACGTGAAATATCATCTTACACCTTAAATCACCTACTCGGAATCCGACATGTAAGATTACAAGGTTCACAAGTAATGTTAAACTACATGTATTACCCTCAAAATTTATGATATGAAAAAAAAATCTAGCTACCTCAAACAAACATGAAGTCCTTGCTTGCACCTTTCATCCTTATCAAAGCATCTTATGGGCTACATTTTCTTCTTTGACTAATAAATAATATAGTTATGGTGGTGTAATTGTGCATATTTATTGCTTGTATCAAGTTTTCCTTCTTTTTAAACCTTATACTTGTCACTAAAGTTGTAGTTGTCATTGCTTAGGAGTTGGTCCTCATCAAATAATGTGTATCTACTACCAACACTTCTTGTAAGTGTGCATATTTACTGCTTGTATCAAGTTTTCCTTCTTTTTAAACCTTATACTTGTCACTAAAGCTGTAGTTGTCATTGCTTAGGAGTTGGTCCTCGTCAAATAATGTATATCTACTACCAACACTTCTTGTAAGAGAGAGCATAGGTTCTAATACTCACAACAACATCTAAATCTATTTGAAACCCATAACACAAATTCTTCCTCCTTTCCAACCATATGGCTCTTTGAGCATTAATTGTTATTATTAGCTTTCTCATCACTCGTCTCATCAAAACTTTAGAGGGCTCTTAAAGAGCTTATTTAACTTCATAGGCTATATTGTGGTCGATTTCAATTCAAAAGTTTACATTTGATTTAGATAAGTTGTGAGTGTTGCTTACTTCTTAAATCAAAAGCTTAACTTAAGATTATATACTTAGGTTTCACTAGAATCATTGCATTAGGTTCTAGTCCCAAATCATTTTAGCGTAAAGTTAAGTCAATTATGTGTGGCAGATAAACCCAATAGTTGCTCTACATCATCATCATCATCATGATTATTGATTAGTATTGCTCGATAATATACTCCACCATCTTCTCTAAGTGTATACCTATAAATCAACTCAACTCCATGGTTTTCAATGTCAATTCAAAGACCCCCTACAAGTGATGCCCAATAACTACTCATACTTTGTATAAGTAGGAATTCCAACCATCTTACCAAAACCTTTTACCTATTATCACAATCAACTATGCATAACAATCTATTCTATTAGTGTATGCTATCACATAACCATGGTCAATAGTGTGAACTAAAAATAATTAATGTACTACAAATGTCAAAGTAGAAGATAGAGTCATACGCAGCTTTTGTCTTTTTCCTTTTGACATGAAATGAGCACTATTAGAAAATCTATTTCAAAAAGCACAATGGAGGAAAAAGAAAAATTGTTTTCATTTTCAGCAAGTCATCAATAGGGTAGTATATTTTTACAGACTTTGGTAAATGTGGACAATGTAGCTAGGAATTTATGGGAACTACTACATGCAAAATGTAGAGAGATAAGTAGATAGATTTCCACGGACGACGCTGAAAATGGGGAAAAACGGCTCCCAAGGACAACATATGCATGGGAGGAAGTGGGAATAGGGTCTGCAGTCAGTCAGGAGTAAATATGGGTTAGATTGTCTAGAGTGGGAGTTAGCGGTTTTAGTTTTTAAAGAGAGATTGATATTTACACAAATGATGAGGAAGCTAGTGTTTCAATTGTAATGTTTTTAAACACAATTCAAGCTCCTAACAAGACCGTGCTTTCAAGAAATGATTTTAAATTATTTAAAAATCTTGTCATAAAGATTTTTCTTTAAAAAAAAAACGAAGATAATATTTTTTGTATTCACTTTCCAATGATTAAGTTATATTTTCCAAACCTTTTTCCTTAGAAATATGTTTCGCTTTTCCATTCTCATTTATTAATCATGATATTGATAATAATTATGATAAGAAATCTGAATGATAACGCTTTTTTCTTTCCCCTAAAAAGAATGATAACGTACACAAATGTCAGATTTAAAGTTGAAACAAATTGGACATATATTGGAAAGTTCTTCAAAATGTTAGATTCTAAATAGATCTAGATCACAAAAACAATTGATTCACATTATGTATATATACAAAATTAGAAGATGATCCAAGATGTCCTTTGGCCTTATTGGTTTGTCCTTTTTTCTTTTTTCCTTTTTATATTTTAGAATTAATATTTGTCAAAATAATTTCAAACATTGAAATTCAAATAGATCTAAATTAGATACAAAATTGATTCGCATAAGATACATATATAAAATTAAAAAGATAATCCAAGAGGCATTTGGGGCCATGGTATTTCCTTTTTCTCTCACTCTCTTTTTATTTTTAATATTTTGGTATTATTTTTGGTACTATATATATGTCACAATAATATACCTATGTACCTTTCTTACTTTTTATAAATTGAAAAACTATGAAATTCGATTGGACTCACTATCGTCTTTTTCAAATTATTTAAAAAAAAACAAATCGGATTTTTTTTTAACATATACAATAATCATTCAATATATATAATTATGATATCTATATATATTAAGCTAATTACTTCTTATTAGACTCCACATGTATAATTAATTTTTTTTTTCTTGCATCTCTTTGATTAACTTCCATAGGTAATTTATTAGAACTTATCTATCTATCTATCTATTATTATTAAAACATTTATATATATTAAGGCAATAACCTCTTATGGACTTCACATCTATAATCTTTTTTTTTTTCTACTCAATTTTGATTAACTTTTATATTTAGTTTATTATAATTTATTTATCTATTATTATTAATAGTTAATCTTATATATATATATATATATATATATATATACACACACACACATATTAAAATAATAATCTTTTACTGAACTCCATATCTATATATTATTTCTTATAAATTTTTTTTATCTTCATTACATTTTGACTAACTTAATAGTATTTATATTTATAGACGCATAACAAGTCCATCATTTACTAATAAAATATAAAAGGAGAACTTACAAATGCAATTTGAAATAGAAATAGATAAAATATTATTTGAAACTAATAATATATGCAATAGATATAAATTAAAGATGCATTCCAATTAAAATAAGGAAAGATTAAAAAAAGAAAAAGAAAAAGGCCATATATATATATATATATATATATTTATTGCCGCCATAGGCGATAGTCGTACGTACTCGTTTCGACCGTACTCATTTCGACCGAGTAAACCTGCTCGACCGTTGATGTTTTCCGAAACAGCTGCTTATCTTGAGGGAAGTTGATGAATGGGAACGTCCATTTACAGTCACTCTTCAAGACCAAGCACATTCTCAACAATATAATCCAATGTGACTCCTTTCTACAACATTGTATATCCACTAAATCCCTCTCAAAAACCAAGCAACTCCATGCTCTCACCATCACCTCGGGCTTGTTTTTCTCTACCCCTAACCCTACGTACCTCTTCCAGAACTTCGCTAAAGCCTATGCACTATCTGGACATACCCCTTATGCTCGTAAGCTGTTCGAAGGATTGCCTCAGAGAAGCACGTTCCTGTCAAATGCAGTTATCAGGACGCATATGCTTTCTGGGCAACATCGCGATGCGCTCCAGGTGTTTGGTAGAATGTTTGAGAAGGGAAATAACCGGCCTGACAATTTTTCATATACATTTGCTGCGAAAGCATGTGGGGAGTTGTTGTTTCTTGATATGGGTTTTGCAGTTCACGGGAGGATAATGGTGGACGGTTTTGGCACGGATAGTTTCGTGCAGAATTCTTTGGTGGCGATGTATATGAATTGTCGGGAAGTGGAAGCTGCAGGGAAGGTTTTTGAGGAAATGACGGTGTGGACGGTTGTGTCGTGGAATACGATGATTAATGGGTATTTTAGGAATAGCTGCATCGAGAATGCCATTGAGATTTTTTGGTGGATGATGGATATGGGTTATGAGCTAGATTCTGCAACGGCTGTTTCAGTGTTGCCTGTTTGTGGATATTTGAAAAACGTAGACTTGGGAAGATATGTTCATGGGTTAGTGGCAGAGAAGTGTTTGGGAAGGAATATGGTGGTGAGCAATGCATTGATAGATATGTATGCAAGGTGTGGTAGTATGAATGAAGCTCAGTCAGTTATTGATGAGATGGTTGAGAGGGATGTGGTTACTTGGACTTCTCTTATTAATGGATACATTTTGAATTTTGATGTAAAAAATGCTTTGGAAAGTTTTAGAGGTATGATTATTAATGGAGTTAAACCAAACTCAGTTACTATTTCTTCTCTCCTTTCAGCATGTAGTAGCTCATATTATAGGTATGGAAGGTGTCTGCATGGATGGTCAGTTAGGCAAATGCTTCAATCTGATGTACTTGTTGAAACGGCTCTAATTGATATGTATGCAAATTGCAACTGTGTGGATCTTAGCTTTAAGGTTTTCATGTATGTTTCAAAGAAGAGAACAGTGCCATGGAATGCGATCATCTCTGCATGTGTCCGCAATGATCTCTTGAAAGAAGCAATAGAAACTTACAAGCAAATGCTGATGGAAAGAGTAGAACAGAATGTTGCAACCTTGAAGAGTCTAATTCCGGCATATGCAATCCTAGCAGACCTCCAACAGACATTGAACATACATTGTCACCTAACAAGATCTGGCTGGTTCTATAATATTGATATTACCACAGGCTTGGTAGATGCATACTCAAAGTGCGGAAATTTAGAATATGCTCACAAAGTTTTCAATGGGATTCCCTCAAAGGACAAGGACATATTAGTATGGAGTGTCATAGTATCCGGTTTTGGAATGCATGGACATGGTGAAACTGCAGTTTTACTTTTTAATCAGATGGTTCAGTCTGGAGTTAAACCAAATGAGGTCACATTCACTTCTGTTTTGCATGCCTGTGGCCATGCAGGTTTAGTTGATGAGGGTTTAAGACTGTTCGAGTTCATGCTTCAAGATTGCTCGTGTATAACAAAAGCTGATCACTACACATGCATGGTCGATCTTCTTGGTCGCACAGGTAGGCTGGATGAAGCTTATGATCTAATAAAAACTATGCCTTTCAAACCTAATCATGCAGTGTGGGGTGCTTTGCTTGGTGCCTGTGCAATACATGGAAATGTTGAACTAGGAGAATTGGCTGCAGATGCACTATTTGAGCTTGAACCGGAGAACACAGGAAATTATGTCCTACTTTCTAAAATTTATGCAGCATCTGGTAGGTGGAAAGACGCTGAGAATGTAAGAAGTATGATGGAAAATATAGGATTGAAAAAGACACCTGCTCATAGTGTAATATGAACAGTATGGGAGGGGATCTCGCAAATTATTAGCACATATTACTGCAGGCGACATGATTGCCATGAAGCTACATGGAAACAGGCATGATATTAATTTCATTGCTCCATGGGAGTTACTCGGATGAATGATGGTGTCAGTGATATGCAACAAACTATCACAGGTATCGGCAGTTTATGAAGGTGAGAACTATTCTATTCTGGTTGCACTGTTGACTCCACAACAAATCATTTTTTTGTTGTTTACTTATCATAGAAAAAATTTGCATGTTAATTATGGTGAAAATTCTGCTTTTGCTTTTGCTGGACTTCAAAGTTGGAAGCAAATCAGACAATTCATCCTTTGATGCTTTAACCCCAAAGCAGGTGGCCCAGTCTTGACTTTCATTTCCTCCATAAGAGTATGTGTTAGCTTTGTAGTTTAGCATTTTTTTAGATGGGCAATCTAATTAAAATGGGTGTTGTCTTGGGGACCTGCTATGATGAGATAGAACCATGATACAAGATTATGATTCTATCATCGTGTTAATTTGAATTATTTTTGTGCAAATCTCAGGTAAAGCTATAGAGGTGTCTCAACTTTTGATTTTTAGCAATTTAATGTCTATAATTTATTTTTGTGCAATTTATTGTTTGTATTTTTTGTGAGTTGCAAAATGGTGTTCCCTTTAATCTGAAAGTAAAGATGTTACTTTTTTCCTAACCTGTCATTACAATACACTACACGTTGGCAATGGAATATATTCCCTGCTGACACATGCACTAGTCAAATTGAAATTCTGTTTAATGCTTGTGGCATACTGTCATTGCTTATTCGAGTTTACCTGTCAATTAGACACTTTATAATAACTTTTATGTAGGTATTAGGTTAAGAAGGTCTCTACACTGTCATTTCCTATTAAGATTTTAACCATGCCATCTCGATATCCTAAGTTTTGTCAAAATAGGGCCTTTACTTGATAGATTCTCGAAAGTAGGCGAATGGAAATGATAATTTGCTTGCATTTTGAGTATATCTTTATGGTTTGTTATGCTAACCCCCTAAAAACATTCAAAATCAGATCTCCCAACTTCTTTATATCCTACACTTTCCTTCTGTCAGAATTATGAGACCCGCAAATTTGCAAGAATCAATTGTAGTGGCTAGTAATTTGATGTGCACCAAAAAAAAAATAATAATAATAAAAAGAATCAATTCAGTAGATTTTAGAAAACAATTTTTGTACTGTGTCTTAGACTTGCAATTTCTAGCTGGAGATAGGTTTCGTTTGTAGTTTTTTTACCCCTTTTCTTTTTTCTCTTTTTGAGTTTGTGAAAGTCGTGGATCAATACATTGGCCAGGTTAAGGTTCAAATGGAGGTGGCAGATGTAATTTCAATAGTTTGAAGGGTTGGTCCTATTGACCCTTACTTTTATTGTATGTGTTAGGGTATTCTGCATCTTTATTTTTTTGTGCTTCGTATTTGTTGAATCTTGATCAACAAAAACCTGTGCCCAAAATAAAATATAAGTTGTTAGATATTGACTCCTTCTCTCATGAGTTAGGCTATTGATTGAAGCCATCATGTGAAACAATAAAATTGGTATGAAATAATGATGGCATAAGGAATTAAGCTTATGATCTTTTATTTTAAAAACCATGTGAAATTTCAATCCATAACTAATTAATCTAATAATTAGCCAATAGCTATCAATGTATTTTACATTTGATTATGTAACATTATTGATTTTCTGATACTACAAAGACACACCGTATCCATGAATGCTGTAAGAATTTTCACCTACTGAATCTGAAGGAACTCACATTCAGGAGGCTTGATGATTTAGATTTTATGCAGACATGATTGTCTTTCAATGCATTTGCATAATGGAATGTTGGGTTATTTAAGGAACAATTTCGAACTACTAAATTTTTCCTTAACATGAATAAAACTGTCTACCTTGCATTGGTGCTATGTGGCTGATTTATGGCTTTTGAAGAAAAATCTTTAATGAAAAGACAAAGATTTGATTTTTCTTTTTTTTTTTTTCCTTCTTTTCCTCTTGTTGTAGTTATTTTAAATTTTACCTATTTTTTCTTGTAATGTTTGAATCGTCGTAATTTCTATGTTGTAATGCCCTATATGTCTTCATAATATTAGATAAACAAGTCTATTTATCTATATGGGTGAATATAAGATTTTTGTTCATCTTGTATTAAATAATAAACTCCCTATCAAGAAAGGAATGTATGCAATTGTTGATTCAGCCAGCTGTAGCTGTATTGTTATGTTGGCTCTCTCTTCCCTAAAACCTAAGTTGAGATGAGAGAAAATTCCTTATTGATCAAGGAAAATGGTTCCCATGCTGAATTGTTTTCCCCCCCTCCTCATAGATCATTTCCCAGTGTATCAAGGTGGGGTTTGCCTATCTGTAGGTCATTGTTGTGGATTGGGAGGTGCAAGACATAAAACTCCTGTTCTGCATAACGGTATTATAATGCTTTTGCAATGGGAAAGTTCTGGCAATCGGAAATCTTTGTCTTCACACTTAAGGATAAGTTTAGCAGAGAAATATCTGTATCGAAGTTTCTAGAGCTTTATTGTGGTTATTTCTACTCTTTCCTTGACAGATGAAGAACTTCAAGTTAATGCAGTGTCTAACACATGAGGTTTCCATGATTGCATTTATTGTCTACTCCACTCAAAGACAGCCCATCTTCCCTCTCTATATTCAAGCAATGGGTATTCTTTGGTCTGGGCATACTTATTTACATTTTCTTTGGTAACCAGAGGGCAGAACCATGGTTATATTTACTGCTTTTAGGCTCAAGAAGTGAACAAACAGCACCTGTTAATGTGCTGTTAGGTGGCCTCATGCCTTTAGGAGGGTGGAATCTGCACATCACACGAGTTGTCACCTAGAACTATGAATTATTACCACTAGGCTAGGGCTTGTAGTTACCCTTGTTGTTGCCTTCTTAACCTGCTCCCTTGCTGTCAAAGAAGTCTAATATGTAAGAAAAGGATTTCACAACCATTTCTAAGAAAGCAGAGACCTGTTTAATTCTTCTTGGGCTACTCTCAATGCTACAGCATGCTTCAGAGCCATTGTTGTTGCCCAAACTCTTATTTCATTACACAGTTGCCTTTAAACCTATGTGCATATTGCTGGCAGTTCTTTTGCAAGATAATTTGTTTCTTTCCTATGTTTATTTTCAAAAGAATCTGGCATGGAAGTGGTTAATCTAATTACAAAGAAACTCACTTAATTGCTGTCTCGGAATATCTGTAGGAGGTTCATCATGTAAGTGCATATGATCAAGAAATTATTGCTTGGCTTTAGTTTTTCTTCTTTGCCCTCTAAAGTTACTGTGAGCTGCTTTCTCCATTCCCTTGTTCCAAAACCTTGGACTCCGATCAATTTGCATGGGCTCATGGCATACTATTTGGGATATTCATGTGGATAATGGGTAATGCAGAGCAGTTGTACTGTATGGCACCTGGCCATGGATGTGCCAGTAGTAGTTGTTTCAGAGCATTTAGCCTAATTTTGGTGCCTAGTTCTCTTTGCGGTCTTTCAAAGTTTTGATGGTTTCTAAAGTATGCTCTGTTTTATCCTTGATTAGTCTTTTTCTGTATTTTAGGTAAAATCATCCATATTCACAATGATAAATGACTTTGGATTGAATTCTCTTTTTCCCACTTTACGAGAATGTATTCCAATCAGTAATATTTGAAAATTTTCATTTGCAACATTCTTCATCATGATGAGGTTAAGAACAATTACTTGAGCAAAAATGCAAAAGCATTGAGACCAAAAAATAATGAAAGCCTGTCTCACTAGCTTTTTGGATATTACCAAAATGTATTTTCGAGCTTAAATGTGTACTTCTCTCCATGCTGTAATGGTAAACCCTCCTCCTCTCCCCTCCCCTCCTCTTCTCCCCTGCATAGTTCTTCATGGTTTCCCAAAGTTCTCCCCTGATATTGGATTTTAATTGGCAGAGAAGTCAGTGTCTACCACTGTGAAAGTTGGACAAATTGCCATGCTTTGACTACACTGGGAAGAGATCTGTTTGCGGTAATGCCATTATGGATGCTTAGGCTGGTGCACTGGCCTTTGAAAGAGTCAATCACTTGGTCCTATGGCTATTAGAAATAGTGGCTGCATGCTGGCTTTGCTCACCTTTAGGTATGATTCCTTGTTTCCTATAAGAAATAACCCAAGGAGTCTATATGGTTCATTTCTTCGCTTTACCCAAAAAAATCTGGTTCTTCACCATCCATCCAAGTGTAATTTCCAGTTCAACTCAAACAAGACCACGGTCATGCTCTATGGAATTTGAACCTATGATGTTGGCTTTTGTAGAGCCCAATATATATATATATATATATATATATACGATAGATTAAATAGATGGATATGCTTTATTTGTGGTTTTCTGTAATATTACTAGGCTGTGGACTTTGCCCTAATATGTTTCCTCTTGATTTGGGAAATCAGTTCATATGTATCTTTCATTTCTTGCAGAATATAACAATCATTTATAACACAGAGAATTTCCGTCTCTTGGTTCTGCAATCGCTGTCTCCCTTTGATTAATTTATGTGACAGAATCCTCTTCCGTAAACTGGTTCTCTAAACTTTGAGGCAGGTAGGAAACGGAAAAAAGCATGATTTGACATGGATTATCTAGCGACAGGGAGCAACTACAATGTTTAACCGACAGAAGAACTAATTCATACAACGTTTTACCATGTTTCCCTTGTATTGATCAATTGGAATTGTGTTTCTTCCCATATTACATGCTTCGTGAAGGAGATATTGTCAGTTTGCTAATGAACTTTCGACATGAAAATTAACGACGATGATGAAAAGATTCTTCCATTGAAAATTCATGTTATTTGTGGGGAATACGAATACACAAAGTTGAGATGACAAGAAACCTGTGTTTAGAATAATTGTAGTGGTTCGAGCATCTAATAACAAAAATTTGGTAGTCCTGATCTCTCAATTGAGGGCAAGTTCTTTATTCTTGTCAAATTTGTTTGATAAGGTAGTATGCTTCGCTTTGGACTGGATTGGACAGACATCGCTTTTGTACTGTCTGTGAATATGATTCTTCAATAATTTAATGGCATGTTCAATCTTTCTTTCTTTTTTATTTTTTTTTGCCGTAATTTATTCGCATGACTGACAATCGCATCTGTGTCATCTTGTTGCATGTAACATAAGCTACTCGCTGATTCTTCGAAAGCTAGGAACTGGAAGGATCTGATGGTTTCTTGACATCTCAACTACCAACGTTATACATATTTTAAGGCTTATTGTTAGCATTGGTTAATAAGTTCGGAAGGGAAAGGTTTTTCTTTTTTTTTTTTTTCTTCTTTTTTCTTTTCCTCCTCATCTTTATAACATTACGAACACATTTAACAGAAAAAGCTAGTACATGTTTCCTATATGCATTATTATTGATATTGAGTATGGATGTGAATAAATAAACAAGAAGAGGGGCAAAAACCACAGCAGCTACAAGTAAATAGATATCTAACAACAGTATCATCATGACTTGTTCAAAATACATTGATGTCATATAATAATGACAACATTACTTGTTCAAAGCCGAAGGCACAGAATGGATGATGTCACACAACACCAACAACAATAATAATTCCTTAAATCAAAATTAAGGATACAACAAGATGAATTGTTATAAGGTATTTTTGATCCATCCAATCTGATAAAAACCTTATAAAGTAAAACCATATAAAAATAATATATTAATAAAAATATTTACTTTTAAACTATACACGATACATGCCTTATAATAGTTTTACACTATATAACATGTTTATTTTCAAATTTTATTTGTACATTAGAAAGGCCAAGAGATGTGCATTTAAGTGCACGACCATGCACCCAAACTTACACTTTTTACATGCCTTATTCTTGAATTATATGCTCATGCACTTCTATTTCTATTTGTGTAATTTTATTGTAATTTTGTATTCAATTTTATGTTATTTCCTTAATTGCAAAATACCATTCTATAGATAGACTCTTTTGAATATAGTGTGTTTCATTGAGAACTCTCTCAAATCCTTATCTTATCAATTTGTTTCATAAGTTGTGGTGACATCTTCTTCTTGTTTTACTCATTCATAAGTCATATCAAGTGAGTGATTTTAAACCCTATTACTATAATTTCATAAGTCATATCGAATTACAATTTCAGATCCTTTAGTTTCTAAATGCGTAAGTATTTGGTCTTTAGGAATTAATCAAACCTTTGGTCAGATTATTGAATTGATGTTTCATATCCAATTCAATTCCTTTATATCTTTTATTTTCCTTATATTCCAAATACAAAAAAAACCCAATATTTATTCCTTTTCATTATTTTATCTCTAAAATCTATAGAAGATCGTGTCTTTAATTGTGTTATGCAATGCTAACTTATGCCTACATTCATAGTTGAGCTCGAGTCATATTATCTTGGCATTAGAGCCATGGAATGATACACTTTTGATAAGTTCTTCATATTTCATTTTGTTGAACTTCAATGTTGATTAGGTTCTGTTAATCTAGTTAGAATGGTGATTGCAGCAATTAGGGTTTATTGTTCTTGTTATTATTTAAAAAAATATATATTATGGAGCACAATAGATTGGTCAATAAAATCTTGGAGAGAATTTCTAATAAACTTGAAAGGTGGAGTAAACAAAATAAACTAGCCTTAAATACCTTTAGTTGGTACTGAAAAAGGATTAAAAGCAAGAATAGAGGATGATAGCTGGGTTTTGAAGTGTAAGTAATATTGGTTAAAGGGCATCTAGTGCATTAGTGTCCAAACCAATATATAGTGAAGCTTATAAATGGTGTTCCAGTGTTTATTGAAGAGCATTAGGTAGATGAGTCAGGGAATATTATGCAAGAGTAGGTTATTACTTGCCAAACAAAGGTGAAATCTAAACATACAAAAGAAGAGCCACCAAACAAAAAGGGGTTTAGATGTTTAGAATGTAGCCACTATGATGCGGGTGATGATTGTAGATGAACACACAACTAAAGGTATTTCACGAACAAAGCAGTCCAAACCGTAAGATGGTTTGAAGATCAAATGGAAAGGTTGAAGGTTGAGTAAGGGTTCTCTTATAGTGACTTAAGATATAACACACCAACACCTCAAACAAGTTCAAGCCACACTTGATATTACGCACAAGTGTAACTGGAGGTTGCTCGTCATCAGTTCATGCTTGAATGGTCTAGATAAGAGTAAAGAGAGTGAGCAAAAAAACACATAACTTAAAGAAAAAGTTTTATACTCAATATTTCGAATGATGATGTAGCTAATATAAAAATGGGGTATTTATACATGTCAAGTAAGGTAAGTCTTAGGTTACTATAAATTACTAAAAATGATTCCTACCTAAAAAGGAAAAGTGCATATTACATAAGGGCAAATTAGTAAACAAATGAAAAGGAATATCCTTGTGAAAGACAATATGATTATTAGAGAGGGGACACGTATTGGCCTCTTAATTTTGTGGTCTAAACGAGTAACGAATGCAAGGTAGAGCTAATTGGGTCATTCTCAAGTCAACAACTTAGCAAATTAGGAGTTTGGGGAACGCATACTCTATAAGTCAGAACTTAAGAGCTAAGGGTCATTAGGTTAACTCTGCATTGGGTGCGCCTAAGCTCAGAAGTTTATCAACTCAGATTTATGTAGCATCATTGCTCAACTTTGGTGGGGTTCTGTAGTATCAATGGGGCCTTCCTTTACTCAGGAAATAGTGAGCGGATTGGGATAGTTCAGTAGATATACCAAGTCTGCTCGGAGGAACCCTTCTTCTTCTAGCTTTAAGTCCTTCTAGACGGCTCGACGAACTAAGGAAACAAGTCATAAGACTCAGGATATTGCAATAGGTTCTTGAATCCTATCGCTCTATGCAATTCATTGTTCAAGTTATCAAGCCAAAGGCCATATTGTGGAAGAACGTATAAAGGATTTAGAGGTTAAAATAGAAGAAGTTCCACAAATGAACATTTAAGATGCCCCATATAGCAATGAGGCAAAAATTGTTCAAGCTGTGAAACAAAAAGTAGTTAGGTTAAATAGGGTAAGATTTTGAAGCATCAATATAAAGAGACATATGACATCGAGCTTCCCTTAGCCCAGCTTCCACAAGTTAGGAAGTCTTGTTCCCGAGAATGCATTTCTAATAATGTGTTTTCATAGTTTGATCGGTCTTGCATGGCTCAAATCATTTTGATTAATTGAATCCATGATGAGTGGAAGGAGTACAAATGGAAAATATTATTTCAAACTTTCTTGAGTTACATTACTTTGTTTATTTTAGGATTTTATAGGTTGGTGTTCACTTTGAGAGGATTACCAATCCAAAATAGGATTGAATCTTTCTTAAGAGGAATGATATAATGAGGATGTTAATTTGCATGATCAAAAGTGAGTGCAAGTTTTAATTTTGTAGAAGAAATCAAAGAAGCCAAGAGATGCATAGCCAAGTGAATGGTCGTGCACCTAATTGTGTGCTTTTTTGCACACCTTATCCTTAGATTTTATCTACCCGTACACTTGTATTTCCGTTCATGTAATTTTAGCGTAATTTTGTATTCTATTTTATGTTATTTCTTTATTTCTATTTTACCCTAGACTTATAAATAAGCTTATAATATACCTTTATACAAGTATAATCTTTTGAATATAGAATGTTTTTCATTGACAACTCTCTCAAATCCTTGTCTTATTAGTATATTTTATAGGTTATGGCGACATTTTCACATTTTATTCATTTGGAAGTCATATCAGATAAGTGATTTGATAACCCATTTTTGTAATTTCGTGAATTATATTTAATTACAATTTTAGATTGATTAGTTTCTAAATTTTTGAGTAATATCGTCTTTAAGAATTTATCAAACCCCCATTCAATTATTAAATTGGTGAATCATATCTAATTCGATATTCATTGATATCTTTTATTTTCTCGATATTCTAAACATAGAAAAACCAAAAGTATTTCCTTTTCATTATTTTATCCCTAAAATCTACAAAAGTCCATGTCTTTAATTATGCAGTGCAATTGGATTCATCATCGAATCTAGGTCACAACATTTTTTTTAAGGTTCTTAAAGATGCTATATCTTATAGGGATAGGTTCGAGTTTTATAAAACTCGTTTAAAACTTAACCCAGTTGCATCTCTATTCAAAACTAACTATAAAAAGCCGAACACTAATATCTACCAATATGATAAGGTTAATCTCAAAGAAGTGACTCAAAAAAACTTATATATACAGATTGTCTTTTTAGCTTCTCCTTCATTATTTTTACACCTTTCAATTTCTTCTTTTATATTGTGGGGCTCAAAATAACATGGTTTGATTTTCCAATTCCCCATAATCTTCTTGAGAAGAAAATTTCTTTCAATTAATTAGTACTTGTTTCTTCTAGTAGCTACAACAATATTTTCACTCTATCATGTATATCCATTTCATAGCTGGCGTTCCCATAATCCTACATTTCTTATGTAGATAATAGTAAAATGTAAATGATTGTGAAGATAAGATGTAGTTTTGTCTTATTGAATCTTAGGTAACTAGAGGACTTTCCCCTTACATCCATCTCTGTCTTCTATATTGATATTTTATTTAGCCTTCAAGACTACACTTAGAAATACTAGAAACTAGCTAATTCAAGAGCATATGGACAAGAAGAAAAGTAAGCACATTTGAACTTTTAGACATGGAATTTTGTATTTGGAATCTCAAAATCTTAAGGAACGAAAATACATACTTGAAATTTGCAAATGGACTATCTTTACAAAAATCCTTACACCTTCAAAAAAAGTTTCTCATCAATTTTTGGTGTGCCATTTGTGCAACCAGACCAACTATGTGCATTTTGGGTTTAGATTTGTTGGTAGACTATTTTAGATATGGGCTTTCATGTCCAACATGATCTTTTTAGGATTTAGGCTAAGCTTAAAGCCTATAGATGATCTATCTAGGGCTTAAACTAAGCTCCTTAAAGTTTGATTAACCTCTCCATGACGAAGGCTATTGTAAGCCTTACAATCAAGTGTTCAAGATTCGATCCGTAAAATTTAGGACAATTGAGCAAATTGTCCGATCCAGCCTAAATTTTATGATAAAACTAAGAATATTAGTGAAAATGATCTAATGAGTTTGGATCTAGGAAAATAAATATTAAAATAATTAATTGTTGTAATATTAAATTATATGTAAATTTTCCATTACTTATCGAAAACGTCTAATGTACAAAATCATTCTAAGATAGAAACTAACCATACAATTGTTATCTTAGAATAGTTTGCATGGCGGAACTGTTATGACTCTGCCATTTCGAAGTACAACAACCATGCTGTTAGCACTATGAGTAACTCTTTTAAGGCAAGGGCCAAGCTTCCAATAGTTCAACTGGTTTGATCAAATGATGCTTGCTAGTAAGCCTTACGATAAAGTGTTTAGAGTTGATATGTATTCGATAAGTTATCCAATAGAGCCTAAATTTTACAACGAAATTAGGAATAATAGTAAAAGTAATCCCATGAGTTTGAATTTAAGAAAATAAGTAATAAAATAATAAAATATATAATATTGAATTATAAGTATATTACCTATTATTTATAAAAAATGTGTAAAACGAGTTTCAATAACTAACTAATCGATAGAGTATATGTACACTAAAAATCATAAAATGACATATAAGATTTAGGAGTATTTATTTGCACTATATATATATTTACGTATAGGTAAAATACTTAAAATACTTGAAATATGTTAAAATAATATTAAATAATTAAGGAAAATTCATAAAAAATCAAGGAAAAAAATGAAGAAATGCATGGAATTAAGGCGTAACATGCTGGGGAATGAAAGAGTAGTAATTAACCAATCAAAATAAGACAATTAAAAAGCAAAAAGAGAAGAGATATGGGACATTTGGTAATTGAAAATTAAAAGAAAAACCTAACTAGCTCTATAAATTCAACAAGCTTTATCTGGGATTCATTTTAGTCAATTAGGAAGTTAGGAAAAATAAAGATAAGTTGAGAAGAAGAGAGAAATTAATTTTACCCAATATAAACAAAATATTATGTAATTAAGGTTTTAGGAGAGAATCCACGACCAATAGCTACCACCACCAAACCCTAAGACCACCGCTACTTCTTGTCGATAACCTTGGAGCCACCATTGGTGGCTAGAAGTTGATCGAATAAGGTAAGTCTAATCTTCAACTTGATTTTGTTTAATTTATTAAAAATATCAAATTAAAGTAGAAAATTATGAAATTTTGTATTTTATGGTATTTAGTATGTAGATTTAGGGAAAAATTATCAATTTGATGAAATTGGATCTCAAAATATACATTGCTTAAGAAATCTCCAAAACCCGAATTCGTTTTCGATTTAGATTTAAATAGTCTCAATAATGTAATTTTGAGCTTAAAATTTTTGTGTAAACTATTTAGAGTATTTAAAATAGTCTTATGAAGAGATTTTTCAAAAATTAATTTTCAAAAATATTAGTTAATTTTTAGGCCTTAAAATTATATATAAAGAATGATTTTTTGGCTTAATTTAGTAATTTAATGATAAGTTGATGAAAATACTAATTTGATGTGTAATTAGGTATCATGGGATATAATTTGCTAGTATAGTATGATGCTTATGAATTTTGAGGTGTTAGATGTAAGTATTATGTAGTAATTATGTGTAAATTAGTAATATGTGAAATTGGAAATTTAATAAGTATAAAATATTAGGTAAAAATTTATCGTATGATAATATTAAGAGTATATTAAGAATCTAATTTCCAACTTAAATTTAGGTTAGTATATGAAAAATATAAAAATTTTTCATATCGAGAGCAAATTCGGTAGCTAAATTAGGAATAGTGTGTACCATGCGAACCAGAATACTGATTAGGAGTCAAATAAGGGATTTATGATATTTAAATATAATTAAATGAATTTTACATAATTGGCTTGGAAGAAATACTTAGGGTTTACATTATAAAATTATAACCAGAAGTTGAATTAGAAGCCAATTCAAAAACCGAGTCAGAAATTGAATCAAAAACTAGTATGTGATTAGTTTGGTTATAATAATATATAAAACTTAGATAATTTGGTATAAATATAGTCTAAAAGCTCATATGTAATAAGGGTATCTATATTATACTGATAAGTGGAGACGAGTTAACCCTACAGTGAGTTAAGTGAGCAAATTAAGGATCTTAGGTAAATTTGATTCAATACATCACTATATTTTGGAGTACTATATTAAAGTACTTGGAGGTTTAGGATTGTGTTATTTATATTTATAGGTAGATGCTTGTGTGCATACTTGTGTGTCTCTAGTTATTAAACTATATTTTGATGTCTTATCGTATTGAATTGCTATGATTTATATAGAGTGAAATTATTTGATTACCTTAAATCAAATTTAACCATATTTGACCTAATATCTTAATTAGACATGCATTGTAACCTTTTAAGGAACGGTTAGGATTCTCCAATCAAATACTGACACCTTCGAAAAGTATAACGCTAGATAGCATAATGGTTCCTCCTGCACATTTAGCCAAACTAAATAACAGAAGAGAAGGTCGCAATAAAGATAAAGGCAATGGTTCAAAGGATAATCATGGGTCATGGGGGGGGGGGGGGGGGCGATACCTTCATTACACAAACCTAGGTTTGGTTGTAAGCTGTTACATAAATGTTGAAACTTCTCAACCCAAAATAGAATGGGTGAAATTTCTCTTATTTCGCAATGAAACAAACCATGTTATGTGATGGAATTCGCAGTTGCATTTAATTAATTATTTGAATACCTTGTTTGTGTTTGATATGTATTCTTAAGTTTCCATCCCGACTTACTAAGCTATTGATTACTTTTACCTTTATAAATTTTCTCATAGGTACTAATTGAAATGTCATGCTATAACTATCTAGAAGTTAGTTTCTTTTTGAAGCACCTTAGGGAAGTGAGGATCAAACTAGTTGATCAATCGAGTCTTTTAGAGTTTAATTATCACTCTAAGATTTATGGGATGGTCATATAATATTTTACTTACCAGACTATCATGCAATGTAAATATTTCTCGGGGTTATAAGACAATATAGGTATATTTATGTAAATATGATTTAAAGTTTCTAGTTTTATATATAAATTTTATCAGTAATCGTGAATAAGTTGTTTACTTTAAAGCGAGAAGTTATGAACGCCTTATATAAATTGTATCTACAATAGGGACTGTGAGATTAGTTACTATTATAAGTTGATTTATATGATAGGAATGTTACGATTTTACTACTTTGAGACATAACATTGCCAATCTCATGCCATCTTCCAAAATTAGACTTTGGGCCATTAAAACCTCAAGGTGCAAGCATAGTCTATAGGATCCAAAGAAGGTAAGGCAAGGTTAGCTTAGCTAGAATATGAAAGTCCATAAGTTGCATGTGCTTGGAACAAGACACTTCCCATGATATTTGGAGTATATCTTTTAGATATCACTAAATGTATCTTCCTTAAATAGATTTTACAACCTATCTTATAAATATCATGTAAGACTACAGGTAAAAAGACTGAATCTTCACCTTTGCTCATAATATTATCCTTTAATTTTTCTTCGAAGCCCTTTTTGACTAAGTTTTGGAGTGAATGTGTCAAATTCACCTCCAACAGCTCCTTTATCTTACATTTATTCTTATTTGTAAGTTGTTTCCAACCTCAAACCATCTTGATGAAAGTTAACCATCAACTGGATCCAAATCTAGTTTCAAATAGAAGAAGCTCACTTAATTGTTTTCAAACTAATAAAAGGGACAACGTTTTTGAGTTACCGAAAATAGTACTTATCTTTTTTACATTGCATTTGGTGGAGTCAATCATAGCATTAATCAGGCATTATTGAGTTTATAGACATGTATTGAACTCTACCTAGACTGGAGTGTTGATTGAATAAATGAATGTTAGTTGATTTTTTTATTAGGTAGTGACATTAACAATCAAGCTTTTAATTAAGTATCACATTGGACAAATTTAAAGTTCAAGTAGCAAATTAGTTTTTCGCCTACCGTTTAAATAATATTTTTAACATTGTTATATTCTTTTATAACTTTCAATTTCAAAGGATAGAAATGGAAAACCAAAAGGTTGAAACGCTTATTAGTAGTATAGATATGGGGATTTGTCAAGTAAGTGTCACGCGCATGCAATATAAAATTATGTAGCTCTCATGATAAGAGATGAGTGTTATAGCTTAAAATGCTATGTTAAATGGAATGAGATAAACAAGGATCAGTGAAAAGGAACATTTAATCTCAACATGCCCATGTACTAGCACGACAGTTGGAGAAACTTGAATGCCTTTGTTTTATAGTACTTGATCTTCAAAGTAGTGGCTATTTGAACATAAGAGCTTTAATCTTCCTATTTCAAGTTCTAAAATACAAGGCCTCTTGAATGAAGAGCTAAATGGTTTTTATGGACAATTGATAACCATAATCTAATCACCTCAATAATCAATAGATAAAATTAATAAGGCTTGTTTGATTATATGTGATAGGGATCAAGGGCCGATTACACGCTCCCAGGCCCAAGGTTTCTCTTAAGTGGTTCGTCAAGCTATCCGAAGTGAGTTAAGCACCAAGGAGCAGTACTTGCTCTAGTCCGATTTGTCAAGCTACTTTACTCTCCATGCCATCCAAGATGTTGCCGAGGTGATCAACCAGCGTGCCGAGCTGATTAACTAGCGTGTCAAGCTGAACCCTTCACTAAACCGTAGTCTAAGCGCCAAATCTAAAAGCAGTAATCTCTACTATACTGAAGTTGAGCAGAACTATCAAGAGTCAATCATCCGAGGCCAACCTCAATGTGAGCTGTCCTTAAACCAACCACAGTTTAACCCCTTTTGATGCCAAATAGGCCTGAACAGAGGCTCACCCCTGTTCGGACCACAATACTGTCGGAATCATAATAAAAACATGCGTACATTGTCCTTTTACTAACATCCGTACTGTCTTTATTGACATCTATACTGTCCTTTCTAACAAAGGACATTCGCATTCCTTTTTTTGCACGATTTCATATTTTCCTTATAAATTATTCTCTTTTGTTTTTAGCAAATAAGGACCATTTTTTTTGTAATTTCTATAACTTAGAATTTGCCCTAACAAGGATAATATAAATACCATCATACTGTAAAATTTGATCATATAATACAGAGAATATACTAAACTTTTCACTCTCTTGAGCTAAGTGTTTATCTTATTTTTGAGCTACTCTTATCTAGTCCTTTTAAGCGTGAACTAGTGGCGAGTGACCTCAAACCATACTTGTGCGTCATATCAAGAGTATATCAAGAGTAATTTGAGCTCGTGTGAGACGTTGGTGCAACATATCCTTCGTCGGTGCACAAGAACCCTCTACTTAACCTTTAACTATCATTTACTTTTCAATTCATTTTGTGGCTTAGATCTACTCCTTTGATTACGCGTAATATCGAGTTCATATGTTCATCCACAAGTCCGTATCAATATAGGCTTTGGCTTCTTGAAGAAATACGCTTAAACTCGATAAACTTTTAAGGGCTCTGATTTTGCATGAGTCAGAAAGATTATGGCTAGACTAGATAGTTTTAACGAACCTTATTTTGAGACCATTGATTTTGAGTTATTTAAATCATCCTAAATACGGGCCTAATTATTTGATTCTTGTCACTAATATAGATAATCATTTAAATTATTATCAAACTTAGCCAATTTTTGTATATTCATTTTAATCCATTAATAAGTAGCATTAATATCAAGGCCATTGTATTCCACTAACGTGAATGCAAGTTTCCTATTGGGATTGATTAGGTTTGAATCTCCCTTTTATATTAGTTAGAAAAGAAAAAAAGATAGGTAATGTTGCCTTATATTATATGTGATATTAAATAAAAGGTCCTATGGGAGCCTACTCTATTATTTGAATATTGAATGATTAAAGAAAATATGAAAAGGTATAGTATGGTAGCTTACTTTATAATCTTAATCTCGATTGATTAAGTTAAGATCATCATAATCTAGTGACATAAATATCGATCTCCTAATGAAATGGATTAAGTTTAATTCTTCCTACTCTAAAGTTCTAATATATAATTGGTTAAAAAAAATGTTGGTTAATTAAAGTATATACAGAAAATTCGAACATTTGATCAAGTGCCAATAATGAATGTAGCTTTATGTAAAGGTGTAACATATGTCTACCAATCACATAAAATAAAATTATATAAATATAAATCACATTATTTTTATTATATAAATACTAATCCAAAATCGCATATGTTAAATGCGACTCTTTAATTTATAAAGATAATGCATATAGAACATGCAACTTCATAAAGTAAGTACATTGCTATGTTACTTATTTGAAATGCGACTTATATATTATAACAAATGCTATTTAAAATGCGATTTTCCTTTCGTATTTTTATCAACGAATGTTGCAACTTTGATATGCAACTTACTAAAAATCACATCTCAAATATTCAATTTAATAATGGTATTTATGTAATCATTTTTATCTAATTGATATTTGTGTAATTAAATTAATGATAGATTGATAAAAATATAAATACCTTATTTATGTAGCCTAAAATGAAGTGTATATATTTGAGTGAAAAGTTGGAAATTAAAATCTATATGAAAAATCCATTACATGTCACCTAATTATAGTAATCAATAAATTAAGAAATTAGCAGATCGTCACTCAGTCCAAGTTACAATTGAATTGTAAGAGTTATATAAATAAAATATGAGATTTATTTTTTTGAAAAAATAAAGATAGATGTTTATATAAAAAATATATCAAAATCCAAATAATATAGACACAAATCGTACTAAAATAACTATCTTATCCCACTTGCTCTGATTACTTTTGTACTTTTTAAATTATATGAATAATGTGTTCAATATATAAGTTATTAAAAATGGGTCTGCAGTCTAGTATTATTTATGATTTATGATCATGTGGTCTGAAATCAATGGCTGATACTGTGACTATGAGGTGTAATATTTTAATATTTCCTTTATTTTTAATCGTCGGAAAAGAATTGTAAATTCTGTTCAGCATTTATTTCCATACTAATAGGATAACATGGAAGAAGAAGAAGAAAGCAACGTGCCAATTGTTTGATTTTGACCAAAACCGGAGGTTTTGAAAATTTCGAAACATCCTCGTCCTTGCAAAAATTAATTTTATCTTTTTTTTTTTTATTTTTTTCTCCTTCCTTTACGGAACTTTCCCCACTATTACTTAATAACTTATTATATAGTGTAATATTATTATTACATATATTACATACCCATACGCGTATCACTCTGTTCAAAATCTCAGCTTTTCTCATTTCTCAGTCTTCCAGTCTCCATCTGTGGAACACACACACACGAAAAACCCAGATCAGTTTCAGAGCAAGAGGCACAATCTTGTCGGTAAAGATTGAAACTTTTCAGTTTTTCTTCTTCTTCGTCTTCTTTCCTATTTTGTGCCGACTATTTGATTGAATTTGGAGCTGACCCATGATTTAATTTTTGTTGATATGGAAAACCCATTTTCAGAATTGGATTGACTTTTTATTTCTCTTGTAGTGATCTTGAATTTGAATTTGGAAAGTGTGGGCAAATGGTTAATTGTTTAGTTTTGGAATAAAAGGTTTGCCTTGATTTGTTTATTGGGCTTATTTGGATTATGAAGGTTTATGATCATTGAAGATGAGTGGGGTACAAGATCAATTAGAGATAAAGTTTAGGCTAACCGATGGATCAGATATAGGTCCCAGAAGCTTTCCTGCTGCCACTAGTGTTGCTACCTTGAAGGAAAGCATTCTTGCTCAGTGGCCAAAAGGTATTATTATTATTATTTTTTTTGTTCAATTCAGTTGAAAACGGTTTGTTTTTCTTGCTTTTCTTCCGTCGGATTCTTCGAGTAATTGGTTGCTTCATAGTAATCTATTGGATGTAAGATAGATCCAATCATTTGTCGATTCGGGTCTTTCTGGTAACGAAAAATTCATTGTGTTTGGGTTGCAAACGGAGCATGCTGTGAGAAATTAATATTCTGATATCATCCTGTTTATCCTCTCAGATTATTGGCATCTAAATCTGGCAGACAGTTACAGAAACCTGATATATTTCTGAGGCAAATAAACTTCCTTTCGGGGAAATAATGTTTAATTCCTCTCTTCCTCTTGTTTCCTTTTAGCTACTTGCTAATAAATGATTATTGCGCTTGTACATGAAAGAAAGGACTGATCTGCATATTGTGTTTTGTTCCCACTTATGTAATAAGCATGTATCAGGGAACGGGCTTTTGAGGGTGGCCACCAAAATAGAAATACTTTTCAAGACGGATAAGATGCTTTAATTAGCTAAACAAGAGTGAAGTTTTCAGCCTGGTTTTTTTATCCCGAAATTATTGATTGCTTGAATTAGCAATTAGACATCAAAGTTTGTGGTGTTTATTTATCTCGCTTAAAAATGCTTTTGTGTTTTGACTACAATCTAGAGAAAAATTAAGGAAAAATAAAAAAAAATTCCATAACATAATTTGGATTGCCTGCCAATTTAAAGTCATCACTAACTCTTTTTCGATTTTCTGACAGATAAGGAAAATGGTCCAAAGACAGTGAAAGATGTTAAAATAATCAGTGCAGGAAAAATACTTGACAACTCCCGAACCTTAGGAGAATGCCGAAGTCCGTTATATGATATCCCTGGAGGAGTTACCACCATGCATGTCATTGTTCAGCCACCCACTGAAAAAGGTACTTGTGTCTGGACCTTTTTCCTGATCCTCGTACACCTATGCTTATCCATTTACTTGCAGCTGCGGCATAGCTGGGTCGAGCAATATATTTGGGTGCATATACGTACACATGTGCCTCTGATGCTTGATTTCTCATTCTCTTGTGAAGAGTATACATTCTTGAGTTCCTTCCTTCCAGCGTACTATGGGTATAATTTTACCTTTTCTTTTTTCATCTTTTCCTTTTTATCTTTGTATATGCAGAAAAGAAAGAAATTGATCAATCAAAGCAAAACAAGTGCGTTTGTGTCATACTATAAGTTGCAGCTTCTAGAGTGAAGATGGCTTCATTGGTGTTCTTCTGGTATGCTTAGTGACTAAGCTGTTATTGTACCATCAACTCACATTATCAGTGGACGGATAAAAGAAGTTAACATACATATGTCATGTTCTCTTCACTGATCTCTGGATTGATTAGAAGATCCTTTCAATTGGCTAGAATCCGTTACTTGGACGAAACTAGATCTTATAGAATCGTATTGAATATTTGACGAAACATTCCATACCTTGCTAAAAAACCAATCCTTGTTTGTCACATTGTGCAGGACAATAGCATAGAAGCGGAAGGGTACCAAGTGGACCATGGAATCACAGTTACGGTGCTTAGGTGTAGGATGTGGAGCAAAAGGGATGACGGTGGTGCACAATGGTCTTCATAGCTCATTTTGTTATATACATCTTGACCACTTTGACAAGTCATTTCTCTCTATTCTGTTTTTCCTCAGATAACCCTCCTGTATTTCTGGTATAGTTCCCCCCATTCAATTGATTAATACGTTGCCCTTGTGCAACATATATCTCATCTCTTGGTGTCGATTACTACAAGTCCGTATTTCTCCTGTTTGCTATATGCTTTCAAACTTAAGAGGTCCATTTTGATAGCGCCATCAACTTTAGTTCCTTTGAAAAGACAGTTTCAAAAATTACATTGTGGAAACGCTTGTAATCTCGAGCCCTGGGTACCTTGCATCATAACAGTTCGATCTGCATAGAAAGAAATAAATATACGGGTTATGGAATGAGCTGCTGCATCGTGACTGTTAATGCTGAGATCCAGAAGTTGTATCATCTATTATAATCTGATAACACATTGCATACAGGTATTCCTTTTCCATGGTCATAGCAATTACACCATAGTTTAATGTAAAGAATGATCACTGATTGATATTTGGATTTTGCATAATGACATCAATCTCCTCTATATGTCGATCATTCCCTCTAGGCCTTATTTGGTTAATTCATGGAATCTCATTTGCCTTTAAACCATTCAAATTCCGAGGATACATTCCCTCTAGGCCTTATTTGGTTAATTCATGGAATCTCATCCCACTGGAGTACCGGAGCTTAGATGAAGGATGTCGTATGATACTGAAGTTACTAAAATGGTGAGTTGCTTTTGTGCTTGTTACTCCGATTTTCACAGGTCCTGTATGTGCAATACTAGATGGTTGTTGGATGTGAAGTGAAAGTTTGGAAATTGGCTAGAGATGATCTATCATTCACTCTTCCACTCATATATCTATCAAGTTAGAGTTAGTTATCTGAAAGGTTAGAGTCTATAGAATTAAAACATGAAACCGTAAGTTTTTACAACTATGTAAATTAGATTTCAAAAAATTATAGATTTGTTTATAATAGTTATGAAAAATTTGAAATACATGGTTAAAATAAAAGAATGAAGAAATCTAGTTCTTTTTCCATTAAAAAAAGTTATTAATCTACAATCTAACATATAAAAAATAAAAAATAAGGATGAGAAAAGTCAAAAGTAATATATTTTTGTTTTTCTTTTCTGAAAAATGTAATGAATTAAAAAAAAAAACCAAACGTTTCAATTTATTTAAAGTTGTTAATTGTATAAATTTAAATATATGATTTTTTTTTATTTTAGTTGAAACCTAAATGAATACTATAAATACCGGAAAAGGGTCTAAGGGAGAAAGAGAGAGAAAGAATAATAAAACTGAAATCGAATAGGGAAGATAATTTGATATTTTAATAATTAATAGGATAATAGAAATTTAGTTATATATATTTTTATTTTTGGCATATTTAACTTATATATATATATATAATTGGTAAAATAAGTTAAAAACATATATTTCTATCAAGTTTAACACGTAAAATCAGTTAATATGTAAGTTTTAAGAAAAAGAATTTTATATACAAATTAACTCGAAAGAATATTTAAAAATTATAAATTTATAAAATCGTATAAATAGGTTATCTGCATTTTATGCTCTTGCTGACGTATAAAATTTGTTCATCCCTCGTTATAAAACATAGTTCTTCTTTCTTCTTCTATGCCGCAAAACGTTTGCCGCGTACGATTCTGACCGTCGCTGGCACCGAGAGATTATGCCACTGGAAACGGTTCAATGCTCATAGGCGTAGATTTTTTTTTTTTTGGGTATCTTCTTAACTATTTAGTTTTAAAATTTTAGCACATAAAATTTCTTAAGGGCACGTATGCATACGCACATGGATACCATCTTTTATGTGCAACTCTCCTTTTTTTTTTTTTTAAGCTGTCTTCTTAGCTATTTAATTTTAAATAAATGTTTGCTTAACGTGTAGTTTTATCGCTCTATTTCAGCTCACTGAACAGTTGGTTGCTCACTAAACACCAAACTAAAAAACGCTTCAATAATTATAATTCTATCACCTAATATTTAAGGGATATTACACTAGATGTATATTCAAGCAAACTTTTGATTGTTAAATATACTTCCTTAACTCTCATTTCCTGCTCCTCTATTACTTGATTGAGGATTGTTTGCTATGTCATTTTCTTTTCTTTTTTATTTTTTTGGCTATCGAGCGAAGTAGTAAAATTAGCAAGTAAAAATCCAATTAGGTATGGTATTTAACTTCCAAGTGTAAAACTTAATGAGCAAAATTTGATTAGATTTGACACTTAGTAATTTTAAACTTTAAATGTACAATTGACAAAATAAACAAAGTTCAAATAATGATTTTGAAATCATCCTTTTTTTTTTCCCTTACCATTGCAATTTTTTATTATATAATATAATTACATATATTAGGAATAAGGTCACGTGTCAATTCTTAATCAATATTTAATAGAGTTAATTGAAGGATTTATTCCATCCATTTTCAAAAATTTAAGAACCAAATAAAAAGAAAAACTAAATTGTGAAAACTAATTTTGTACTTCTTGCATAAATAAAGTCTAGAAGATGGGTTTTCACATTCTGAAAACATGATATCATAAGCAATAATCTCACCAAAACCTTTTTTTTTTTCCTTAAACAAAAAGATTAAACTATTTAAGTATAAGGACTTAATATGTATTGCAGATAGCAATTTAGATAGTATGGTGTAAGGATTGAAAAAAAAATTTAATAATATCAATACAACAAATGAATCGATAAATGATATATAATTATTAATAATATTTAAATATTTAAAAATAAAATATTAATTATATATTCATATATTAAAATTTTATTAATATTTACAAGTTATCGTACATAAATCATATGCTTACAATTCACACCCATAAGGCTTAAGATAAGATAGTGAAAGTAAGCCATCCGTTGTGCCTATGTACAACAGCCACGTGTCAACGAGTCTCATTTCTTATGCAAATGAATTTATAAAAAAGGACGAGCAGATCATATTCAAGTTGTTTAAACGATAACACCTCTAGCTACGTCTTATTAATATTATCCAACCCGAATCGAGATAGTAACCTGAGAATAGATCAAAATTATGAGTGTCCAATTAGAGTCAAATCAAAATTAAATTGAAGTCACTAAAAGTTTTTAAAAGTAATAAAATTATTCACCTTCCTGAAATTTGAAAGATAAGAATTTTTTATAATTTATTTTTTATTTTTCTTACATTTAGATTTGTTCTTTCTGTAAAATTATTACATTCATTTGAAAAAAAAAAAAAAGAACATATTGCATTCTAACTCGGAAAACCTAATAGGATCCAAAGTGTCGATTAGGTCAATAAGATATTTCTTGTCACTATCAATTAAATGGGTGATCTAAATCGATTTTATGATCAAGTTAAACTATATTAGATCTATTGATTAAGACAATATTAGTTATCTTATTTTTACACGGGTCTAATGAAATCATGCAAAGACTTGACGTCACTCAACTTCTCCTATAACCTTGTGGATTGGTTTAGCATTGAAACAAGGCTTTATATAAGGAGGTTATAATACCCTTTAGATATTAGGTGATAGGATTTTAATTGTCAAGATATCTTTTTGTATAATAACTTATAATTCATCAGAACTTCAAAGTTAAGTATGTTAAGACTAAGTTATTAGGTTAATCACAAAATGAATGACTTCATTAAAAGCTGTTACACAAAAAGGACAAAATTGTATAGCATTGTAAGTCATAGCGGATAATACCTTGGTACGAAGAGTTCCAATTGAATTATTACAAGTGTTATCGGAGAAGTCCACCAACCGCAAAAGTATTATTTGTTTAGTAATGGTCTTGAACCTGTATAACGAAACTAATGAGGGCATCAGTTTTATAGGGATGGTGAATTTTAATAAACATTAAATATTAAATAACAGAACTTAAATTATTGATATGTCTTTTGATATAACAGTCTAAAGTTTATAGAAAATTGCTATACAAGTTAAAAGTGTTAAGGCTAAGTCAATTAAAATATAAGTAACCTTTTAGAAAGTTGTTGTACTAAAAAAACAAAATCTTATGATATTCCAAATCCAAACAGATAATAACTTAATGAGAGGAATTCCAATTAGATTAGCAAAGAACCAAATACTTTATTCGAATGCGTAGAAACTTTGTCCCAACGAGGTTGCATTGGTGTGCCTCCTGTCCTGCAACATGGGAGTGGACTTGGTAAAGTTGCTTTGACTAGTCGTTGATGTCTTAATGCAAACACCGGTAAATATACATGGTCATAGTAGCATAATTGTGATTACTTTACAGCCCAAAGAGTCAATTTAGAGTGACTAAGTGGAAACAAGTACCAAACTGTATCAAGTCAAAGTTTGTCAAATAATATGAGATCAGGTTTGAAACCTTTTTAGTTAAACCAATGCACCCAAATAGCAAACTACACTAAACTAAAGAGAATAAAATAACTTTGAAATCAATATGGTTTGTGATCTTATAGGGCATATTTCAGGTCTCAATCATTAAATTGGCCTATTGATTCATGAAATAGAACCAGATCCATACTGGTGGTTTCGAAACGGATATGAATACATTGGGTCCATGTTGATTCGTGGAAAGAATTAAACATATCAATCCTAGAAAATAAATAGATAAATAAATAAAACGTATAGTAGAATATAGTGAATATTTATACTCTTATAGTGAAAATTAAGAAATATTCTTTCCATTTACAATATTTAATATGTTACTAATAATAATACAAAAAATAAATATACTTTAACTAATTCCATAAGTTAGTTTTCGGATTTTTTGGCGTAGCACTTCATTTTCTTGCTGCCTTTGAAGTACTCGTTGTTCGAGTGCCTGTACTTCAGCATGACTTCAACATGAAATTGCATATGCTCAAGGACAGCAATCTCCTGCCTTTGTTTTTTTGCCCATACCGTTTGGATAAAAAAAGTATTTTGGTTGAGAATGTCCTTATAGAAGGAGGAGTGGATGATTCTTATAGACAGATCACAGAGAATCCGCTCCAGAGCAAGTCTATTATAGAAAAAGTATTTTCGCTTAAGCACTCACTTTACACTTGATTTTATAATGGGTGGTTCGATGAGAAGAAAGCTGTTGCTTGAAAATTATATATTTATTTTGAAAGGCATCGATCAATTCTATTCAAGCAATATCAATGCATTCCAAGTTGATAAATGAGACTCTTTAGTGAGCCACCTAGGCGGGAGGAGTCCTATAATGAAGCTTGTCTTGTACCCAAGTTAGTCACTCTGAGTATTGCTCATTTGACGAATAAAGATAGTCGACTTGATTTAGTAGTTCCTATGTTTGGAGAGAGTAAGGCAATGAGGAAAAAGGGTAGAAAGAAAAAGGTTTGTCTTAATGAGTACGAAACCTATCTTAAAAAAAAAAAAAAAGAAAGAAAGAAAGAAAGAAAAAGGGATGAGTTAAGGAAATTACTTGAATTTACTAAAATCAATGGGAATGCCATATACTTTTAGGAAGAATTTATCAGATTTCCTAAACTACGGATGGACTAATCTAAAGAGCGCCAAGAAGAGATTTTCACTCCTTAATAATTGTAGAGGGCTAAAGTAGTATTTGGACTTTAAGCTTGTTAAGTAAAATAGATTTAGCTCTGTGGGTTAAGGCGATATGACTTAGAGAGTTAAGTTTATATTTATTTGGAATGATCAAGGAAGATCTAGTATAATGAGGTTGAAAAAAAGGCTAATTAGATCAATTTGCTCAATCCAACTTTTCTTAAATTGACTCATACATTAATTAAAATTTTAATGGGTCTAAGCTCATAAAAAAGTTCTTTTAAATAAGAGATTAATTTTGGCAATTAATATGGACAAGAGAGAATTTAGCACTAACATAGTTACACAACCGAATTCTCGTTTTAAAGAATTAGATACTCAAATTATCTTAAAAACATTATTCAGTTCATTATTAGTAGAGTCTAATACTATTGACTTCCTTCATCTATCATGACTCGTGTTTAAGCCTTTGAGATTATCTATGTTCTTCTTATACTTATCTTCTAATCATCTCATTCACAATACTCAAATTGTTTCCTTCAATCACATGTAGTGAAATTACACATAGCAAGCAGGTAACATTTCGTATTCATACCTTTACACCTACAATGATAAATGACTAAAATTTGTCTTTTATTCTTTTTAATCTCTAGACTTTCATCTCATGTTACCAATGCTACAACTCAAGTTTGATGTAGTTTTATATAAAATTACAAATCTTTTAAAACCCGTTCAAAGAATCGATTGAAAACTTTAGGTTACTTTATCTCTCTCTGTTTTTTTTTTTAATTTAGAATTTAAGGTTTTCAAGGAGAAAAAGAAAAAATTTTAGGCTGATTCAATGATGCAGAACCTTTGAATCATAAGTGAAAGAACCGACGAGTCCAGGACCTTAACTTGGAACGAAGGGCATGAAGGTTCTCCGTTTTGGAAGATCGGGAATGGCCAAGGAGGGTCTCGATGCTATCTACTCGTATGGCTAATGGGTTTCAAGGTTTTAAAATGAGGATTTCTGCTGTTCAGTAATATATCCTCTCTCAATGTATAATGAGCTTATCAACAACATTGTAGTTTTTTAGGGTGAAAAACATGTCTATTATTTTTTTAACAAAAATTACGTAAATATGACTTAAATGAAGAATATTACATAAATACAAATATTAAATAATATTTAAAAAATATGATATTGAAAATAATGAAAATATCATATTTTATAAATGCAATTTAATATTTTGTTTATAATATCTATCTCACATTTAAGAGATTCGATATTAATATAATTAAATATATATCGCATCTTTAATATACAACATAAGTATAAATATCTTAATAAATTAATAATATTTTTTATATAATTAATAAATATGTAATATATTATATGTAATAATAATAAAGAAATAAAATCATCAGTTTTGGTATTTTCCTTAATCTTGATGTTACTTATGTGTACTTTGCTACATGAAATCAACATCCGATAATTTCGACAAATTTCAAGAGGTTAATTTTATAAGGAAAAGAATTTATTAATTTAATAATATATATGTTTAGTGTTCTTTTCCGATATATGATAAAGTACTCTATTAAAGTTTCATATAACATGGGTGAGATTAGCGTGTAGTTGAGTGAGCCTGCATTCCTTATGAGTCGGCTTCTTGCTCGTTCTTAGTTAAAGCTCAATCGCAGGTGGCTACAGACCTTGCTGGCTGTTGCTGTAAGGATAGATCAAGTTGCTAATCCTTGTCATTATGCTACTACTACTACTAGTTGTTCTACCTAGTGCGAGCATCTAAAGCTTCAGGATGGTAGGTTTAGGTTTATGTACCGTGCTGCTCTACTTCTTCTAGGCAAGTGCAAAGTAGCCTATTTTGCGTAATGTATTCCTTAACTAAACGTTCCATGCACTTCAAGCGCTCCTCCAGCTCCTCCAGCATAGCCTTTGGGAGGGGTTGATTGCCTACAGGTTGGTTATTTACCAACTGCTGGTTCTCTTATCCCTCGTGATGAGACATGATGTTAAAGGAATTATTCATGAGGTATGTGTTTAATGTGTTCAAGGTTTCAAGTGTAGGAATTCAATTTCCTATAGATGGCATTGAATATCATCTTTGAGTATTTGCTGGGAGATATGGGACTCTGCACATAGAGGGCCTACAAAATAATATACTATGAGGGGATGCTAGAGATTATTCAGTATGGTCACTCCAATACTTAAGTTAGCAGTGGGGCTTTTGAGAGTAGAGAATGCTTTGGAATAATAAGCAAGCTTTGTGTGCAAAGTCTAAAGAGCCTTACCGCTAGATAATATATTGGTAGTTGAAGGTTAGTTAGTAGGAAGAGATCTTCCCCCGTAAATATGGAAGAATAGGGTTATAGTGTCCGACGTATTCCACTTATTTCAAACGTAGCTATTTAACTACTTGATCCTTATATTGTACGTTTTAGTCGTTGTAGAGCTTACTAAGCTTATTCGATCCAAGCCTAATGTTACGCCCCAAAGTCGTAAAGCCGCAACAATCCCACCATGTAAACCAACCTATGACAGTAACTAGCCTCATAGTACTTATCATAGATATGATTTACACAAGGCGTCAATGACTCCTTGATTTGAAGTAGACAGTTAAATTAAGATTTTAACTAAAATTTATAATAAAGATTAAATCCTTAAGTCATATATATATATATAATTACATTCACATTATCATAGAATTCGCAGGAGATTCTACATAATACAACAGTTAGCTAATTAACATATTATATAGCAGTTCTTCGTCCTAACGATACTAGTACGACCTTAAACAAAAACTTAATCATTGGGCCAGTTAATCCTCACTTCCCATAGCTTCAAAAGAAATTTAACCTTTAGGTAATTGTATCATAGCATCGTAAATTAGAAGTCAGGACCTGTAAATGAGTCTATATGAGTATGAGTAGCTATAGCTCAATAAGTTGAATTGGAGACTTATGAATGTATACAAACACAATCAAGGTTATCAAGCAATTGTTTATATGCAATGCAACAAGTAAGTGTCATCACATAACATAGTTCAGTTTATTGCTAAATTGAAGTAATTTCACTTGCTCTAATCTAGGTTAAGGAATTTCCGTTAATGCAATAGCTCATAACCAAACCCAGGTTTATGCAATGAAGACACCGCGACCTCCTCTTTTGTCACTTAGTTCAGTTAAGGATGAAAAAAAGACCATTATGCTATTCAGTGTTATCTTTTTCGAAGGTATCGATATTTAGTTTAAGGATCCTAATGATCCCCTAAAGGGTTGCAATGCATGACAAATTAAGGTATTAGGGTCGATTAGGATTAGGTTCGATTTAAGGTACTCAGACAATTCCACACCAATCCACTCATAACAGTCATCTACCACAACACAAATTTCAGTACGAAATTAGATACGTAAACACATGTATAAAACTACTTATAATCATAATCATACACAATTCTAAATCTTTGAGTACTCTAAATGCGGTGAAGTATTAAACCCAACTTACCCAAAATCTTTAATCGTTCACTCAATCAGTTGTATGTTGACTCATTTTGTGTGTCCTATAATATAAATACGTTTTTTTTTTTAGTATTTATACTTTAATGATATATATTCTAGGTTTTGATTCAACTCAATTCTCCTTATATACCTATGATTTACTAACAATTCATTCTATGTTAGTTCGAAGTTTGGTTTTTGAATTTGATTCCGGTTCAGGCTCTAAATCGGTTCCAACTACGAGTAAATCCTAAAATACGTTTTGATCAGTAATGTGACATTAATCACATCAAACTTGAATATCCTAATATCATGTTAGGTCTTAATTCAGTATTCTAACCTACTCGATATACTCTAATCCTGATTAGTATACTGGATTTACTCTCGATATGAGAAAATTTTATATTTTTTTTATATAATTATCTAAAATTAAGTTTTACATCAGATTTAATACATATTAATATTATCATTATATTTTCCAATTTAACCCAATATTTTATAATTATCATAATTCTAATTGTACATATTATCAAATAATCCATATTTATTACATAATTCCCTTGATAATTGCATTTAATACTCCAAGTGCTATGATTATATTACCACATCAGAAATTAATATCCCTAAACATCTAATTACCCTCTAAATCAGTAATTAGTTATTTAATTACATAATTAGTCCAAAATTACTCATTTTTATCATCATTTTAAGGCAAAAAATTTACTTAAATTTTTCAAAAATTAATTTTAAAAAAATGACTTCATAACATTGTTCTATATCACTTAGATAGTCTATAGAAAAAATTGAGCTCAAAATTACACTCTTAAACTTATTTATTTTTAATTTTAAACATACTCAGTTTTGCTCAATTTCTTAAGCACCCTATATTTACAGATGTAATTAAACTTAATCACTATTTTTTCTTAAATCTATATATAATAAAATATCAGAATAACAAAATTCATAATTTTCTGGATAAAGTTAATAATTTTAATAAATTTTACAAAATCGAACTAATTTTAGGACTCACCTAATTCTTGAGCTTTCAGCCACTAGAACCGATCTAAGGGTTGTTAGTCGGTCTAGGTGTAGGTTTTGGAGTGGGGTGGTGTTGTGTGGGATTTGCCTAATTACTCTTACTACATAGAATTTTTGCTATTTTTTATAAAACTCTAATTGCCTTTCAATTTCAACTCTCTCTATTTTTCTAAGGTTTCAAACTGATCAAATGAGCCTCTATAAAAATTTTGATATTTATAGAGCTCTAAAGTAATTTTAATGTATTACTTAAATAAGACAATTGCCTTATCTTTGTATAATTATTTGGTAATTTTCTAGCAAATTTCGAGCAATTTAGGTAATTTGGTGTATTTCTATCAACACATAAATATATGTAGAGTACAAGTAAATACTCATAAATATTATTTAGGTTATTCTATGATTTTTAGTATACATATAATTTATCTCTAACAATTTGTTAATTATTGTAATGTATTTTATGTATTTTCGATAATTAACAAGTAAAATACTTAAAATTTGAAAATTTTATATTCTATCATTTTATTACTTATTTTCTTAAATTCAAATTTACGGGATCATTTTTACTAATATTTCTAGTTTTATTTTATAATTTAAGCTCAGTTGGATTATTTAGCCGATTGCCATAAACTTTGTATATTAAGTTCGATTATACAATTATATAATTTATATTTAAGGCTTATACTTAAACCTTGCCCTAAGCGATGAAGTGTGTCAGATCCAATTGGGCCAAAGAGATTTATGTTCAAAGAGCCCTATCAATAGTTCTCAAGTAGAAAAAGAAAAATTTTTGGGTTGCTTCATGGATCCAAAACCTATGAATCAAGAGTAAGAATCAACGAGTCCAAAACCTTAACTTAGAACCAAATGCACAAAGGTTCTTCATTTTAGAAGATCAAGAATAGTCGGATAGGGTTTCAGTGCTCTCTACTCATACAATTAATGGGTTTCAAGGTTCTTGCATATGGTTTTAAAATGAGGATTGTTGTTGTTCAATAATATATCCTCACTCAAGGTATAACGAGCTTATCAACATTACTATAGTTTTAGTAGGGTGAAACACATGTTTAGTATTTTTTAATAAAAATTACGTAAATCTAACTTAAATGAAAAATTTTATATAAATGCAAATATTAAATTGTGTTTGAAAAATATGACATTAGAAATAACAAAAGTATTATATTTTATAAATGTGTTTTAATGTTTTGTTTATAGTAGTTATGTATGTTGCGTCTCTTAAATGTGTTAAGAGATACGAAATCAATATAATTAAATATTTATTGCATCTTTAAAATGCAATATAAGTACAAATATCTTAATAAATTGATAATATTTTTTATATAATTAATAAATATGTAATATATTACATATAATAATAAATAAGTAAAATCCTCCATTTTGATATTTTCCCCACTCTTGATGTTACTTATGTGTACTTAGCTACGTGTAATCAACATCTTGTACTTTTCGCAAATTTTAGGAGGTTAATTTTATAAGGAAAGGAATTTATTAATTTAACAATTCATATGTTTAGTGTTCTTTTCTGATATATGATAAAGTATTCTATTAAAGTTTCATATAACATGTATACACCTTAAAAAAAAAAATCCAAAATGACATAAAAAATTCAAAACAACAAACCTCAAATATATTCATAAGAATTTATGCGTAATTTGTTTTTTTTTTTTTAATAACGTTACATGCATATTGCGTATGATTTTAATAAAGTAATTAATAATTGGAAAGGAGAAAATACAAGTCATGACAATGACGGTTGATTATAAAAGCACCAAGATACAAACCATATTTTCGCATTTTTCCCTTAAATATATTCATATATATTAATAATGTCACGTTAAATGAAAAAAAAAAAACATAGTAGCTATAATTTCCTCGTTATAACCAGAATTATACTTTTATTTCTCATTACCGTACTCCTCTTAGTAAACGTGCGATTAGTGTTGGATACGAAGATCTTGTAATTTAACATTTTGGTTTATCTTAGTTTCATCTTTAGTATATTTTTACCCTTTCTTATATCATTTTCAAATCATGTATTTATCAAAATAAGATATCAATAAGATGAAAATATCCTTTTCATATAAGAAGATTAATCATCTAACAAATTCCTATAAAATTAAACTTATTTATTCCTTATTTTATTTAGTTTTATGAATGAATATATTTTTTCCATGTATAAATAGATTTTTCAATTTTTTTCCATAAAATACATGAACCTTGCTCAATATATTTTTTTATTACTATCTTAACTATGATTATGATAAGATACAGGAAAAATAATTTATCCAAATATCAACTTTAAGATAGAAACAAATAAAATTGAAAGTTTTCAAAATTATTAAAAATGATACAAATCTAACAAAAATATAATGTTATTAGATTTAATTAGGATAGTTAATTCAGATGTATAAAAGAGTCAAGAATTAGAAGAAGAAATCAAATTAGATTGAAAGTTTGAATCAAAATTGAACAAAATTGCAAAGTAAAGATCGATCGGATTAGATCATGAGTTTTATATGAATATAGGTTATTTTTAAAAAAATATTATAGAAAAAGGTCCTATATGAAAAATAATACGATATAATATAGTGAAGGTGAATATAAAACATTCGCTTTCAATTTTGCTTGTTTTTTTACACTAAAAGACCATAAAGTTTAAATTTGAACTGAAGACGTATCTATTATATATGTCTTCAATGTTTACTAAATGCACATTTAATATGTGTACTTTCAGTGTAATAAATAAAAATAAATTGTTAAACTGCATTTTGCACTACTTAATTTTAGCTCATTAATTCAACCTAACACATTATAAACGCCAATATTTATATATATATAACAATTTCAATCTATATTCTAAAATTTTTTATACCCACATTTATATAACTTATCTATCCAAACACAAAAAATACTAATATAAACAAAATATGATAAATTTTCATGAAATATCAATAATTTACATAATTTAGAGTATATATATAGTTACTCAATATATGTAATACAATAACAATATTTTTCTACAAAAAAAAAAAACATAATGTAGTTTACTATTAAGATTACAAAAAAATTTTACAAATGTAAGTTATTGATTATTATTTATTTCAAATATACACTAATATGAAAAATTGGATGAAATCTTCAACTTTAGGGTTTTTTTTTTTTTTTTAGTTTTCTCCGTATTTTAGATATCTTAAAATTTGGTTAAGGTGAAAATGAAGTATGAACGTGTATATTGGGATAGGCATATATAGTAGTTATGCCTTTAGTTTAAGCTTTTATGATATTATTTGTAATATTTTTTATATAAAATATTTTTTCGTAATATTTTTTTGAAAAAGAATCTGTATTATATAAAACCCATTATACTGAAGACAACCGAGTTTGGCGACGCTGGACAAGATACAAGTAAATTTTCTTTTTTGAAAAGGAAAAGAAAATAAAACCATTTGGAATCTATCCTTCCACGTGTATCTAATATGAGAGAGAAGCCTAGCTCTCGCGACCTTTCAAGAAAACTCTCTCCTCCCGCATTTGTCGAGTACAATCCTTTTCTCCATCCACAAGCAAAGCTAGTCGGTCCTTCCACATTACACTCACTCATCTCTTATTTATTTTCAATCTCACTGGCAGTAAAGCTCACCATCGCATGGCGTCATCCAGCACATCTTTCGCCGGAGTCACTCTCCAACTACCGCATTCTTCAGCGCCAAACTGCCGTAACCGGACCGCCTTATCGGCACAGCCGAGAAACTTTTCTCTCAGCTGTACCGTTAAGTCGAAATCGTCAAGGAAATTGCAGTTAAAGAGACGGGATAGTACGTTCTCCCATGGAGTCCAAAGGTGGAATTTGGAGAGGAATACGAGTACGTCTCTTAGGTCCCGCTCCTTCGTAGTTAAATGCGAAGCGTCCGGTGGAAGAGTAATTATCACTTTACTTTCTTTCTTTCCTTTTTTAATATTAATTGTAATGAAAGTTTTAAATTCTTTTAGTTCATATTCAGTCTATCCTTTTGCTCAATTTCAGCATTGAACTTTATGGAAAATATGCCAAATCAATGCAAATAAATTAGACTGGATATTTTCCTGGGTATTAACATGAGTTCAGATTTTGATGTATTGATGATTGAGCTAAATTGCTTTAAATTGCTTTGACAATGTATTGAATAGTTGCTTTGGAGTTATTCACTCAAGTATAATCAATGGCTGATATTATAAAAAAAAAAAATATGATATTATGATGATTAATATTTTAAAAATTGAGACAATCTCAATAGGTCTAGTTTGCACTCTGTACTTGGATTTTGAGACTCATAAGACCCATATTGGGAATTAGGAATCATAGTTTTGGCTTAAAATCTCATTGATGAACACAAATTGTCTGTTCCTTAAACATGAATTTGGAACATTTTCATTTCAGGTCAAGGATTTTAGGTAGCTACTGAATGGTTTAACGTGATTTGAATTTCTAAGGAATGCCATTCCATTTCTAGGCTGAACTGAAAGAGTGCTTATGGTGTTCTAATTTGATTTCTAACATGTGTGAAAAATGTTGGTGAGGTATGCTAGAAGTAATCTATATTTATGCTAAAAAGTCAATGACATACTCTATAATTCAATTTAAGTCATTTCAGTTCTTTATGTCAAAATTAATTAAGTTCTATGTGGAAATGGATAATAACATAAACATAGAGGATTAAATGATTCACTTGAAATAGAATAGTTTTATTAAATTTTGCTAGAAACATAGAGGATTGTGCACTTTTCTCAAAAAATGTGCCATACGTCTTGCACAAAATTGAAGAAGTTTGAAAGTAGCAACATTAACCTCTTAGGAGTATAGTACAACTATGATTGAAGTACTTTCTTGAAAGTTATCTAGAGATGAAATTGACTACATCGGTACATTGGCATATGCTTAAATGTATAACTGAAAGGCATAATATCACTTAACCATCTGCTTAATTTTGTATTTACTTTTTGAACATCTCTTCTAATTTTTGTTTTTCCTGGGATGTTTCAAGTGATGAATAAAACAGTAATTAAACTAACTGGAAATCAGAGATGTCTTTTGTGAACATAATTTTTTTTTCTTTTCTGATCACTGATAATACAAGGTAATGATTAATTTTTTAATATACATTATGTCCTCTACATATATGAAATTGGAAAATTGCATCTCCATTCCTCACTAGTGTAATATTCTTGTATCAATAGATCACCCAGCAAGAATTCACAGAAATGGCATGGCAAGCAATTGTTTCATCTCCAGATATTGCAAGAGATAATAAGCATCAGATAGTGGAGACCGAGCATTTGATGATGTCTCTTCTGCAGCAAAAGAATGGCCTTGCCCGTCGTATTTTCTCAAAGGTTGGAGTTGATAATACCCGTCTTCTTGAGGCTACTGTCAAGTACATCCAAAGGCAACCGAAGGTAAATCCTGATAAAAGTTAGTAAAAAGCTTCTTATGTAATTCATGGATTATGAATCTGACAATTGTTATTTTTACTGTTGTTCTACAAATCATTGTTGGCTTGTATAGTTAAATCATTAGTTGTTAAAATACATATCTAACCTCATAAGAAAAATAACGACCAGATCAATAGATCTTCATGCTGATTGTTGGGTACTATGTTTGTTTTTTGTTCTTATCCATTCCAATGAGTGATAAAATTCTTATGCAACATTGTAGTTAGAATTTTCAGCACGAAATAATGTGTGCTTGTACCTGTTCCTTGTACCATAGCTTGTTCCACAAAATTCACTTTCATATGCACAAGTTGAGCCTATACAATATTTTGCCTATCTTTTTTGGGCTGCACCCAACAAATGTGAACTCACTATAGTTGCTGATTGTACCCTGAGGGTGTTGAACTTCTTATATATATATATCAGCATAAATATGAGAAAATTACTTGTTTGCAATCAAAATTAAAAACAAATTATCAAAATACAAATTGTACAAAAAAAATTACTAAAATACCAACCTTAGATACGACGTAAGTAATTATAAGTATGTTACATCTTTAAGATGCGATACAAGATTCATTTTTTTTAAAAAGTGGCATTAAGCGTATATCGTATTTGTAAAATGCGATATAACTATAGCCTGTATAGCATTTTTCAAATGCAATATAAGGCTTTTTTTTATTTTTTTAGTGGCATTAAGCCTATATCACATTTTATAAGTGTGATATAAGGTTTCTTATTTATTTATTTATTTTACATGTTGTCAAACCTATATTACACTTGTGAAATGCGATATAAGGCTTAGAATATAAACACAGCTAATGCTATATCGCATTTGGTAAATACGACAAAGGAACAAAACGTATATCGCGTTTGCTAAATACGATATAGATTTGATACCACTTTCACCATATTAATATCGCATTTTTTAAATATGAGATTTTTGTAATAGCGTATGTAGCATTTTCTAAATGCGATATTACTATGGTATTCTAGTAATTCATTTCATGTAATTCATATTTGTGTAATTTTTTTTCTAAAATGTTGGCAGACATGTTCAACCCTTATAAATATATATAATTTGAGTTGGAAACTCATCTCGCTGGTGAAACTATCAATTGGGCTGTAGGTTCTTGGTGAATCTGCTGGTTCCATGTTAGGACGTGATCTGGAGGCCTTGATTAACAGAGCCAGGGACTATAAGAAAGAATATGGAGATTCATTTGTCTCCGTTGAGCACTTGGTTCTTGGTTTTGCCCAGGATCAACGATTTGGGAAACAGTTGTTCAAAGATTTCCAAATATCATTGCAAAACTTAAAATCTGCAATAGAAGTAATACGAGGACGCCAATCAGTTGTTGATCAAGGTGATATTTAAAATGTTTTATTTTTATTTTTTTTTGTGGGATAGGACTTCATAGAAATGTGCATGTCTATCTCTTGAGAGAGAAAATTTGCTAGTGGGATTAAAGGTTGCATGTGCTTTTTATTAGATTAATGTCTTATACTCCCCACCATGTCTGTTACGCTCAGATCCTGAAGGAAAGTATGAAGCTCTAGAAAAATATGGAAAGGATTTGACTTCTATGGCCAAGGCTGGTAAGCTTGACCCTGTAATCGGAAGAGATGATGAAATCCGTAGGTGCATACAAATTCTTTCCAGGAGAACTAAGAACAATCCTGTCCTTATTGGTGAGCCTGGTGTTGGAAAAACTGCAATATCAGAAGGGTAAGGCTTAGTTCTGTTGTAAGAATAAGTTTGTTCAGGAAAACTCTTCTGTTTTTTACGGTTGAGTTTTCTATAGCAGTTTTTGAGTTACTTAGAGTGAAAGAGCTTTTAATTTATTTGGTGTTTGATTTACTAGAATTAGTATATAATGTCATATAGTAAAAGACCAACTTAATAAATTGTCAATGGTATAAAAATTTGTTGGGCATTTGCTTTTTGTTTTTCAATTCTTTTGCTCCGTGTGCATCTAATATAACTGCACCCTTTTTACAGACTAGCTCAGAGAATTGTACAAGGAGATGTACCTCAGGCTTTGATGAATCGAAGGGTATAAAAAAACTTTCTTGGAATGTTTATTGTGTTTGGCTATTTTAACACGTGCATTATGCATTTGTTTTCTCATTTGAAGAGGGGAAACGAGTTCTTGCGATTGTAGTAACTTTTCTTGTTAATCATACAATTTGGATTATAACGCTATTGAATTCTGTCATGCAGCTAATATCTCTTGATATGGGTGCCTTGATTGCTGGGGCAAAATATCGAGGAGAATTTGAAGATAGACTAAAAGCTGTATTGAAGGAGGTAACTGATTCAGAAGGGCAGATTATTCTCTTTATTGATGAGATTCATACAGTTGTTGGTGCAGGTACTTCCATCTTTTTTGTTCCTTTACAAATAAGTTTAGTTTAATCTTTTGGAACAATAAAGTATAGGTGTTTGGTTTTCCTGTGTTAAAAGCTTGTTAGAATGAGCTTGTCTTCTCTTTTTTACATGACATTTCTTTGGCATTTCTTGGCTAATCACTTTTTAGGAGCTTAGTTGTAAAGCAATGGCCTCCCCATCTGCTAGAATTGCCATTCCCAATACGGTATCAGCCATCAGGATTAAGTCGATATGGAGAAGTCATGATTTTGACAATTGACATGATGAGTATGCTCTTGCACATCTGTATTTCAGGTGCTACAAATGGTGCAATGGATGCGGGCAACCTCCTAAAACCAATGCTTGGACGGGGTGAGCTTCGATGTATCGGTGCAACAACTTTAGATGAATATCGCAAATATATTGAGAAGGACCCAGCTCTGGAGCGTCGTTTCCAGCAGGTTTATGTGGATCAACCCACAGTTGAAGATACCATTTCGATACTTCGGGGTTTGCGTGAAAGGTATGAGTTGCATCATGGAGTTCGAATCTCTGATAGTGCCCTAGTTGAAGCTGCAATTCTCTCTGATCGATACATAAGTGGGCGATTTTTGCCTGACAAAGGTAAGGCACACATGCCATATCTTGAAGTCGTCTAAGGCATAAATTGTTCTATAATAATTTTCTTCATTTGATTAGTTGCTTTTGCATATAGAAGAATGATATGATGCACCTGTTTGTCTATATGGTTGCTTGTTGCTAGTGACCTTCCACTTAGTAATTTCTGCTAAGTTGTGAACCATTTTTAAGATATTGCCCATGTACGTATCATGGGATGGGACTGGTGATGTCTGAAACTTTGAGCTATTTAGCTTATGATTTAATTTGTCATGACTTGTTGCACTAATCTGGCCGACAGTAAGGTTGTTTGTTATGAGTTCTTAGGAGATAATTAGTCCTTTAGGGTTTTTCGACAAAATGGAAAGCAACTTTATCTTAATATTGAATTGGTGTTTTAAAAATAGAGAATGTGAATGGTGTTTTTCTTGAAAAAACGCTCCACTGAAGCAAATTGTGAGGTCCTTGCATGACTGAGATTTATAGAATTATTCTTCCTTTATGGAACAATTAATGGCACTTAATGAACTGAAAGTACATGGATTTGTTTTGGTTGATTAGTAGGAGAAGTGTAAACAAAATTACAGCAAATGTGTGGATTTTTCAGAGTAGTGGTAAGAAAAATTTAGTAGCTTGAAGCTGCTAATGAGTGATTTACATCTGTACTTTTGCTTTGTTTGTTATCAGCCCAGTGTTAACTGCATGGATATTTTCTCTTACAGCTATTGACTTAGTTGATGAAGCAGCTGCTAAGTTGAAGATGGAAATCACTTCAAAACCAACTGCTCTTGATGAAATCAATAGATCAGTGTTGAAACTTGAGATGGAGAGACTTTCTCTTACAAATGATACAGACAGGGCTTCAAGAGATAGGTTGAGTCGTCTTGAGGCAGAGTTGGGTCTCCTTAAGGAAAAACAAGCCCAACTTACTGAGCAATGGGAGCATGAAAAGTCTGTCATGACACGTATCCAGTCTATCAAGGAAGAGGTATGCAGGTTATGGTTCCTTTCTATCTCATTCTAAGTGGCTTGTAAGTATATACATAAAAGTGGAAATCTCATTCCAGAACATTGCTTGATTTGCTAGATATTCCAAAATCTTGCAATCTTTAAGATTGTTACATTTGTTGTTCATGTTGATTTATTTCCTTAACTGGAGGTCAATAGCTTATAATGCTCTACTTATTATTACATGAACAAACTGACCTTTTATGATTCCTTCAGATTGACCGAGTCAATCTTGAGATCCAACAGGCTGAGCGCGAATATGACCTCAACCGCGCTGCTGAATTGAAGTATGGAAGTCTTAACTCTCTGCAGCGCCAACTTGAAACTGCTGAAAAAGAGCTAGTTGAGTACATGCGTTCAGGGAAGTCAATGTTGAGAGAAGAAGTAACAGGAAATGATATCGCTGAAATTGTCAGCAAATGGACAGGTATCCCTGTTTCCAAACTTCAACAATCAGAAAGAGAAAAATTGTTGCATCTTGAGGAAGAGTTGCATAAAAGGGTTGTAGGTCAAGACCCTGCTGTGAGATCAGTAGCTGAGGCAATCCAGCGGTCTCGGGCTGGCCTCTCAGATCCTCATCGTCCAATCGCTAGTTTCATGTTCATGGGTCCTACTGGTGTTGGGAAAACAGAATTGGCTAAGGCACTTGCTTCATATTTGTTTAACACGGAAGAAGCACTTGTACGAATTGACATGAGCGAATACATGGAGAAGCATGCAGTTTCAAGACTAATAGGGGCTCCACCTGGTTATGTGGGGTACGAGGAAGGAGGGCAACTAACAGAAACAGTTCGGAGGAGGCCATATGCTGTCATTCTTTTCGATGAGATAGAGAAGGCCCATTCTGATGTGTTCAATGTATTCCTTCAAATATTAGATGATGGTAGAGTAACCGACTCACAGGGAAGAACCGTGAGTTTCACTAATACAGTTATCATAATGACGTCGAATGTCGGTTCTCAATACATTCTGAACACTGATGATGGTACTCAAGAGTCTACTTACGAGATAATCAAACAGAGAGTTATGGATGCTGCGAGGTCGATCTTCCGCCCTGAGTTCATGAACAGGGTGGATGAATATATAGTATTCCAGCCTTTGAACCGTGAACAGATTAGCAGTATCGTTAAATTACAGGTATGCTTCTATGATGATTTAGTTATTTTCTACATTTTTCTGGACTACCGTTATAATGCTCCTATCGATTGCAAGTGATATTTGCTTCCTTGGTGGTCTTTACAATTGCATCCTCTTTACGATCCTTACAGTTGGAGCGCGTCCAGAAGAGAATTGGAGATAGGAAAATGAAATTACAAGTTAGTGATGCTGCTGTTCAGCTTCTTGGGAGCCTTGGCTATGATCCGAACTATGGTGCAAGGCCAGTCAAGCGGGTGATTCAACAGTATGTTGAAAATGAGCTTGCCAAGGGTATCTTGCGGGGAGACTTCAGGGATGAAGACATCGTTCTGGTAGATACAGAAGTCACGGCATTCTCCAACGGCCAGCTCCCCCAGCAGAAACTGGTTTTCAAGAAATTGGACTCTGATGTTGATCCAACTGCTGCTGGGGACCAAAAAGAGCTCTCCTCAACTTTGTAGAGGCTCTTTGAATATATGTGTATCTAATTGTAGTTTATTTGCAATTTTGTGGCTTTGTTCAACAACAGAAATTTAGGTTTGATCGCTAAAATAAATGGCCAAATATGCGAATTGGAATTCAGTGCTCTTTTGTAATAGCTTAAAACAAGTGTAAGATGCTAACAGAGCAGTCTTGCCTTGAAATTATAGAGTAAAATGGCTATTTCCAAAATATATACAGCCACAATGTTGGAATTTCATTTTTTGTAAAGCGAACCCGTGAGAGATCCATGCCGCTACGCCATATGATACTGTGTATTTTCCACCAAACAAGTTAAATTATCCACCTGCTACCGACTGCATCCAATGGAACCATGGTTTATAAAGATGCTATAGAATATATGTTCCTAAAGAATTTGGGGTTCAGTAGAGCTAGATTAATATCCATGAGATCTTATTATATTAGATATGTTTGTAAATGGGTCTTATTAGCCATTGGTCAAAATCATTATATCTTAAAGACAATCATTAGATATTACACATTATGTATGTATAGATAAAGAGTAAGTTACAACACGATTTAAATATATAGTAGTGGTTATAGTAGTTTACATCTAGTGAAAGGTTGGTTTCAGTAGAATAAATGATGTGACCTAAAATAAATTTTCTTTTAGCTATTTTACTTAATTTAATAGTATAGAAATGCAACTATTTTTTTTTTTTTTTTTGCATTAACTCAATTTATAATACCATAGAAGTTAAAGAAGAGTTGAGGTTAGACTTTATTAATAATAAGTAAATTCTTTCTATATAAAAAGTTTTAAGATATTAAGAAGTAAAGTTCAATTGCAACCTTGAATCGATTTGGAAGAAGTCTGTTGGTTTAATGAATTAGAACCAGTCTAGTAGGTCTAAACCATCTAAAGACTAGTTAGTTTACATGAGTTTATGCAATTTAAGTCTCTTCTATTTTTCTTTTTTTGTCTTATTCTTATTAAATGAAGGGTAAAAGGAAACACTGAAAAGACATAAAAACAAATCGAAAAAAGATGGACTAAAAATAGAGTTTTATACAGATACGAGCTTTTTTCTGAAAAATATTATGGAAAATGGCTTGTTTTAAAAAAAAATACGAATATGGTATATTGAAGGGTATCAAATGAATGTACTTTTAATTACTTATATTTTTTATACTGAAAGCGCATTTACTGCATGTGTTTTCAATGTAATTCTTTATAACTGAAGGCGTATACATTACATATGCTTTTAGTATGCTAGCTATATAAACCATAATATGTACGGCTAAAGCTCATTCTTATCTATATCAATTTTTGAAATATCTAGAACATAAAGAAAACTCAAGGAAGCTTATAATTGAAGTACTGAGTCATTTTTTTACGCGAGTGTATACCTAAAATAGATAATAATCTATAACTTACAAGCATGTTATTTATTTATTTAATTTTATTAATAATCAACATTATGCAATTTTTTTAAGAAAAAATTTGTTACATTATTATGTACATTTTATAATCGTAGATGTATCGTAAATTGTATAAATTATTAATATTTCATGAAAATTTATTATATGTTGTTTAAATTTAGGAATGTTTTGTATTGTGGTACATAAGTTATACGAATAGGGTATGAATAATGTTGGAATGTAAATGAAAATTATTGTATATATATATATTTCTTTTTTGGTGTTTTTATTGTATTGAGTCAAATTAAAAAATCAAAGTTACGTAGTTGTGTTGACGATGCAACTTACCGAGATGATTAAGTACATTTTATAAAGTCATCGCTCAGTATATAGATGAAGTTTTTAATATCATCTAAATATTCGGTTCATTGTGGCATTACTAGAGTGAAAATGATAGATTATGTGAAAGTTATTGTCCATGCAAATGGAAATATAGTGATGGATAACCGGGGGCTGAAGTATGATAGTAAGCCCGTTAAGAAGTTGAAAATTAGTAAGGATTTGAACTTTTGTCATTTCAGTCAGAGAATTTATAAATGTGCTGGAGTTGACCTGAGTGGTGTTAAACTCGTGCACATGTATCCCTTTTTCCATGATGCTAAAGTTTTCTACAAGTTTATGACCATTAGAGATTATGAGAACGTTGAGAATTTCATTAAGATGGCGGAGTCTTTTGGGCAACGAAGTATTCAAGAAGTGTATATAAGGTGCCTTAGAGAATCGAGTGCTTGGAATGAGCATGAAATATATGAGCTAGACAATCCAACTCTTCTGAATCTTAATGTACATTCAGCAATGATCGGTGCGGAGAAAACAAATGTAGATCAATCAAATGAACTGTACATGGATTTCTCTAAGTACGAGCACGTAAATATCACAGAAGAGCAGCTTGACAAAGCATTAAGTCCCATTATCGAGCACGAAGAGTCTTATGATCCGTATGTAGAGAGAATGCATATAGATATAAATATCGATGATGGGGAGAATGTGGTAAATGTGTATGGTGATGAGGATGATGGGGATGGTGATGAAGATGATATTAGTCTTGAAGATGACCACGTTGAGGATTTAGGAGAAGTCCAAGTGAAACCATATGTTAGCGAGCATAGTGTGTCGGTTTAGATACTTCGCGGTGACGGCCTTAACAGACCATACTGTCGAACTGGTGAAGTATTGTTAAGCAGGCAGTTTGAAGACTTTTCACAAATAAACGAACTTATTGACAAACTTATTAGAGATCCTACCCCATTTTACAACAATCAGTACGATGGTAACGACTATGTAACATTTAAGAGAGATGTTAATAAAATGTGCAGCAACATCATCAGCTCTGATGACTTAAGTGTCGGTATACGTTTAAATACGAAGAAGGATCTCATAAATGCAGTTAAGTTGTTCCACCTAAGGAACTACTGTGATGTTCATGTAGATATTTTGAAACCGAATGTATTCGTTGTCTACTGTAACAAGAAAGAACAAGGTTGTAAGTGGAGGCTACGAACTTGTTTGAAGAAAGTAGAAGGTCTTTTGAAAATAATAATTCTAGAGAATTCGTACACTTATGTGAACCTGATGATGAACTAGGATCATCCTTAGCTCGATAGCAACATAATGGCTACATTATTCATCAATAGTATACAGAACAACCATGATGTTAAGATACCTAGTCTTTTAGTTAATGTGCAAATTATGTATGAGCACACAATAAGCAATAGAAGAGTTTTTGAGGCCAAGCAAAAGGCTGTTGAGATGGTATACGATAATTGAAAGAAGTCGTATAACGAGTTGTCAAGACTATTAAATGTAATGAAGTTGAGCAACCTGGGGACATAAGTGGATTAGGGCTAGAGTAGTTCACCAAAGCAAGGTCAGTCCTAGTTCAAGTGGGTTTTCTAGACATTTAGGTCGTGTGTACAAGCTTTCAAATATTGTCAACCTATTGTATGTGTTGATGGCATATTCTTATATGGAAAATACGGACATGAATTGTTGGTAACTTGTAACATGGATGGGGACAATTTAATTGTTCCATTAGCATTTACTCTTGTTGATATTGAATCGGCAGAAACCTGAGAGTGGTTCATACGGAAGCTTAAAGTGCATGTAGTCTACCAAAAGGGAAACCTTATGTCTTATATCCTACAAGGCATCTAGTATTGATTTCGCATACAAGGAACCATTAGTAGGTTGGCAGCCACCATTTGCAATTTAGAGTTATTATTTGCTGCACGTTGCTAGTAACTTTAACACGGTCCACAAAAACCAATTGTACAAGAAACTTGTATAGCTTACAAGTGTTCAAGGACAATAGAGGAAATTCGAATGTTTCATGGACAAGTTGGCCTAGGTTAAGGAGGACGCTCCTACGTGGTTTGACAATGTTGATTTAAATAAGTGAACTCTCACATATTATGGATGTTATCGTTTTCGATATATGACATCAAATATTATTGAGAGTTATAACTTCATTTTGAAATCAGCGCATGGATTACCTGTCACTACATTAGTGAAAAAAATATTTTTGTATTGCTTATTGGGAGGAGAGGCATAAGAACATTAAGGAGGCAATCGATTCTAGCAAAACCTATACTAATTACATTGTAAAGATGTATGAAACTTGGAAGGGGTAGGTAAGTGCACATAAAATCATTTCATCTTGTTTACAGAATGGTATTTTCGATATTTTAATTGGTACTCAAATGACAACAACAGTATTGAAAGGAGGAGGAAGGGTACATACAATTTATTTCAGGTGCTACACTTGCAATTGTCAAAAGTGGCAAATATATAAGATTCCTTACTCTCATCCATGTGCTGCTGCTACGAATATGAGAGTGGACAACAAATTGACAATAGGGCTATAGTATAAGTGGCCAAACCAGATAGATTATTACTGAGCTCATTTTTACCCGATTGGTGACAAGTTGAATTGGTCACAAATTAGCTTCCCTTATCTCCTCTTAAATATTGACTTACTATGAAAAAAAGGTAAACTTAAGCATAAGCGATAGCACATGGAGATGGATATTTGAGAGCAATCCGACAAAATTAAATGCAGTGCATGTGGGTAGGAAGGACATAATCAGAGGAGGTGTCCAGAGATTAATAGGGTTGGTATATATTTCATTTCTATCTAAGCATTACATTATAATACATGCATAAGTATAATGATTAACAAGTTTTTTTTTTTATCTACTAAACATGTTTATATGTATTCGTAAGATAGATGGAGGTAGGATCGATTGATCCCTGCATACTTACGAGGCAGGCTATTCACCGTTCATAAGTCGTTTGGGAGGGTAGGGTGAGTAATGTTATCATTATTTACAGTTAATTCGTTTATTAAAAATGTGTTACTTGCTAACTTAATGAATGTTTGTTTAAGAAGTGGCCTATGCACTACGAGTGTGGCACAATGAGATGTCACTATGTAAAGATGAGTGGAATGTCCCTATACATCCCAGTATATACGGGAGGTTAGGTTTTGAGGAGTTGCGTAGCTCCCATTTATTATGTTGGATTGGCATTTGATTATAGTACTTGTCAAGAGATGGAGGCTCGAAACACATACGTTCCACCTATCCACTGAGAGGTGTTTACGGTGGTGGGCCAAACAAAGACAGATGATGAAGAGAGCTGAGCTGATATAAGGGAGAGACTGCTAAGTATAAGGCTTGCTTGGATGAGGGGTGCTCGTTATCTCTGACATGGTTACTTAACTTGATGGGAGGATTTATATTTATGGATAAATCCTTCAGCCTTATTTACCTGATGTTCCTACCATTGTTGGAGAACTTCTTAGTAGCTAGGTAGTTTAGCTAAGGTAGTGCTTGCTTGGCATGGTTGTACCGATAGTTGTACTCTACCTCGTCATCCGACATGCATGAGTTAGGAAGGGCCATAATTCTACTACAGATCTGGGCTTAGGATAGATTCTCACATGTCGCCCCTTTTAGTCAATGTGGGTTTATTTTCGACGAGGATAAGCCATTAGCGGCTAGATGGAGGATAGTGCAAGATACAACTCAGCATTCGATGCATGTCATAGATGCCTATCGTATTGCTTTTGACATGTCGACGACGCAACAAGTATGACACTATAAGTTATCCTCTTTGTTGTCCTTTTCTTGGTCGTAAGTAATAACCATCATTGTTTGATTGGTTGTTTATTTTTATTTTCTCTTTCTTCTACCCTTTAAGTTGTTTGGGAGCCTTATATAGAGGAGTTGTTGCCTCAATTCTATATTACCGAGATACACATTTAGATTGCCTGAGTACCACTCATATGTTTCCACATTATTGAGTGGTGTTTTCCAGACAGTTTCGTCCATCAGTTTGGTAGATATCAGTACGTTCCATAAGAGATCAACACCTTAGAGTAACTCCACCAGCTAGACCTTCAGGATAGGATAGATGTTAACTAAATCAACATACACTCTTCCTATATCCGGGATTAGGGACAAAGACACAGATTCCTAGTATACATCTAAGGCCTTCGAAGGGTTGATGAGAGCTACCGGTCGTGGTATAGATAGATCACCCAACATTATATTACACACCACAAAGCTATCATTAGTCGATTGATATGTACATCTAAAATTATCTACTATTTTATTTTTCACTCGTTTACACTTACTATTATATGTACCAATATTTGTTTTCTTCACTTATTTTAAGTGGACTCGCGCAGGAGTGTCAGACTGGCACTTGACTATTATACAACGCTTGATATTACAGATGGGGCACCTTGGCTTCGTTGAGCAGCACAGTGACTTTATCTTCTATCCATAGTAAGAGGGCAGACATGAGTCACCCTATATGAACAAGGAGCCAAGATCACCTACTAATGAGGAGATGACAACTCCTCGTGCACCACTTAGGGGTAGAGCTAGAGTTTGAGGAAGCAAGGCTTGAGTAATATGTCATCAGGCAGACCTCGATGATGATATCTCACTACATGCCCGTTATTCTGTAGACCTAGGGTATATGAGGGGGGGATACAGCACATGCCTTGGGTTAGGTGTTATCTTCACTTCGGGAGCCAAATCTAGCTCCAAGGCTGGATTTAGTTCATACATGACTCCTAAGCTCTAACAACATTTTGATCTTGCGACTCCACCAGTTCCTTAAAGGTGACGTTTTACCCCCATATAGTCATCTATGAGAAAAGGCGTCACTCAGCTGTATCTGGGCCATCCGGCCGATCCAGTTCCTCCTAGGGAACTTCAGCTCGACAATTCACCACTTGAGTTTACTCAGACACACGATAGATGGGAGCGTTCACTTCTTTCCCATATTATGAGGACCTTTATACGGCGTAAGCATTAGTAGATATGTTTAGTCTATTGTTTTTATTTTCTCCTTTATTTTTCCATTATATTGATGTTGTCATTGATTCCTTACAAATTTTGTATATATAGTGATTATTCAAAATATAATTCACTTTTCATCATATATTGCAATTCAATGCATTGCTTATTTATTATAATTTTACAATTATTTTTTCTTTTATCTGACTCGTATGGTCATTGGATGATCATCCCATACACTTATTTTTTTCCTACTTGCTATATTTGTTAAGGTGTTCTACCAATTGTGATTTTATATAATTGATTATTGTATCAAACTTTTTTTTCATTTTGCAAGTTAATGATTGGAAAAATATTACTTTATTATTTCAAATAGGGAGAAATTAGTAAGTTAAATAAAAATTGAACTAAAGACGCATTAAGTGAATACTCTATTTTGAACTGAAGACTTATGGAGTATATGCCTCTTCGGTGTAAATATTTATACTAAAGTTATATTCAATTCAATTTCTATTAAAGTAGGTTAGTGATTCAATGTAAGACATATAAGTAATTGAAGGTGTATTCATTTGATGTGTTTTTAATATATCATATTCATATTTTTTTTTAAAACGATATTTTCTGAAAAAGAGCACGTATCCATATAAAACTCCCAACAACAGATCTAAATGTATCCGACTACATTTTGTACAATAAGTAATAGGACCCTCCGGTTCAAACCAAAACCCGGTGTTTGTTGGAGATTCTGAGATCGGAATTCCCGCTGCAGTTGGTTTTGCTGTAAGATGACGGAGCGGGTGGGCTCGTCTAGGTTTCTTGTTGTTTTCTAGTTTCATCCAAATAAAAGTGGGTCTCTGTCTCCGACTCTGAGCGACGAAAATAGAGTGTTCTTCTCATGGTAATGTTACTGTTCTGTTTTGCTGTATCGTAGAACGGTCGAGAGAGAATGGAAGGAGATTCGACGATGGATGTAATGGAAGGAGTAGCATCCATCGCCATTTTGCCAAGTTGGTCTCTTTCTGGTCATTTCATCCACTTCCCTCACTCCACCTGCTACGGCCTCTTCGGTTCTGGTCTCTCTCTCTCTCTCTCTCTCTCTCTCTCTCTCTCTCTCTGTGTAATGTTTTTAATCTTTCGCTTGTTTGATTGTATCATATCAATATGAGCATATTTACCGACACCACTTCTTTAGCCACCTATTTAATAGCACAAGGTAAAGACTCAATGGGTCCTGTAGTATGTAAGCAAGCATAATAACATATGTACTATGTTCGTACTGCCTGTGTTTTGTTTTCCTGTTTTAGACCTTGGAATCATTTGTTATATTGGATTGTTTTCTTGTCCGTAAAGTTAATACTTACGGAAGCTTTTTACTAGATAACAATTATGTTGGGTATGTACTATAATCCTTAGATAATGTGTAATAAAGATGAAATTTGTGACCCTTAACTCTTTTCTTCAAGGTAACATTTAATGCTAGGTCAGTATTGATTATGTTGATTGTCAATGGTACATACAACTAATAGAGAAAGAGGGGTAAAACAATATTTTAGTAGTGTTATTTATACAACTTGTATATAGAGGGGCAAAAACTAAGTTTTTATCTTTTCGAATGAAACGAATGGTGGAAAGATGCTTCTTAACTTATGGAATGGGAATTGATTTTTTTTTTTTTTCTTTTTTTAATAATGTGTTAGTATCTAAGGATGAATTGCTGGAAACTTAGATAGTATGGGTTCGGAAATCTGGAAGGCGTGGCAATTAGTGTTTAGTGAAAAGATATGGCGATAAGACAGAGTTGTAGTAAGAAGGTTAATATGACTTTAAGATGTATTGAGCGTGAATTTTTCTCATAAGGCCTTCATTTATTCATCTTACCTAAGATACGATTTTGCATCTACAGTGATGTGTAATTCATGGACTCAGCCTAATCTACAGGGAAAATCATTAGCTGTAGGCTGTTGTTGTAAGATATGGTTTTATCCATGCATTTACAGAGGAATCAGAAATTACTTCTCTTGTTGGCAGAGTTGGCATGTGAGAGGGAATGCAGTCAGGGCGAGGACTACCGCTTAATCAAACTGTCAATTATGGACTACAGAGTAGGATCCCTACTAGTAATCTTTTGTTTCTTCCAGGCTCATATAGTTTCATTCTTTTTCATTTAACCTTTGTATGACTAGACTAAAGAAGAGCAAGTTGTTGTGGTGGAATGCAATGGCCAGGATGCTGCACGGTTCCATAGCATAGACCAGGCTCATGGGTTAGTTTTACAAGAGCCTTCTACTTTTAGATACACTTATCTGGTTGAGAAATATAAAAAGTGGCTTAAGCTTGACTCTTCAATGGACATTGCACTATGAAAGAATGTTCTTCAAGTAATTTGTATTCCTAGTTTCATATAGCATTTTACTTATTGTTTAGCTTATGCGAAGGTTCACATTCAATATATAAGGCACCAACATCTTGTTTTTTCTGCATAAAAAATCGGGAAGTGCCTATTTTGCTAGATCCTGACAGCTCATCTTTCCTATTTGTTTTCAGCCTGAATGTACCTTATCACTTCTTAAACTAGAATAGAGAATGGCTTGTAATTGGAATTTTCATGGGTGTTTTACGTACATATGGAGCTTTTTTTTTTTGGCACCTGGATTTATTATATTCTTTTCTGGACAGGTGGGATGAGGATGTTGTAGGTTTAGTTGAGGAAAAGCATGGAAAGAGTAAGATAGAGGTGTCTTTTGAGTGTGAAACACTGAAAGCTGAGGAAGCTGCAGAGGAACATATTAGGAAATTTATGCCCAAATTAAGTGGCCTTGATGCTGTTGGTAAGCTAGTGATGATTCTTCTAGCTCTTTCTCTTTTAGCCTAAATGAAGAAGTTTGTTGATTTTTATTCAGCCCATGGCTCTCTCTCTCTCTCTCTCTCTCTCTCTCTTCCCTGTTCTTTCTTCTTGAGGCATTTAGATGTGACTTTAATTTGCATTTTTTGAATTGAATTTCTATATGTTTGTAGTTTGAACAATCAGGTTAATCATATATCGATGTTTAAGAAACCATGCATGTGTACTCTCGCATCCACAGGACTCAAATTAGATTAAACAACATCGCATGATGTTCTTCTTGGGCTTGCTTAGCTGAGGAAGGAAACTAGCATTCATTGAGATCATCTCTACAATTTTCTTTCTCAAAATCAAAAGTAACCATATTGTGCCTGACATATGTGCATTGGGGTTATGCTCACTACATTTATGTGTTTTTCTGGTGAGGTCCGTGTTATACACATGCAGACAGGAGTCCCATTAAGCAAATGGACAATAATGAGCGAGCAAGGAATACTTGCCTTTTTACTTTTCTCACTAACACTTGAAACTGGGTTAAGGAAACATGAAATTTGAATAACTCATATTGCACTTATACATGATGTTTTTACTGCTTATCTCAAAGCATTCAAGGAAAGTCAGCTTAGACCATGAAACTGAACTCGGTGAGCAAAACATTAATTGGATTGCTGGATTTTGATAGTATGCGGTTCTTTGGTGGATAAAAGACATTTGTGGACCTTAACCTCAGGTTTTCATTCTTATGTTTCTGGCCAGATGTTTCGCTATTTTAACAAAAGAATTTTGTAGAACCATTATTTTAACATATAGGATACAACTGCACTGTGCCCGTATTAAAATTCATATTTGCAACTTGTTAAATTAACGTACTGCTATTTACATGATGTAGTTAATATAGGACGCATGAGGATTGCTGGATTACGCTTCGGCTCGGAAGAATCAGACTCACAGCAAGATGCATGATTGAATTCCTGGTTAACGTATGCTGTTGTATTCGGTAATGCTAACTTGGTTAATCAAAGTACCAAAAAAGAAATCTGTGTAGTTCATTTTGCATCCCAATATATGTCTTTTTCTCTTTTGCTCTTTTGACCTCTGTAGCTAGTCACTCTGGCACAAGTGAGTTTTTGTACAAGGTAGGATGTACCTTCATTTTGGGTGCAACTGATATCTGTTTTTTGTATTTTGAATCATTGCACACCGGGATTTGGCGCAAAGATGTGTTTCTCTATATGGGACATGCCTGCTGAAGCTGAAAATAATACATACAGGAAAACGGGGGATGACGGATGTTTTTTTGTCTGATTGTTCTTTGAAACCGCAAACTTATGGGTGCACCATGTCTTAGGAGTCAAAAATGGTGTGTTCTTTTTTACATAGGCATGTACGAGAATGAGACAAGATGATATCTCTTATATATTTAAAGAAACAGAACATAGAAATGGAAAAACATTTTAGTACACAAAAATGGTTTATTTTTAGGAGACTTACTAGTTTCTAAAATTTTATTAGAGCATCCATATTGCTCGTTTCTTAGCGACCACATCGAGAAGAGAGAAACGCATCTCTCGGTCCTACGGGATAAAATAAAGCCTGTTCCTTCCCATTGGAACGTGCACGTTCATCTGCGTAGACATATTTCTTATCTTATTTTATTTTGTTTTTTTTTTTTAATTTTGATTGGTTGGAATATAATATTGGGATCCATTAAAATGTAAAGAAATTTTTATAAAAGAGTAAAGGAATAAAGTTGTAAGTCTTTTAAAAGTATTTTACCCGAGAAAAAAAAAAAAATGGTTTCTTAAAAGGAGAGTTCATTATAACGGTGATGTGGTATCTAAGAATGTTAATTAATAATAAAGATGTTTTAAGTGCCTAAACCCAGGTTCAACGGACGTTCCTTATCTCGTGCTCCAATGCCTAAGGAACGTTGATGGCGTTCCTTCATGAATGTCAGCCGTTACGTGAGGAAGTAACGTTCTTCTGTGAAGAAACTTTGAAGCTGTGTGTGTGTGTGTGTTTTTTTTTTTTCCTTTAAATTTATATCGGTTAGAATACACCGTAAAAACTTAATATAAAAAAGTTCGAGAAACTTCTATGAAGAAACTTAGGGAAATGTACTGTTTTATTATATGCCCCTTCCCTCACACTTGGCCTTGGACAATGGGTCTAACCTCACCCGGAAGCATGTGCATCCTTAAGGAACTATTTTAGATTTCTAAATACAATATTAATATCTTAAATAACATTTTTCATAGAGAAACTCACCTTGAAATCCAAAAAAATTAAAGGAAATAGACATATGCCTTAGTAATATAACCTCTATTCTACCTTTGACCCAACTTCGATACCAAGTTCCAGTATCATCGACCCATTGTCAAACATTCCTCATAAGCTAATATGTATTAGGTTGGTGTATCAACTTCGATTGCAAATTTTCACTTACCCTTATATTAAGCTTCCTATAATCTAATGTGTGGTGTAGTTATTGATTTGTAATCCAAATCTGTAGTACTCTTCCAGCTGGCAGAGGAGAGCCGGTCGACTGCCTTTGATTTCCTCCAACATAAAAAACTAATCCAAAAATTAAACATGAAATTGATTCTTTTCCTAATTTTCACGTAGACGGTTCATCTTTTACATGCACTTGATACTTTCTGGTTGTTTCGTTTTTTACCAATTTCGCTCAATTCAATGTGTAAGTATGCAGTTAAGGATAGTGCATAATTCTATACCTTATCAATTATTTATAAAAATTTTAAAATTAAATAAAAGAATACCTACATGTGACCATCGCTTCAAACCATCTATTATAGATACAAAGTAAGATCCTTACATGTAATCTTTTTTACAGCTCTCTCTTGTAGCCTATATTAAGTTTATAATTTCAGCCACATGTGCTTGCTCACTTGTTGTTGAAGAGGGAAAGTTGAAAATAGAGAAAATAAATTACAAGCAAAGCAAGAACTCTATTGAATGATTTGTTAGAGTCCAATATCAAAGTATGGATGAAAGACTTATAGTATTTATATCCTCCCTTCAAGTTAGAGCACCACTGATGTCTCATTATTGCCACCACTGTTGCATCACCTTTAATGTCAACTAACCTATTATCCCATGGCATCACCATGTGACAACCAATGCTAATGCTATTACCTTCACCACTAACTCTATACCATACTATCATCATATCGCTACCACATAACTACCATTATTATCACTTCATCACCACTAACATCACCACTACAACTTTGCCACTAACACTATATAACTGCATTGCTACTATCACCATTTCGCACTACCACCCCAATCTTACATTGATACCATCACCGCTAATAACATCAATGTCATGCACTAAATAGGAAAAATTATAACAATTTTTCTGTATAAACTAACTTAAAATAAAAACTGATCTCATAGTCACTATCGTAAATATAACCTACATAAAGTATACATAACTTAATCAACTTGAAGCATTTAGTCTAACATATGTTATTAGTAAAACTTGTGGTATAGCTTTTCAAAATAATCTGTTGCTCGATTTTCTATAATACAATGGTACTTATATCAATATTTTCATATAGAGAGTTATAATCCTCATTAAGAGTTTACAAAAATTATAGATTTTAAAGTCTATTTATAATAAGATACAAAATTAGTAGGCATCCTAGAGATTCCCAGTTAATTTCCTTAAAACTAAAAGAAAAGTCAAGAGTAAAAATTTAATAAATCCTCCTTTCCTTGTTTTCTCAACCAACCATGCATTAATCTATGGGTGGTTAGATTTGTGAATCATGAACTCTTACTCATCACTTGCAAAAGAGTTTATAGTGATATGAGCACAACTAACTTAGTAAACAGGACAGAGATAAAAGAGAATCGTATAAACATAAACAAGGTCATTAATTGTAATTCAATGAATCATTTGCAGCATCGCATAATGTTATCTGATTCATTATGAAGTTAAGCAAATTACATTCACTCTAATTTGGATTAAAGAGTTTACCGCGACTCACATTAAATCAAGCTCAAACTTATGCAATAGAGAAGACTTTCCTCTTGAGATCACCTTCGAACTATGATCCTCACCTTTACCACGACATCTTCACCTATCACTTAGTTCAACCAAGAATGGAGAAATAGCTATTTTAATTATCTTCATCGAAGGGAATTGATATTTGATCTGATATACCTAATCGTTCTCTTAACGAGTCACTATGCATATTCAGTTACATTAGCGGTCAAATCCCTATTAGTTTCATTTAGGAGTTACCTAACTAAATCATATAATACAATACTATGAAATCATATAAAACAGTATGTTAATGAGTTCAACTCCTATCATAAAACAGAGTACCAATCACACAAGTTGCATGCGCATAGATAATTGATTTACAATCACAAACAAAGCACTCTTAAGTCTCCAAATACTTTAATACAGTATCTTAACAAGCAGTAAAGCCACGATCTTAACTTACTTGTATCGATGCTTACGTCGGTAGGTTTGTACTATTGACGTTCTGTTCACTTAAAAATTCTATATATACAAAATCCTAATTTAGTTTTCATAGGATTTACAAAAGCGTTAGGGTTCTATTTAAATCATTGTATTATCATACAATTTTCATTAAAATACTATTTAGGTAGTTATTTTAACGAAGTTGTATACATGACTATATAAATGGAGTATATTATTTATATATAGTTATATTTATATAGGTACTTAGTTAATATAGTTTTGTTATGTAAATGATATACGTAGTTATACTATTATATATCATTTCGATTGTATCGAAAGGTTTATTTCATCAATCAAATTATATTTTAATTACAAAAATATCGTTGTAGGGTGATAATTTTCGTAATATTAAAAATATCCACTTTATTACCTAGAATTATTAAATTTTAGTAAAATTATTATCGTTGAGTTTGTATGAACTTGACGATACGTAATACATATTTTATCTCAAGAGATAACTTTTAAATGGTATTTTTATTCTTAATATACATATGCACTCATACTACAAATAATGTCATATTATTTAAATAAAGTATAATTTTGTAAAATTTTTAAGTAAAATGTGATAAACTAGTATTTCTTATCCCTAAAACATGTATATCATAACCCAATTCACGTAATATTATAAAATATAAAAAATATACAGTAATATCTAACTAGGTTAAATATGCTTAGAATTTAATCAATTAATTATCATATTTTAGTCTAATCTTGTTAAAAACTTATCCCAGTTAGTAAGTTAAGCCAGTTTACTAGGAAAATTCATAATAAATAGTTAGGACCACAAATTAAATCTACGAAAATTTTTGTAAACTCATAAAAATATAAGGAATTCAACTAGCAACTCATTTCGTGCTACTAGTTCTATTGCCGACATATGTAAAATTACATTTTTTGCCCTAAATTACCATTAATTAAGTAAATAATGTTATTTTTATATAAAATTAATTCCAACATGTCTTGACATCACTACAAGTATCTAAAATTAATTAAATATCAATTTCATCAATCATTTATTTAAAAATTAATTTATTTATAAAATTTCCCTATTTTAGCCATTTTTGGGGTAAAAAATACAATAAATGTTACGCATGTATAAAATCAAAATTGGGCTACATAGCATTAAACTGAATATAATAGGTATTTTACAAAAAAAAAAATTTAAGCTCAAAACAATATCATTTAATATATTTATTTTAAATTTGAAAATTCAGATGGATAGTACATTTCTTAAAGAAGTGCATAAATTAATCATAATTTTACAAAAATAAAAATACAACATGAAAGCCTCCTAAAAAATAACCTAGAAATAATTCTTTTTATAATTTTTCTAATTAATTTAATATTTTTAAAAATTAATTGAAGAACAAAACAAAAAATTGAGACTCACTATTTATCGGAGCTCTGGTGGCCAATAGCCGGTGAGGATGTGTCAATGGAGCTAGGTGATGGATCCTTTATTGGTGGCTGGTCGGGCACAATAGCTGGTTGTTATTTGGTTTGGAATTAATATAGGCTAATAAGTTCTACTAATTTTCTTTTTTTTTTCCCATTTTCTAATAATTTCTTTTGATTTTCCTTTGAGTTTCCTAGTTGTCTAAAATGCGTAAATTGAAGTCTAATGTCCTATATATACTGCTTTAGTCATCTAGAATTTTTCCTAAAGATGAAGTTTTTATTTTTCATTTTTATCTATTTATCCTTTTGAGGAAAACAAGTAAGAGGTGTCAATTTTTTAATTTGGTTACCTTTGATTCACCATCTAATTGGTTCTTGAATTGCCATGATGATTTACATTTCCAAGTAGTTTTGATTAATTTAGTTAATATTTTAGTATATTTTGAGTACAATATATTAATGTTTAATAATTTTGTTAATATATGTATATATATCCTATATAATCGATACATATAATAAATAATTATATTCATGTGATGATATTTTACTTGTTTTATTTTTTTTAAGATACATTTTCTCTTTAATTTTGTAAATTTATCGCTTATCTTATATATTTATTAATTTTTCGGTTAATTTACGGATTTATTTATTATATATACTAAGCATATTCATAAATGTATACATATATTTATATAGTATTTTATGCAAGATTATTTACTTTTATGGCTTAAATAACTTATTTTTAAAGCCTTATCTTATTTTAAGCTCGGTTTTAAGGATTTCGACGAGTTTTAAGCTATATTAAATAATTACATTTCTAAGGTTAAAATTGGGGTTTTATAACATTATTTTTAAAATCTAACCGTATTAGGTCACTTCAACTAACTTTTTTAATTTAATCGTAAAATTTAGTTCAATTAGATAAATTTTTCCTAAAGTCCTAAATTTAGGTATGATTACTTTAAATACGATTTTATGGACTCACAACCATTACCATAACATAGCCATCAGTGTTACCATATCGTTGGCGACGGTAATGGTTTGATGGTAGTACCAAGTGTGCATATAGTGGTGGTAACATTTAGGTGTGATATGGTGATATAATAATGGCAATTGTAATGGTGAAATGAGAGCGGCAGTGTCACGAATACGAAGTTAGTAGTAGTGGTGTTGGCATTAGTGTTGATGAGATAGTTTTGATGGTGGTAGACAAGGGAAGTGATGCGATGGTAGTGTGTAGGTGGATGAGATGGTGTGGTGGCTATTATGGTATTTTTCACAATAAGGCCTAATTTGTACTTTTATTTTATTCCGAACTCAATTATATAATATAATAATATGATTTAAAGAATGAGATAATTATTTTATAATAAAGTTTATGGAAAATAAATTGAGAAACATATATTATTGATTATTTTAGTTCATAATTATATCTAAAAAATAGCTTTTCTATTCTCTTTCTTTTGTAAAATTCTTAAAAATAAACGATCTTGGCATTTTTTTGAATTGGAAGAGTTAGCGTTTTCAATTGGACTAAGTAAGGATGTTAATAAGCATCCTTTTCTAGGATAGCATCCAAAATGGTGATTTTTGCCTCCATTTAATTTCCATGTGATGATTATTTGATTGGTAAGTGGGATTTCAATTTATTTATCGATTGGTACTTACAATGAGTCAAAAGTCCATGTAAGAGGATGTCTTGAGTGGATTTTTGAGTTACTAATTTTCGCAATGCAAAATCCAATTGCAAAATAAAATCCATAATCGAAAAACTCGAAAGAGTAGTTATCGTAAAGATAATGATCTAAAATTCATATAACAAATTTGACATAACCTACATTAATTTCATCTTTCCATCATTCAATTTCAAGATAACAAATGAAATGTGACGCCTTGAGAGTAACAGAGTTATAATAGTCCCGCTGTGTATACTAACCTATGATAGAAGTTAACCACTCAACTACTATCATAAACTTGATATACACAAAATATATACGACTAAACAACTTTAAAGTATTTTCAGTTCAAGTAAAATAGAAACATTTGCTTCATATATTTCTTTGAAAAAAAAAATAAAAGTTTGATTAATATAATTTATTTGAAAAATATTTGAAATTTTTGTAAAAGAAAATTAGTAAAAGAATCCAAAATTATTCTTTTACAATAAATATAATATTATAAATTAGTCCGGGTCATTCAAATTACCCAATTGACTTTAAAATAAAGATAACATAAAAATATTCCAATCCATTTGCTTCTCACTCTAAACCCGTTGTTATCTTTTGTGCGCCCAAAGAATGGGTGGTCTTAGTATCTATCTTCTAAGACTTGCAAAAAAACTATGAGGATACGAGTAAACACTACTTAGTAAAGGGACGAAGACAAAAGCATAGACAATTGATATCAAGCAAGTGCACCTATCAGTTCTAATATAGCGGATGTGAGTCCGAGTCGATCCCTCAGAAACTTTGAGTACTAATATTAACTTTAACTCTATTATCTAACCAGAAAATTGTGATGAGTTGAATTAATTAAAAATGCTAAAATTAACAAACTAACCTAATTATGAGACTTGATTAAGCAATTTAGAAAGCAATAGAATTAAGAATGACTTCAAGAATGACTTCAAGAATGCAAATAACGTATTTAGGAATTATTTCCCCTATTGTTTAACATGTGACCGCTTAAAATATATTCAATTCAATTTTTATTATTCTTGACCGGAGGGATTCACAATTAAAGTTAATACCTTTCTCAAGCATATTAACCCTAATCCTAAATTATTTACCGGAATCTTTTCACTTAGTAATATAATTCAGAATTGCATTAATGTATAATGAATTCCCACACAAACAAACAACTTTCCTGAAAAAACATGTATCTTATCTTTAAGTACACATGTAATTCTCTCCAATTATGTCAAGATCTCATTACACATGTGATTTCTCAATCATCATGCATAATATCATAGATTAATACTTTAGAAATATCAATTAACAATTAAATAACATAATCGAATCAAGAAAAGATAGAGACTTTATTGAAAATTATCAATCTATCTAATAGTCACATGAAACCTTAGGTTCCATAATCCTAAATACAAAAATCTTAAGTTAACATAATGAAATTAAAAACGAATTCCAACAAAACCAATAAATAAAACATGAAAAACCCCTTTTGTTGATGACAAATCTCTTCAATCTTGAAATTGGGTGTTGCTTTCGCCTTTGTCTCCTCCTTCTCTTCAAGTCTCTTCACTTTTGACTGTCCAATGTTGTGTGTAAAACCCTAGTATCTCCTTATAATGTATTATAAGGTTTCTATTTTCGTCACCAGACATGGCCTGAGATACAGTCGTGTCCCCAGGTCGTGTAACTTTCTGACTTTGGCAAATCTTCCTGGATGGACACAGCCTAGGGACACAGTTGTGTCCTAGACTATATAACTTCAAAACTTCATAACTCATTCATTTGAACTCCAAATTGAGTGAAACTTGATTTCTTTTCTTCGTTTTCAATCTAAGAACACGTTCAAATCTTGAAATCAAAATTTTACTCAATTAAGTATCAATTTCTTTAAAGAAAACCAAAGATATAAGGGAAATACTATAAAATCACCATATGAAATATGTTTAAAATAAGAGTTATCAACAATACAATAGGCAAGCAAGGTTGTTATTTAGTTAGTTAGATTAGATACGATGCAATGCAATAAGCGTATACCATCAACATAACATTGTCCGGTCTGTCGTAAAGTTAAAGAAATTATGCCCACTCTAACCTGGGTTGAGGAGTTTTAACGAGAAAGAGGTTTACCTCCAAGCAAATCTCAACCAAATCTAAGCTTGTACAATGGAGTTTGCTCCTCTCGAAACCTCTTCAAACTAACACCCCTAACCTTACCTTGACCTCCTCTTTTATCACTTAGTAGGGCCTCAAAAGTAGAGGAAGGCCAATTTCCGCTACTTCATCAAAAGGTCAATGTTTAATCGGAGAATCCTAATAAGTTGCAATGCATAACCGGTTAATGGTTAAATCCAAGTTTAGCTTAGTCTGTTTTAGGGGTAGCTAATCAATTGCAAACACTTAAATAAAAAAGTAAACATAGCAACACAATCACAACATATAACCTAACAATCAAACAATATAGCAAACATTTTTCAAGTACACAAGTCGTATGTACACAATCAACTACTTTACAACTACAAACAAATATACACATTGGCCTCCAAGTACTTTTATATAGTACCTCGAAATGCCATTAAGTATAGATCTTACTTACTCGGATTCTTATTTACTCTTGTAACTCGGATGGCCTAATCCTTTTGTTATTGATGGTCCTTATATTGTAAATCATATTTTAGTTTCAATACATTTCATTAAAGTAAAAGTGTTTTAAGTATTGTACTTTTATTTTAGCTTAACATTCTTTTAATATGCCCTAGGTATTGGTTATGAGTATTTAAGGGTTATTACTTTTGCATATGTCATTTTAACCTTCTACTTAATTATCTAGTACGATCTATTAGATATATATTACCTTCTACTCAAATCTCTACTAAGGTCTTTAGTTATATTATTTGTCTATTAAACCTTCTTTCAAGCTTCTACTAGTATTTTAACTCATATTTCATATTAGACTGACTTTTTATGTGACTTTCTACAAGAATTTTGGTTATAGTTTCTACACTAAGAAACCTTCTTTCGAAGTTTCTATTACTATGATATGATAATCAATTTAATCAGGGAAACTTCTACAATACCTTCTACAAGTCAACAGTTTGCATAAGCAACTATAAAAGCTTCTACAGCTATTAGCTCCTTCATTAGCTTATCTAAAGCTTCTATAGCACCTTCCACAAGCATTGGATTTACCTAAATTCACCAAAAACTTCATTTTTTACACTTTTCTCTACTTTATTCATGTCCAACCTTGTCGAAACTCCACTGATATTGACCACATGGTTTAAAAACTCATTTATATCGACATATGCAACTAGAAATTCAACCAAAAAGAATGTTAAACATATCTAATTAATTAGTGCACCTAAAATACATATGTTAGGTCGAAAAATCATAATTTTAGAGTAAATAGTATTACGCCCTAAAGTTGTAAAGTTGCAACAGTCTCGCCGTATAAACCATTCTATAATAGTAATTGGCCTCACAATACCTACCATAGACATAATCTACAAAAGGCATTAACTACTCTTCACTTTGAAGTAAACAATCCAATTACGTGTTTAGCTAAAGTTACAGTAATTTTCATAAATTTTAGATCAACATACATAATTATATATAAATTCCACAGAATTTTCCAAGAAACTCTACATAAACATAACAGTTGTTACGCCCCGAAGTCGCAAAGTCGTAACAGTCCTGCCGTGTAAACCATTCTATGATAGTAACTGGCCTCACAGTGCCTACCATAGAGATAATCTACATAAGGCGTCGACGACTCCTCGCTTTGAAGTAAACAGTTCGATTAATGAGTATACAATAATTATGATAATTATCACAAAGTTCTATAAAACATAGATAATTATAAATAAGTCCACAGAGCTTCCCAGGAAGTTTTACATAATAACTACAGTTTACTAATTTACAGAATAACTAACAGTCTTCAACCTTTAACTACAAGGTCAGTCTAGTTACACATTTGCTAAATAACTTGATCCTCACACCCCTAGCTTCAAAAAGACTAACCTCTGGATAATTGTAGGGCGGCATAGTACTTGAAGAGATTACAAATCAGAACCTGCAAAAGGATCTATAAGGGTATAAGCAACTACAGTTCAATAAGTTGAATTGGAGACTCACGAATGCATACAAGCACAAACAAGGTTAACAAACAATTATTTTCATGCAATGCAACAATCAAGTGTCATCGCACAACGTAGTCCGGTCCGTTGTGAAATCAGAGAAATTTCACCCGCTCCAATCCGGGTTGAGGAGTTCCATGTTATGCAGCAGCTCACAACCAAACCCAGGCTTGTACAATGGAGACCTCGCTCCTTCCGCGACTACCTTCGAACCATTGACTTCACCCCTGTCGTGACCTCCTCTCCTGTCACTTAGTTCGACTGAGGATGAAGAAGGGACCATTTTGCAATCCTGCGCTATCCCTTTCGAAGGAGTCGGTATTTGGTTGGAGAGTCCTATGATCCCCTAACGGGTTGCAATGTATGACATTTTCGGTTATTAAGGTCGATTAAGATTAAATTCCGGTTAGGGTGTTCAACAAGTTCATACCAATTCAATCAGTCACAAAATCATTCATAGTACAAATTCCAACACGAATCCAGATACATCAAGCACATGCGCAAACTATTTACAACCACAATCATATACAAGCCTAAGTCTCCGAGTACTACAAAACTAGTACTCTAGTACAATAAGCAATAACCCAACTTACCTGAATTTGCTCAATCGCTCGATCCTCTAGTTGCGAGTTGATTTGTTTCTAGGTGTCCTATAATACAAATAGGTTCTTTTAGTACTCGTATTTTATAAATTCTTATTCTAATTTATAATGTAACTTATTTTCCTCATGTATACTTACAACGTATTAATAATTCGTTGTATTTTATTTCGGGGTTCGGCTCCTAAACTAGATTCTAGTTTTAATTCCTAAGTCATAATTAGGCTCGAATCCCAATGTGACATAAATCACCTTATGCTCGAGTATTCAAATATCCTATTGGGTCGTAATTTTGGTATTCTAAACTATTCGGTACACGCTAACCCTAATTGTGGTATCGGATTTATTCCCGATATGTAAAAATCTTACATTTTGAGATATTTACTTAAAATTAAATATTATTTCAGATTTATTATTTTTCTGATTTCAATTATAATATTATCTAAATAAATTTATTTTTTTAGATTTATTAATTTACATTTTCACATATTCTTAATTTCTTATATTCTTTACCTAATTTCCCTAATTAATCATACTTAATACCTAAAGGCTAGGATTAGGGTTCCACTGCAGAGATTAACTTCCTTAAACATCTAATTAAGATCCAAATCAGTAATTAGCATCCTAATCACCTAATTAATCATAAATCACCCAATTTTACATTATTTTAGGGCTAAAAATTAACTTAAAATTTTCGAAAATTAATTTTAAAAAAAATGGCTTCATAGCACTATTCTACATCATATGAGAATCCTACAGAAAAATTTTGAGCCCCAAACTACATCCCTAAGCCTATTTAATTTCCGGTTTAATCATGCTCGGTTTTGAACAATTTGTTAGGGACCCTATATTTCCAGACATAATTAAACTAAACCAATATTTTTCCCTAAATCTACATATAATAAAACCTCAGAATAACAAGTTTCATAATTTTTTGGGCAAAATAACTAATTTTACAAAATTATACAAAAATCGGGGTAAATAAATGACTAACCGGTTCGAAGCTTTCTGGCCGTCCAAACCCCGTCCAAGGCTGTCGGCCGGTCCAGGCGGTGGTCCTAGTGTAAGATGGTGGTGGTGGTTCGGTCCCAAGTGGTGGTGGGTGGTGGTTTTAGTTCACCTTGCTAATCTGCACAGTTTTCTTTTTTTTTTTTTATTTTCTTGAATTTCTCTCGAATTTTTTTGTGTTTCGATTTTTCTTAGATCACAAACTAGCCAAATGACTTCTGGAAATTTTTTCCTTATTTATAGACAATTGTAGAATTTAATGTGCATTAATTTGATGGGATTTTGCTTCAATTCCTTGATTTTAGGCTTTTTGTTTGTCCAATTTCTATTGGTTAATTTTTTCTTTTCAGTCCACGACCTGATCTTGTTGCAGTTATCCTCTTCTGATTTTTTTATAATTATTTTGTATTTTTCTTTAATTATTTACTTAGTTTTCGGCCAATTTTAGTAATTACGCGTATTTTTATCTACACGTAAATACATGTAGGGTACACGTGAACATTCCTAAATATTATTTTGGTCATTCTAAAATTTTTAGTATACATATAATCTATCTCTACTGATTTATTAGTTATTATATTACACTTTTTGCCTTTTCGGTAATTAACAGTTATTATGCTTAAAATTTGAAAATTTTATAGTCTCCTATTTTACTACTTATTTTCTTAAATTTAAGTTTACAGGGTCATTTTTACTGGTATTTTGTTAAATAGTTTATAATTTGGGTTTAATCGGATCCTTTAGCCGATCGCCCTAAACCTTGGGTTTTAAGCTCAAACCTATGATTACTTGCCTTGGCTTGGCTTTAGGGCTTACAACAGTTCACTAATTTACATAACGACTATCAGTCTTTCATTCTTAAACTATAAACGGCACTCTAGCTGTACATCCATTGTTAAGCGAATTGATCCTCACACCCCAGGTTTTAAAAGAACTAATCTCTGGATAGTTGTAAGGTAGTATAACACTCGAAGTATTCAAAAATCAGGACTTACAAAAGAATCTATACGGGTATGAGCAATTACAACTCGATAAGTTGAATTGAAGACTCATGAATGTATACAAACACAAACATGATTATTAAGCAATTATTTTAATGCAATGCAACAAGCAAGTGTTATTACACAACGTAGTCCGGTCCATTAAGAAATTAAAAAAATTTCACTCGCTTTAATCCGGGTTAAGGAGTTTTCATGTTATGCAACAGCTCACAACCAAACGTAGGTTTGTACAATGGAGACACTACTCCTCTTAAGACTATCCTTCAAACCAATGCCCCATCCTCACCGCGACCTTCTCTCCTGTCACTTAGTTCGATTAAGGATGAGAAAAAGACCAATTGCTATCCAACGCTATATTTATCGATAATGTCTATGTTTGGTTGGAGAATGCTAATGATCCCTAAAAGGTTGCAATGCATGACAATTTAAGTCATTAGAGTCGAATAAGGTTAAATTCCATTTAAGATGTTCAAATAATTTCATACCAATCCATTCATAACACAAAATCAAATTACATTACAAATTTTAGCAGGAATTCAGATACTTAAACACATGCATAAACTACTTACAATCACAATCATACACAATCGTAAGTCTTCGAGTACCATAAAATAGTACTCTAATATAGTAAGTAATAACTTAACTTATTTGGAATTCTCAATCGCCCGATCACTTAATTGCAAGCCGGTTCGTCTCTGAGTATTCTATAATACAAATAGGTCTTTTTAATACTTATACTTTAATGATTCATATTCTAAGTTATAATTTAACTCATTTCTCCATGTATACCTATTATTTACTAATAATTCATTCTACCTTATTTTGGGGTTCGGTTTCTAAATTATATTTTAGTTTTGATTTTAGAATCTTAAATATGCTCGAATCTTAATGCGAAATTAATTACATTAAGCTTGAGTATTCTAATATTATATTGGGTTTTAATTTAGTATTCTAAACTGTTTGGTACACGTTAATCCCAATTGGGGTACCAGATTTATTCTCAATATGAGAAAATCTTACTTCTTTTTATACGATTACCTAAAATTAAATTTTGTTTCAGATTTATTATACATTTATTTTTATTATTATATTATCTAAATAAGCCTAATTTTTCATATTTATTAAATTTCCAATTCTACATATTCCTGATTTCCTACATTTACCGCATAATTCCTTCATTAATTACACTTAACACTCAAAAGGCTAGGATTAGGTTTTCACATTAAAGATTAACATCACTAAACATCTAATTACTATTTAAATCAATAATTAATCACTTAATCACCTAATTAACCCAAAATTACTCGATTTTTCCATCATTTTAAGGCTAAAAATTTCAAAAATTAAATTTAAAAAAAATGGCTTCATAGTACTATTCTATATTACTTAAGCATTCTACAAAAAAAAATTTGAGCTTCAAACTACACTCCTAAGCATATTTATTTCTAATTCTAATCATGCTCGGTTTTGCTTAATTTATTAAAAACCCTATATTTTTAGACGTGATTAAACTTAATCATTATTTTTTTCTAAATCTACATACAATAAAACCTCAGAATAATAAATTTCATAATTTTCTAGGTAAAATAAATAATTTTAAGAAATTATACAAAATCGGAACAAATGAGAGATTCACCCAGTCCGATAACTTTTGGACTTCCAACACCGATCCAAGTGTATCGGCCGGTCTAAACAGTGGGTCTGGAGTTGGGTAGTGGTGGTGGCGGCTCGATCCCAAGTGGTGGTGGTGTGTGGGTTTGGTTCATTAGCTTCTACTGCACAGTTTTCTTATATTTTTTTCCTAACCTTAATTTTTCTTTTCTAATTTTGATGCTCTCAATTTTTTCTGACTTCTAACTGTCCAAATAAGCTTTATAATTTTTTTCCCCATTTATAGAGTTTTATAATAATTATTATGCATTTAATTGGACAAAACATTGCCCAAATCCCTTAATTTTTGCCTTTTGTGTTGCTTGATTTTGATTGGTTAATTTTTTTTTCTTCAATTCCTAACTTTTCACGACCAAATCCATATCATTCCCTATTTCCTTGATTTTTTTTTTCTGATTTTTTATTAATTAATTAATAATTTTCTTTAATTATTTAATAAGTTTTTAGCCAATTTAAGTAATTTCACACATTTTTATCTACATGTAAATACATATGGGGTACATGTGAACATTCCTAATTATTATTTAGATCATTCTATGATTTTTAATATATATATAATCTATCTTTAGTAATTTATTAGTTATTAGATTACACTTTTCGCCTTTTCGATAATTAACAACTATTATACTTAAAATTTGAAAATTTTAGTCTTCTATTTTATTACTTATTTTCTTAAATTCAAGTTTATATGATCATTTTTACTAATATTTTTATCTATAGTTTATAATTTAGGTTTAATCGGATCCTTTAACCGATCGTCTTAAACTTTATGTACAAAGTTAAATCCTACGGTCATTTGGCTTAATTTTAGGGCTTATAAATAGACTTCATGTATAACAGCTAAAATCTTTGATTTATTACTAATTTTTAAAAATTTTAAACAAAAAAATTGACTTATTAATTAACTTAATGAAAAATCACCAAAAACATTTAAGTAAAATCATCAAGTTTGCTTTTGAAAAACTCGTCTTTTCATAAAATATTCTATTTCCACTTAAAAACTAAGATCAACATGTTGCATATAACAAATATTGACTTAAATGATGTTTGGTGTTTAGATTTAAACAAAATATATTGAAAAATTATGAATTTCTTGTAAATTTCAATTTATTGATTTTTCATAAATAAAAAATTTACCCAAATAAAACAATAAGTTTTTGTATAACTTTTTACATAGCAATTTTAAATATGATATAGGATGTCTATAGAAAATTTTTGGGTAAAAAAATTACATCGTTCGAGTTTTTAAAAATTAAAGCAAAAATCAATCCTGAATGGCCAATTTCTTAAGAGAGATATATAAAACACAAGAGTTTTACAAAAATAATAAGTTTTCATGAAAATAAGCCTAAAATTATGTAAGAATAAATTTTTCTAGAATTTTTAAACAAAATTAGATGTTTTTAATAAAATTTTAAAAATCGAATAGAATATCAAACTTACGAGCGTTTAGAGCTAAGGTGACCAACGGTGGAGGTGACCTTATCAGCCTAAAAGGACATTAGGTAGAGGTGTAAGTGGTGATGGCCACTTGTCGTTAGGTTACTCATTTGTTTGTGAACCTTAATTTCATATATTATCACCTAATTCTTCTTATTTTCTAAATTTTCACTAAAAGCTCTTAAAATTACTTTAAGAAATTTCCTCAATTCTATAGGATCCAAAAAGTCTAAAATAATGAAAGAAAGGGCATTTATAATATTAGGTCAAAGAGTTAGCTAATGAGCATATATGACAAATGTCATGATGTTTCTTTTTTCTAAGTAGATAAGTGTCATGAGGTTTTATAAAAACTATGGTTTAATCCATGGTTTTGCTTCATAACCATATAAACCCATGGCTTTAAGAACTACCATTGGTTTTCCAAATATTTATGTGTTCTATTAACTTATTATTTAAGTATATATAGTTTATGATTCTTAATAAGTTGAGTTAACTTACAAGCATCCTTGATACAAGTTGTTATTTCACTTTTTAATGTTGCCATGTATTGAATGGTTTTATTAAACCGTGTTACATCTATAGTTTTCTACTCATGAATTTGCTAGAAATCATCAAACTATCCATAGTTTTATTAAATCATGAGCTTATCTTATTTTTGTGATTTGTTTATTAAGTAGTGTAGTATATTTTGTTATATTAAATACTTAAGTAAATGGTAAGTTTTACAAATTAGCCTCTATTAAAACTTTTATAACATATACTTAATTATATAACTGATTACATATTATTATTTTTACTTATATTCGATAGCATTTATTAATTTTCCTATTTATTCAATTTATTTATAAGATCCATTTATAATTTAAGTTAGTTTTCAATATTCTAAAAATTTATGGAAAGAAAGAGATCACTTTATTGTTTTAATTAATATTTATATATTACACCCCAATATTTAAATTTACGAAGTCTCTTTGATTAATTTCTATATTCCTAATATTTATCTTCAAACTATTCATGAGAATTTTTTGGATAATTTAAGAGCTTTGAAATTTTATAATTGTAAATAATCAAGTCTTTTACATATTATTCTAAATATTATTTTATTTATTACTATTATTATTATATTTTTTTTAGCTTGTTAAATTTTTATATTATTAACTTACATCAAGATCACATTAATTTTGTCATATAGTTTTACAATTTTTTATTTTCAATTTACAACAAATAAAATTTAAAAATTTCCACTTTTAACTTATATTTATATTTTATTATTTTATCTCGAATACCTAATTTCTCTGATTTTATGAATTCATGACTTTAACATGTTTTTCAACTTATATCAAATGAGTTTTTACTCACATCCTAAATTTCTAATGTCAAGGTTTTATTTGTTAAAGTTTGAATCTCACATGAAGTATGAAAAAACATTTCACAGTATTAACATCACGTGAATCTATAAATAATATATATATACTAATAAAATTTTGATATATTTTATAAACAAAAAATACCCATTGTATTTTCATATGTTGAAAAATTATTGACCGATACTTACAATTGAAGCCTTTCTCATGAGAGAATGTTAAACCGTGTGTTTTGATAAGTGCTTGTTTTCGGGAAAAACGAATACCACATCGACTCCAGTGAAATGAATGAGAAACCAACAAGAACCTAAGGCAAAGATCCTCCTAAAACATGATTCACCCAGAGGCAATATCCTTTAAAGCCTAAACATGTGGCCATGTGGCCAAGGCTCTCATAAGCCTAAGTGACATGGATATCGGTCTTAGTAGTGGAATAGACGAAGTTTAAATTCCTCATTCTTCGTTATAACCACCGGAAAGATAAAAGAAGAAATAAATAACACGTGGCTTCTCAATGTAGAAAAAAACAAAAGAAAAGAAAATGAAAAACAGATACCACGAGTATAAGTAAACATTTTTTCGAAATGATCTATCTACCCATCTGCTAAGGATGGGATCAAATGATGACATACAAATAAATAACATGTGGTTTAAATTCCTCATTCTTCGTTATAATCACCGGAAAGAAAAATAAATAAATGAATAACATGTAGTTCCTCAATGTAGAAAAAAAAAAAAATAGAAAAACAGACACCGCGAGTTTAAGTAAACATTTTTTCAAAATGATCTACCTACCCATCTGCTAAGGATGGGATCAAAAGGTGACACACAGACAAATAACACGTGGTTTAAATTCCTCATTCTTCGGAAAGAAAAAATAAATAAATAAATAACATGTGGTTTCTCAATAAAGAAAAGAAAAACAGACGCCGCAAGTATAAGTAAACATTTTTTCAAAATGATCTATCTACCCAACTTCTAAGGATGGGATCAAAAGGTGACATACAAATTTTGAATACGAGATTACATCCAAAAATGTGTATACACGTCACTGGTAGTTTCTGGTGGTTTTATACACACACACACACACTCAGATTGGTAGCACTCAATATTTCAAGATGGGAAATTCAGCAATTACTTTTCATTCTTCGCTCGGGAACATATGTGAATGGGAGAAGTGTCCCACAATATCAGATAAACTGGCAGGGTCAATCAAAAGATATAACCAATAGAGTCTACCTGTTCACCTCAAAATCATAGGATCCACGGAGTGACAAGGATTGCCCATCCCCGGAAAAAGGACCTGTTACAGGGAATAGCTCATCAGCCCAGTGAAAAATCTAATCAATGCTCAACCCGTAGCACGAAAACCATAATTCAATAATATATGCAAAGGAACTGATGACAGAAATCTCAGGACGTCATCAAAGCACACAAAAACAGCCAGTAAAAACTGTAATATTAGGGTATACAGACTTGAACCTAGAATTTCTTAGTAAAACAGATCAAACTGATTATAAAGGCAAAGATCTAGATTGGCTTTAAAAATAGTGCATGTGCAACTACATCGATCAAGCATCATTAACATTATAAAAATTGCTTTGCTACCCCATATGTATCAGGTTTGTACATAAAGTCATTGCCAATTTGCCACCATTCATATTGTCGAACAACCACATCCCACGTATATAAGAATGGAAAAAGAACTCATATATAGCAACTGAATCGTTCAAGAAGATAAGGCAGGTCTCACAAATAAAAATCAGGTCAGGAGAAAATGCAATATTACCGATTTTGTAAACCATAGAGAAAATGTATTTCTATCACGATTAAAGCCAAATTAGGCATGCATCACAAGCGATTGCAGGCATGAAATCGTGAAGAACGTACTTACCTTTTTCAAACTAGAGCAAGAAAATAAAAGTTATCTCGCTCTTGAACCAACATCACTCTTTCATCCTCTCATATAATGTTTAAACTAAAAGCCATATAGAGGGAAAATAATGTTGTTACTCACATACCATCAACTCTCAATAAATGGAGGTTGATATGGAAACTCCTAAAGATGAAGGAAAGCAAGAAAAACATGCTTACAAGATAAGATAATATCGACTATATTCTAGAAATCACCTTACAATATACCAGCAATTCTAATAGATTAAGAAGAATAGGTTACGAGGTGACTCAATCTTTGATGTATCTCTAAGGCTCTACAGTCAATGCAATAATGCTATGATGTAGCTGAACTAAAAATCAAAAGCTAGGTTTTACTGAAAGTAGACAAATTGAGATATCATGTTGGAAACAAACAGTACTGGAAAGATAGTAATTCTACACAGATTACAAAATTTACATTTGAGCCAAAGACATTGGAACAAATCCAAGTAATAAGCTATATCGCTGCAATCAGGAGCACCATAATCTATGAACAAGTGTGGACAAATTAGCATATCTTTTGCACTAAGATGAAAAAAAATCTTCGACTCTTAGGTCACATTTGTTTTGTTCCCTAGTTTTGCAATACTCATTACAATATAATAATTCTTTTTTTTTTTTTTGGATGAATAAATAATAATTTTCTATTGGTAAATATTACAAGATAATTGAAAATAATTCTTCTAATTAGTAAAGGCTAATGGTTGAACTGTTGGACCACGCAGAGAGTATGCTATTACCAGGGCTAATAATAGCATCCAAGTTAAAAGTAACTCAGAATCAGGAAAACGATTTCCTTCTCAAAAAGTAGAAAACATTTCCTCATTTCTAAACGAATATTTTCACTTTGATCAATATTGTTTTTCCATTGAAGTACCTCACTGGAATATGTAACTAACCGTGCTTAATATCATCTCTCACAAATTTATTCCTACCCCCTTTGTCTTCATTTGTTAGTTCTTTTATTGGTTATTATTCAATATCATATACAAATTCTTATATATTTAGAATATACCTTCTATATATATATTGGAATGCTTTTCAAGTTTGATGGAGAGCAATTACAAGATTGGATTTCTTTTCTCCTTTATTAATTAGAAAATCAGAATCTTATGTACCATTGATATTTCGCAATGCAAAAAGGAAAACCTATAGCAGCTATGCTCAATGGATGATCTCATGATCCCCGTAGGAGGTGACTTACAAACTGCTCAACCGGTTAGGATTCCCCTACGGAAGTCCTACCACGCATGAATTGCCACACTAACCCATTGAAAAGCACAATTTTCCACTTGGAAGTGAATTCACAGCTTAAGGAACACTTTCTGAGGTGCACGGAACTAAAGGGAGGCAAACTACCTGTCTGATACTTAGGAGTGCCTTTCAAATCCTCTAAACTCAATAGAGGGGATTTCCCAGCATTTGTCAAGGTGGTCATTCAAAAAATAAAGCCACTGGACTGGTACACATCTTCTAGTCTCCTACAATTAATAAGATTTGTGAATTTTTTGCTGTAAATGTTCTGGGAAATAACTTCTACTGTCCCAAATGATTGTCCCAAAATAAAAAATTAAAAAAAAGAACCCACCATAACAAATCCTTAATGTATTTCAAATAAGACAGACAGCACCAACGCAAAGATTAGTTGAGAACAAGTACACACTGGACTTGAAGGATGGCTATGGAATCCATGACATAATTTGAATAATCCTGCAAGTTAAAACATATGCAGAACCTCTGCTATGATGGACCAAATGGACTTTCGACATCATGAGTGAATTCCTACTTTGCCTGAAGTACCTGGAAATGGTATGTAGGCTTGGAACAGTTCAGGGCCCTCGTATCTAATTTGGTGCAGTGGAAGTTGTTAATCAAATTCCCTATAGTTTTGTTATTGGTTGCTGAATTGTCCTCTTTATGATAAAGTTGGTTATGAAAAGATCTATGAATTGCGATTATCTAGGAGTGCTGCCTAGGTTCAATCTTTGAAAAGAAGAGTGAGTAGCTCATAGCTGAATGGAGAGATGTGAGAACCATACACAGCTAGGTCTCCCTGGGGTTAACACCTGCTCCAAAAGAGATGATACGTTAATCTAGCAATCATTCAATCAAAGATCACTGATAAAACAGCTTCAATGGGCAAATAAAGTTTGGTTGTTTAATACCTACCTTGAGGCCCTTTGCACCCAAAACTGGATAGGATACAATTAATACAACCCAACCTTATAACCAGTTTACCAACGACAGCCTATAAGTAGGGTAATGAACCTAGAAAATATAAGGTGAGGTTTTGGTCAGAAGCTAATAATGATTTCACGGGAGCAATTTTTTTTGTGAACCAAGAGAAGATAAGTACTTATTTAAATAGTTTTTGAGCTCTTCATATTAATGGAAACAGATGACTACAAGGTTCGAGAGTTTCTTTTATTACAAAACCAAATACCATACATATTCTTTTTTAAGAGATTATGCAGAGTTCTAGAAGCCAAGAGGGCATATACAACAGTATGGAATGTCCACCACCAGCAATCAATGCAGGGATTTTAGCAAACTCTCTTGCATAACAAGTCAAATATTTACCTGAAGGGATGCACAATGGACTCAGGACCTGATATTACTCCAAGTCAGAAGCCTCTTCTGATTCAGACAAGGGCAGAAGCAAGCAACTCCCAAGCAAATGACCATTAAGACAGACATAGTATTCAACACAGTCCTCATAAGCCCCTAGCCTGCAGCTGGCACTTTGAGGTATCATTTCTGCTTGCCTCATACTCCATAGCTTTGCTTTACAATAAGGACATACCTCGGTTGGGTGAAACCTAGGTCCCCTCCTGATTAGCAGTTTCTTTACCTTTGACATTGAAAAGGATTTGAATATTCCTCGGAAAAACCCCACATCACCATCATCTCCTTGGTCAAGATGCTCGCAAGGATCAGATACATATAAAACATCCGTTCTGCACTGTGGCAAAAGAAAACTTTTTCCTGATGTCCGAGAGAAGCGGGTCTTCTGCACAAAATGACCAGGAATCGCATTGCTACTGAATAGGCCACCTTTACTGCATCCAGAGCAATAAATTAGAAGCTTTCCAAGTGCTCTCCAGTTTCCATCAACACCATGGCTCCCACCAGACCCGAGATCATCCATCATTTTCGGAGCTCTAACAAAGCAAAACTGCTTCCAGAGAACTCGCTTAGCAACATCATCAAACCACTTACATACGGAAGAAAAGGTGGCAATCAATTTAGGATTCCAGTTCAGGTGTTGGAAGACGAGATATATCACATCCTCATTTAAATGGCCTTTAGTGCACTGACAGCTTGATGAGTGTATGCACCTATACTGCTTGCTCAGGATCCCTGTCATCTAATAAGCCATGCACAGATCGCAATCAAAATAGTACATCAAGATTGCGAGGAAATAAATTATCCAAAAAAAAGATTGTGAGTAAATATTCAATTTCAACCTTCTACTTTTTCTTGCTAATTACTTCAACCTACTATCTGGTTAATGAACCAATCCAATCACCCAACAAATCAATTAAGTATATTAGTTGAATGCACGAAATCGTTTCAAGAAATATGTACTGAAAATACATTTCAACATTTGGAAACTGAAAATCCACAGTGGGGGACAGGTGAACTGGCCTTGTAAGAAAGGTACTAATCCCTCCCCAATTTCCAACCAGTGATAGAATATCCACTGTTTATCAATTAAATTTCTAATGCCCTATGAGACCTAACATGATATTACATTACCAAGGGAATTAGTCATCTAATGAGATTGAAAATAACAATGAGGATAAATTTACTAGTAAAGACAGCTCAAACTACACAAACTCATTCACATGTTAACATAAGAAAACTTAAGCAATATTATGCTTTTCAGCTTACTAGGCTCCTGGATAAACAGCACGACCACTTACTGGAACACAAACTCAGATCAGCGCTTACAAATTGTTTCAAAGAAATGAAATTGAAGTTGGAGAAACCTTCTCGACAGTAACTGAAGAAAGGATGATGCTATTTTCGCACCTACTTTTGGTCTTCAACACCATTTCTTGGAAGAGCCAAATGGAGTGTGAAAACACCACCATCATAAGGTGGACAAACAAATCCATCCTACCAAACCATGATCAGAAAGGTACGTGATTAAGTACAAAAAGATCCACGAAACCAATGTATTTATGCTCTACCTAAACCCCAGTTTTCTATCGGACAACAAAAGCAACAGATTCTTCATGATCTTTTACACATTGAGCTGTTTCCCTTGCGTCTATGCATGCTGGGAGTTACCCGCAATTTACCTTAAGCTGTTTAATATCTTACTTTCTTTCTGCTTGTGCGCTCATATAGATTGGATTCGTAATAAACGCACCAACTACACATGCAGTCGTAACACGAAAATCATTCCCACCATTCAATGATTTGTCCCCCAACTTCTGACATTTTGATGAAACACTTCAATTTTCACTACTTTTTCAATTCCCAGAAACTCCCAAATCCTTTAGAAAACACTAACCACAAAAATCCCGTCCTGTTCGAGCTAAAAACCACGTGCGAACCCACCCCCCCAAAAAACAAAAACAGCCCCAACCCAAAAAAAAAAAAAAAAAATACTGCCGAAACGGCCAATTCAAACGCAACCCATTTTTATTCTCAGCATGCTAAACCAAAATCAACAAAAAGCCCTCTCAACAATTAACAGACAATCAGCAAAAGAAAAACCCTAATTCACAGCATAATTGATACTATCACATCAAAAGAATTCAAATAAGGTGAAAATCGAACAAGATCGCAATCGGTAACAAGCTGGTTTCCTCACCTTAGCATGCATAATCTTCTTGAACGGCCTCAAGAATTCAATGAATGTGGTTTCTGCATTTGACAGCGTAAGCCAAAAAGAAGGTCAAGTTTCTCTTGCAGTACTGTTTTTATGAACTTGTACAAGCAAAACCCAAAAAGGAAAAATAAAATAAAATAATGAAATGACAGGAAGAACCCTCGGAACTTACATGAAGTTGGTAAGTCAGTGAAGCAACTCCAGCAAGAGCAAAATGGGAAAAAAAAATCTGCTAACAAACAGAAGAGAGGGAACAGACAGCTTCCGTAGAGATGAGATGAAATGAGACACTGGATAAACAAAACCTTTGGTCCCATTTGGCGAGGCAAGTTGCTATTTAAAGGTTTTCTTTTTTCTTTTTACTTTTTTTTTTTCCAACGTTGCCACTTCAAGGTTAGCCCAGGTATTTTGGAATTTTCTAATCCCGTTCATGCGTTTTATGAATGGATTTAGCATTTCATTTCAATTTTCAATTTATATTTATTAGATATTAACAAATGATGTTGTATGTGTAAAAAAAATAAAAATGTTTAAAATTTATATATAAAAAAATATCAATAATATATATTTATAAAATCAAAAATAAATTTTTCTTTAGAAAAAAAAGTAAATATTGATCAAATAAAATATATAATAATTTTTTTTAAATAATAATAACATTTAATAATTAAAATAATCGATAAAAAAATAATAATTATTATAAAAATAAATATGATATAGAATGATAACCGTATAATTAAAAAAATTTATAAGTTAAAAATGGTATTTAAGAAATAAATGGATTGGATTTGAATTTAAATTTTAATTTTTTAATGGCTTTTATGATTAAAACTATAAGATATATATGATAGTTAATAGGTAGTTAAAAAAATAGTTTCCTTTAATATAATAGATAAATAATTATTTTGATTGTCTTTTAATTAATATAAATTAAAAATATAATAAAAAATTATATTTATCCATGGTAGGAAACTATAAAAATGCTTATCAAGATAGATTACTAAAGTAATTATTTCGATTTTTTTTTTTTTCATGCACTTGCCATTTTACGAGATGTGTAATTAATATTAAAAAGCGTATAAATTTATAATTTTAGATCATTATCAAGTGATCGGTAGTACTTAAACATTACGGTTACACATTTTAGAGTGAAGTAAGGTGAGGGGTGCGTAAGAAAAACTATATCACGGACCAATTAGTAGAAACCACGGAGTCACATATTACAGCTGGCAGCATGGACAAAGACTGAGTTGTCAGGATGTGATTGGTAGTACTGGGAAATAACGTTGAGAGGATGAAACCACGGTAGGGATCATTAGATGTTATTAAAAAATCATAACGTAAATCGTGTTTATGAAATTCGAATAGTTTATATTTTATGTTTCTTAGATCTATATTTATATTTTTTTTAGTAAATTGATATATATATATATATATATATATATTATGGGAAAACAAAAGAAAATATGTCATTCAAATTTGAAGAATCCGGTCCAATCTTGTAAAATTCAAATTGAACAGATCAAGATAATCACATGAAATCGAGTTTATTAGAGGATAAAAATGATAACTTGGATCGGTATTATAGTTGAATTAAATCGAATAAAACAGTAGTCGGTTGGTAATATATTATAATGAATGATATATATATATATATTTTGCGAAATAATGAATGAAAATTTGAAGGGTAAAGAAAGGGACAACATTGTGTGTGTGTGTGTTCTTTTTTTTATTTGACGTGCAATGTAACGTGTTGACAGTGTTGTTGAGAGGATTTTATCTATATCGGCACGAGTGGCTACGTGGAGATGCGCGAAGTCAAATTATATATCCATGTGGCGAGTGTACGGTGGTTCGTTCTTCGTTCCTATTGGTTGGCAGCTGGTGGATTCCAGATTTTACTTTCCGTCATGGCAAGTGCGCTCTTGTCTGATGGTGGGGGCTTAGGTTATAATGACCTCCCATTCTTCGAGATTTTGGTGGTCCCTCCCAGGGTTGATGGATGGAAGAAGATTAGACGTCCGACAGGCCCATGAGAGGGCCCAGCCCTTCCATCAGCCGAAAAGGAAGCCCCCCAACTTTGTGATTATATGCCGATTATAAAAATGGATCCTTTTAATTTTTTTTTCTTAATTTTCTTAAATCAATAAATGAATTTTTTTTAAAAAAAATATTATATAATATCATTTTTTTTTCTTTTCATCTCAATCGTTAAACATATGTGATATCATCTTAAGTGGATAAATTAAGAAAAATTTAAAAAAAGTTAACGAAAAGAATTGAAATCCATTAATTATTTATTATAGATCCTAACTAGGGCTAATTTTCTTGTCCTACACCTTTGTCCCACCTCCAATCATGAAAACATAATTTTTCATCCCATATCTAGTGTAGATTGAGAGTTGCAATATATCACATTCCAAAACAATAAAGTCATAACAGTTTTGCCATATAAACCATTTTAGGATAAAGGCTGATCTTATAGTTGTTATCTTAGATCAAATTTACACAAAGTGTTCACGACTAACTCGTTTTGAAATAAATAGTTAATAAATTAAATAAGTTATTTTTCTAAGAAAGTATCAAAATATATACATATATTAAGATTCAAGCATTACAAATAATGTTTATAGGGTTTTATTGTCTTATACTTCATAAACAATACATTATTTGAAAATGAAATATTCTAAATAAAAGTTAAGACCTTAAAAATATATCTATTCTTTAAATGTATTTCTTTACTTCTCAGAATCCAACATTTGCTAGCTTTAGGATAAATGTAAGCCGCTTCTTCACTAATACTTATAATAATGTCTATAGAGATGTAAACAATTACAGCTTAATAAGTTGAAATGGAGACTTAAAACTATATCGTAAATACAAACAGGGTTATCACCCAAATTATTAGGTACAATACATATTTAAGCAAATGTCATCATATAACGTTGTCCGATCCGTCGTGAGATTAGAGAAACTTCACCCGCTCTAATCTGAATTGAGGAGTTTCTGTTAATACAACAGCTTATAACCAAACTCAGGCTTGTACAATAGAAACATTACTTCTCTTGCGACTACTTTCGAATCATTAACTTTACTTTTATTACGACCTTCTTACCTGTCACTTAGTTTGACTAAGAATGAAGAAGGGACTAATCATGTCATTTAACACTATTCCTTTCGAAAGAGTTGGTATTTAGTCGAAGAATCCTAATGTTCCTTTAATGGGTTACTATACAGGTCCAATTTAAATTTATAAGTCAAATATTTAGTTAAATTCGATATAAAGTGTTCAGTTATTTCAATTAAATCACACAAATACAAGTCAAAGCAATAAATCAGAATCATATCAGTAGCTCAAAACAAGCACACGTACATAACCAACTATTTAACAAGTACAGTCAAATACAATTTCAAGCTTTCAAGTATTGCAAATTAGTATTTCGAAATATAGTAATGTATTAATTCCAACTTATTTAGACCTTTCGCTTGCTCACTCAAGGTACGACTTACACAAGTTTTCGTTGCTAAACCCTATAATGCAAATGTTGTTTCAGTACTATATAACTATCTTATTTTTTTTATGTTATCTTTAATTTAAGATTTAATATACCTAATTATCCAGATTTCTAAGTCTTTTACAATTATTCCTAATTTAAGTTGAGTTTTGATTCAGTTTTTAAAGTCGGTTTCTAAATTAGGTTTTTAACTTAATTTTCGATTAGGGATTTTATACGTAAACCTTAGAAAATCATTCTAACCCATAATGTGAAATTAATCACATTATTTTCGGATATCCTAAATATCATATTTAACCCCTAACCAGTATTTTAATTTGTACGATATATTCCTTATCCTAATTTAACTACTGAATTTATTTCCGATGTAAGAAAATTTTACATTTTTCATATAAACACTTATTTAAGTCTCATACTAGATTTTATATATATTCTTATTAATATTATAATATCAATTTTAACCTAATATTTTTTTACTTATTAATTTCTCATACTTACATATTATACATTATCATCTAATATGTACATAATATACACATATAATATTTCTATTATTTCAAAATATCATCTCTCAACACCAACTAACATTTTAAAATATCTAAAGTCATTCCAAATCAAATTTTGCACCTAATTATCCTAAATTACAAAATTAACTTAAAATTTACCATTTTTATCTATTATATATTTACTATATAATACACTAATAATTACATCTAACACCCTAAATGCTACAAATAGCATATTTCATTAGATTTCAACATCCTAAAATATATAATTATGCACTATATCAATAATTGCCTTAAAATTATGCATAAAATGAGTAAAGGCCTTAAAATTTTTGAAAAATAACTTTGTAATACTGTTATATATCACCTAAGTAGTCTACACAAAAATTTTGAGTTCAAAACTACACTCCTAAACCTATTTATTTCTAATTCAAAATATGTTCGATTTTGTATAATTTCGTAAAGGCAATATATTTCTAGACATAAATTCATCAAAATAAATTTTTTCTTAAATCTACAGACTAAAATATCCCAAAAGAACAAGATTCATAATTTTTCAAATATATTTAATATTTTTAACAATTTAAGAAAAATCGAGGAGGAATCGAAACTTGCTAACGTTGGTTGCTCCAATCACTACTGGCCACCAAGGCCTTCTCAACCAGCTTGGCTGCTGCCACCACCATGTGGTGGTAGCTACTATCCACTTCCAGGTCATCATCGGGTGGTGATTTCCTTTTAAGGCTCTAATTGTACACTAATTTTCTAATTTTTCTTAAAAATACCCTCTCCTCTCTTGTTATTTTCTTGCTAATTTCTTTGAATTCTAAATTGACTAAATGAGGTTTGGATGGTGGGTTTCTGAATTTATAGGGCTAATTAGGTAATTTTCTTTAGTTTTCCACTTGATAAGCGTCCTTATCTTATTCCAAATTTGCTTTTTGTTTAGCTTAATTTAATTGGTTATTTTTATTTCTTAAATACCAAGCTATTATGCCTCAATTCTAGAATTTTCTTCACTTTTCATTATTTTTATTTAATTTTTATGAATTTTTTTAATTATTTAACATTATTTTAGCATATTTCATATATTTTAAGTAACTACGCATATTTTTACCTATATGTAAATTCATATATAGTATAAATAAATACTCCTAAATATTATTTAAGTTATTTTATGATTTTTAGTGTGCATATAACTTATTTCTATGGATTCATTAGTTATTAAAACTCGTTTTACGCGTTTTTGATAAATAACATGAAATTTACATATAATTCAATATCATAATAATTTATTATTTTATTATTAATTTTTCTAAATCCAAATTTATGGGATTATTTTTACTAATATTTCTAACAACATCATAAAATTTGAGTTGGATCAGATGATTTGCTCGATTGCTCTAGACTGTACAAACCAAACCCCAAATATCTAATTATGAGTCTTACACAATACTCTTTTTATGTGTTATGAATTACATATGAGGCACTCACAAACAATAATCAAAATTTAAAATTAAAAGATAAAAAGAACAATTAATAGGAAGAAGGAATTGGTGATCTTGTGAGAAAAGGTAGTAGGTTAAGGAGATATTGATACAATTACAAACTTTTAGCTAAAGTTTTTTGTTTTGGTTTCATGTAGGTAAAATTTTGTCTAATGAAAATAAGAGGGGGAACGCTGAATGTGTTGTAGAGAGGTAGGAGTCTATGCCACTATATCCTTAGCAATATTATACTATTTGAAGCAATTACTTAAGAGGAGTTTATGAAGGGGTCATTAAAAGGAAGACTCATCTCAATTATTCACTATCATTATAGTTCAAAAGATATTGTCCTCTACTAAAATTTATAAATGCTCTAAAGCTTCTTCTCATTTGATAACTATGGGTGTAAAGGTTTAAGTATGAAAGTTATGTGCATGCTATGTAATAGACGTATTACGTACAACTAGAAAAATGACTTAAGTAACTTATATAAGATGATCAGGAGAAAAGTGTAAGGAGGAGGGTAGATAATCTTAATAAGACTTCAACACGTATAATAACATGTAGAGAAAATGAACACATCAAACTCCATTATCGATTAAGGATATATAAGTGTTTTTGAAATGTTTAAGTGTTTAATTTTCATGATGAGAATCCGATAGAATAACAACGTTCGTGTCAGTTCTCTCTTGTCCAAACGAGAGAGGGAAAGGAGTATTTATAGAGGATGATTATTGATCTTATCCATCGAATCGTAATGATGATCAATGGTCAGGATTTATCAATTCCCTTAAGAAACCTTAGATAGACTTTTTTAATAAGCTTCAACCCAATAAGACCTTAGTTTCTTATGTGAGCCAAGTTCAAGAAGATTGGATCGAACGAACTGATCTAACGAGCTCAATTCTAAGCTCACTATATCAAATCTTTCATGATCATCTCAAATTCCATAGGCTTGACTCTTTGGGTCATATCAACTTAATTTGAAGAGTTAAATCCATTATAATTACTAAGCTCAACGTCCATATTAGGTTTTGGCCTCTATAATAACTCAGAAGTTGAGAGAAACGTTATCATGCTATAAAAAATTGTTATTACAAAAGATCAAACCGAGTTAGAATGGAAATCTTGTTATTTCTTCTCAAGAATAGTAAAGTTAATGCTATATAAATCTTTCACTTATCAATCTCTTCAAAAGTGTGTTTTAATTATGTTTAAGACCTAGCATAATTATAGTTATATTCATCAAGATTTGATTCCTAATTGATTAAGTAAGATTGCTATGACCCTTAGCTAGGTAAATTTAAGTTCTACCTTATTTGATGAGTTGTACTTACAACTTCGAAACTGATAATAAATGTAACTATATCCAACTTTAATTTCTTTTTTTATTATGGTTGATATCAAGGATCATGGTCATTCAGGATATACATTATAAATTAAGAGTTGAAGATATTTAAGGGACAAATAGCTAGAATGATGTGATTTACAGTCAATTATTGAGAACATGTAGATAAGAAGAGAATCGATTATGTGGAATCATAGTAGATTTTCACATTAAAAAAGAAGCTGTTAAAGTGAGTAGTCATAGTCTAGGATGTGGTTTTTATGGAGTTATATAGCCAATACAAGTAAAGAAATTAATATAAAATGATTTGACTCCTTATTTCTTGACTCTTTTTTATTGTTTTTTTTTTTCAATTGAAACAAGATGGCTAAATGGGACTTTTGTATGCCAATTGCCATATGCATTTGTTGCATTAAAAATTCCACAGATGCATGTGGTATGTGTATAATGTAGCATTTTAACTTCCTAAACTTCATAGAATTTTTACAAGAAATTGATGATTACTTTAGCATGAAGCATGGTGTTTGGATCAAAAAAGGTTGCAACAATAATCCCTATGATGAAACAAGATTGAAGAAAGATTAAATTATTTCTTTTTTTCTTTTTCAATTTTAATGAGATCAAATTCTATGTAAACTTCCATTTTGACTTCCAAAGATTAATTTTAGTCTCAAAGGAATTTGAAGTATCTTAAGACTTCATGTCAATGACATCCAAGAATTTTGTCTAATCCTTACTAGATCATGCAAATAATCTAAGATAGTAGGATTGTCATGATCAATGATAGGGTTGGGCAAAAAAATTGCAAGCTACGTATCGAATCGTAGACCAAACCGAACTTAACTGAAAAACTTGTTTCTTTTCTTTTTCTCTTTACAAACTGTTTGGTTACAGTTCAATTCGTCTATATATAAATGGTTAAAAGTTCTATTTGGAGAATCGAACAAACCAAACTGTTTAGTTAAATAAAAATAATTTCATACAATTATTTGTTATTTTTTATATTTTTTTCATTAATCTTTATAAAATTCATCAAATTTTTCGTATCTTTTTTTTGTTTGTCTTATTTTTGGATAAATTATTAAGATTAATTGAATAAATTGCATCTGAAATTTTACATTTAAAAATTTTCTTTATCTAAATTATCATTTTTTTATATGTTTTTTAACCAAATATTTCACCTTTGTGCATTTTACATGTATCTCATTTCTTTTTCAGTTTTTAGTATGTCTCTTTTGTTCCCTTCGTATCACTTTTTTATGAGTAACTTTACTTTTCTTTTCTCATTGTTTATTCGTTAAAATAAAGTCTTTTGTCCTTATTCAATCAAGTTGAGTTTGTTAAGATTTTGTGTAATTTTTTATTAAATATTATTACACATAATAAATATATGAGAAATTAATTAAAAACATATAAAAATTCAATAAAAAAGAAAATATATTATTGGAGATAAAAATAATTAATGAAAATTTGATATAAATTGTTCGAACCGGATTGAACGAGTTTTAATAAAGTTCAAAAAATTTTGAACTGAACCTTATGGTCATATTTGATTTTTTTTTAAAAAAAAAATCGAATCATTATATTAGATTCGACTCAGTTTAATAAAAAGCAAACCAAACCATGCTTATCTCTAATCGATGATCTCGAAGCATGACGAACACAAAAGTATTTCATGAGTTTTTAAGGAATTTATGTCACATTTGATTATGTGGTATTAGTTTGGAATGTGATGAATTAGAATAGAATGGATTGGGAATAAAAATGACAAATTCTTTTCTATATTTAGAAATATTTATGAAATGAAATGGAATTAAATACATCATAATAATAATTATAAAAAATACCTTTAATTATTAAATGTCCTAACCACACTTAAGGTTAACTAAATAATTTTTATCAATAATAATTAATAAACAGGAATGGAGAAAGCCAAACTAAATTCCTCTTAAAAGTAGGAATTCTAAACATGGGAAAAAAAAATGGAATCTCAACCCTAGAATCACCATTCTTTTCCTCCCCATTTCCACTTACCAAATGTAGCATTAGATGATTGTTTTTTATGAGCATGTTTATGATGTTTCATTATCAAAAGTAAATGGCAGAATGTGTGCTTTGTATACTTAAACCTGTTGAACCATATTGCTAAACTGTATGTTACATTCTTTCAAATGCGACATCCATTGTGAAAGGATCATAAATTTGCAGCCTTAAATGTACACATCCTATAGCAGGTGTATTCAGATTCTGTCACCGTTTCCGGCCTGAAACTGTCTTCTTCACAGCTCCAACAGAAACTAAAAACTGGTCAAGCGATGATAACGTCTTCATGTCGTCGGGAGGAAAGTAACTCGCGGCCTTCCCCAGAAGAGAAGTGAAGAGAAGAGAGAGTGATGGCCGGCTCACGTATCGATCCCCCAACAGATCATCAAGAAATGCAAACGCGGCTAGGAAGTCTGACTGGCTAGCATTAATTGGTGCAGCAAAATGAGCAGGAATTATTCTCTTGAATCTCCAATCTCTTGTAATACCGTCAATCCAATCCCTAACCTAAAATAGTGCAAAACAATAATAAGTAAAACACAACATGGAATCCATCTATTTCGTTGAATCGATCAACAAGCAGTACTGAAGTTGTAAATCCAGTATGTTTTACCTTTTCAGGAACTTTGCTGAATACCAATGTCTTGACGATTGGAGAGACTATAAGCTTCTGTGACATCTGAGAAAAGCTAGCCTGCGGTTCAAGCAGATTCGATGGACCAAGAAACAAAATTTGAAGAACCATTCTTTCCCAACCTGCGAAAATTTTATTTTACTCACTGTGCCAACAGATTTCTTAGTGGGGTATAAAGGACACACTTTAGAACGTGGATAAGTATACCTTTTTGCCGGTTCATTTTATTATCAACAACAGGATCCTTGGGCACTTCTTTTCCTTTGCTAAGGATTTTCACTGCCAGACCATTTTTTGCAGATGCTAACAAAGATTCTTTGCTGATACACTCTGGCGGCTTTCTTGGAACAAAAATCACAGCATCGGTCACAAGCAATGTTCTTGTAGGTTTGTGGTAAAATGCTACCTCCACATATGGGCCAATTCCTGAAATTTGGAGGGGGAAAATGATTTGTCTCTATGATCGATCTCATTAGGTGAAAGCTCTATAAGCATCTGCAGTTCATATTACCTACTTCTGGGGAACTCAAAACTTTTTGTTCAATTTCGTCAGCCCATCGGGTTGAAAAATCCTCGTCTTTCAATGTTTTGGCTCGAAATATACCAAAAAACTCAAGAGGCAAATTCAATGGCCAACTCCATTGTCTTGGTGCAACCCATATCTGGGCTCGAGGGAATTTTCTAGAAAATGGACCAACAAATATTTTGTGCTCATATGCAAATGTTGGAAGAATAATATACTCCACAGGAGCCCCTAATTCCTTCACAAGCTGTCAAATTGAATAGATAAGGTCAACCTTGATAGAGACACCACAAGGTCATGAAAGACTGCATTTAGAAAAGCCAATACAACAGCAAGGGCACTCGAGCCTTATTCTCATTATGTCGGATTGGCTATATGAATCCTATTCCAAGTTTCAATAACAACACTCAAGTTCTCATGTAGCAAAGCCAAAAAGAAAGAAATATGGACCACTACAATACTCATTGTAAATTGCAAATGCAGCAACTTATAAGAGTTCCATATGCACATAAACCCTAAACTTTAAAATTGAGAATGCTCAAACCCTTAAGTTTTTTTATTTTTTTTGGCTGACAAACCCTTAAATAAATATCTAAAGAACATGTTTTTATACCCTATTTCACTATTTTGTCATTAGGTAAATTAATATAAAAAACAATAAGAACACTTTTTTATTAACTTTCATAGGGCAAAAATGGTCATGTAAGATATCGAAAGTATTTTTTAAGGATTTGGTAGCCTAAATGCCCAATTTTGAATATAAGGAGGTTGTGCATGCAGAGCAAACATAAAAGGCTATATATTTGCAATTTGATCTAATACTTACGGTAAACAAACTAACATGTTTGAACATAATAAAAAGTCCTTTGCCCTAAACCATCATTAAAGCTTCTAAAGTGCTGGTACAAAGTCCCAAATAAACAATAGTTTTTCAGAGCTTTAGTGGTGAATGAGAAAGTAAATGCACTTTTCTAAAAGCTTTGGGGAGGTAAAACCACATTTTTGAAGTTTAGGTGACCTCACCAATGTTTTCAGGGTGAAATTGCAATGTGCATTTTCATCTTTTGCTATAAATAGAGAACCTCAAATGCTGATCAGCAAATAAATTTGAATATAACAACAGTGAGAGCATAAAGACTAGACTTCAAAATTACAATTCAAAGGAGCACCTGTATACACTCCTCAGTTGGAGCAATAGGTGCATGGACCCATAAGCCTCCAGACTTGAGCTTGATAACTGTCATTCTAATGTTTGTTGAGACACTGCTGAAACCTAAAGCTTGCTCTTGTTCAAATAACCAAATCCGGCCTTTCACTGCCTAACATAAAAACGAAAATGACGAAATCAGTTGGAAGTAAACAAAGAAACTTTTTGCAGCAATGCACTTAAAAATAACCCCAAACAGGTGCAATGTTGGAGAAAGACAACAGGAACATTCGTCTCTGGGCCTAAACAGCCATCAACACCGCATATTTCTAGATGATTAATAAGGAAGAAATGACTAATATCTTCTATTTCTCCCAAATTTGAATATTCATCCATTCCATTCCAGTTTTCACCAAAATATTCAATTTAATCCATGCTCCCAAGATAAATGCACTCTACTCAGATAGATTTCAATTTAGTTGATATCAGATACCTTCTACAACAGGGTTTTGTTGAATCATTTAAATCTAAGAAATCTCAACATCAATATCCATTCACTGTTAATCACATGAATAATCTATATCTGCCAACCCAACTAGTTTATAGCATCCTAGGAAGGCAGGCAAGAAGGAATATGTTTGAAGGCGAAACAGACATATGCTCCATGCATTCTTGTTGATTATAAAACATAGTACTCGGGACATCATTAAATTGTCAGCATTCAAGCGATTATGTCAACGAATTATTATTAATTTAACAACTATCGACCAGGGCAAATATTTATATAAGCATTGGCCTCCTAAACCCATGTACTTAAGAACATTCATAGGATTCCATTCAATCAACTGATACTAGAATATTACGAAATTGTGCATCTCATCAAATTTGATTATATTTTTTGGATATATTTATGTCAATTAGGGTTTGTTTAATGCAATTGACACGTGCAAAATTGTAAATTAAAGAATTCTACCCGACATCGAACTTTAAAAATTGAAGACAGTAATTAAAAGCATATACCTCTGTCCTAATGGTAAGCCTGTTGAGGAAAGGACCAAGAGGAAAAGGAAACCCAGTGAAGTTGAGGTAAAATCTCCCTGAAGGCTTACTCTCAACACTTGTGGCAACAGCTGAAGCAACCACCAGACTTCCAACATCCTTATACTTCCCTCTAGGTTGTACATGCAAACAATGATGTTTCAATGTCCCACCAAAAAACATTGAATTTTGATCTTTAATGAAACTTGGGTTCTGTAGAAGACTTGATTTTGGGCATGAAATCGCAATTGATGCCACCATTTTTATGTGTTTTTTTCAAACTAGAAGACACTTGAAATGAGTAACTGTTGGGATGGGTTGCTAGGTAAAAAGATTGTGGGCATGGCGATATCAGGCTACGTTGGTGACACGTGGAGGATGTATATCCCGTTGTCCTACATGGAGCTTGGAACAATACAATTGTGGTTCGTTTCGTGGATGGAAGAGGAAAAAAAAAAAAGAAAAAAAGAAAAAGAAATTGTGGACAAAACATGAACGTTGAATTTAGAAACTCGAAGAACTTTCCAGAACGAAGTATATTTAGCTGTCATTAGGAGAAAAAATTTTATCGACACGAAGGGACCATGGTTTTCGTGAATAACAAATAGATGTTAATGATATTTAAAAATATAATAAATTTATATTTTCATAAATTAAAATTTTAATAATATTTACTTATCACTTATTAAAATCATAAACATTAAAGAAGCAAAATTCAAAAGTTTACATAGGTTTGTATAGAGCCAAAGTAAGTTAAGAAACAGCTCAATTGTGGGGGTTTCTCCTTGTAGATTTGGATTTATTAATGATAGTTCATAATAACTAATTTAACAAATTTATATTCTTTAAAGAAGTTTAATTAAAAAAGTAATAAAAAATATGATGATATAGAAAATATAAAAAATGCATGATATTGGCTAGACAAATTGAAGAACCTAAAGTTCAAAACTTTTCTTTTTAAAAAATGCAAGTTGCCCAAATTTCTTTGCCTTCTATCTAACTAAAATTAAGATTGAAAATATGCGATGGATCATATATAACTTTCATTTCAACAAAGCAAACTATTTATATAATAATAAAACCCTAATTGTACTAAAATTCTAGTTTAGTAAAAAAATTATATATTTAGATCATCATTAATCAATTAGAATGAGCTCATCATGGCCTTAGTAGTGAAAAAAAGAGTAAAACGTAGAAGAGTCATTTGAGATGTATCTTCAATTCATAATAGCAAATAGGAACAAAATATAAGTCATAAGTTTGTACAAGAGTTAAAAAAAAAGAAAAAGCATGTCATATATATTGTAATTTTCCCATAATTTTTGTTCTTCTCATAGAATATAAATTTTATTTACTAAAGTATATAAGAATAGTAATACAAATAATACTAATGGATCAAATCAAACGAGAGGAAAACTAAAAGTTCGATTTGACAAAAAACTTAGGAGAACATTCTTATAAAATGGTAGATGAAATCAAGGACTCCATTACAAAAAAAAACTCACATGGGAATAACAAAACAAACTCAAAGAAAACAAAAGCTAATGAAAAACTTTTCTATAATTGAATCAAGATAGCCTCTTATCATAAAATTCTTGCAACTTAAGTTGCAATTGCCTAGTATATGATCAATATTTAAAAGCCCACTTATTTTAAATATCGATGACAAACTTTTTCATATGTTATTTATGATATAGGCCTCTAAGTTTAGGTCAATCTCCTTACAACATAAGTTGAGCCTAAAAGCCTAAGATCAATCTAATTAGAGCCATAGTTGAGCTCTTTAGAGCTTGGTCTACCTTATAATGTTCGAGGACAAGCTGTTAGCATCTCGAACGACTTTGTTAAGGCCCATACCAAGCTCTTAAAAGCTCGAATGTCCTCATATGAAGTAGTCCACCATGCTTCTATCTCCATCCAGCCCCTTGACAACCTGAGCCTTTAAGCCCATATATTCAAAAGAGGATCAAGTGGGTACAACTTAATAGACAAAGAAAGTCCATAGCTAGCACATGCTTAGTTCGACATTCTCTCCACAAGATCCAACATAAAAGAGGGAATCTCAAGATCTTGATTCACTTTCTACAAATTGCTTGTCTATCATGCTTATAAATACTAAGTAACCACTATGGGTAAAGCATCCTCACTTTCTCACTCTTATGCATTCCTTATATTCTTTTATATACTATTTAGTATTGATTTAAGTATTGAATTGGTTGTATCATAACTAATAAGACAATGCCAGAATAGTTGAACAATCACTCAACTAACCAAATAACACCCAAAACTAACCTCTACAACAAGTTTCACTAGCCAACGCTATTGATCCAAAGCACTTTATGCTCTTAGAGGAAATGTTCCTTAAGTTGCAAGCAAAGAAATAGGAGCTAAAAGCAATGCTTAATGAAAGGGATGAATGGGATATCCCTCTAACATTGGAGGATGCCTTCAGCAATAATTTTCCACCACTATTAGAAGCTAAGATGAGAATAACCCCTAAGTTGTTCCACTCATGACACCAATAGCCTATCATATCCATGTGCTAGTACTAGCTTAAAGCAATTGCTCCACTTAATTTGGGACCAATTTACACCATACATTGACTAATAGGAACCTAGATGAGATTGAGAAGTACGTTAGAGTTTTCACTGATCTCAAGGATTTAAAGAAGAATGAGACCTTCGAGCAATTCTCTCCTAGCCGATCTCCCTTCATTAAGAAGATTCAAGACTAGCTGTTACCTAACATAGTAGGCTCTTTACCTTTAAGTTCTATGATGGGATCTGAGATCTATGATGATGAATTTGCACAATTGTAGTAAAAAGCAATCACTTATGAAGCCTTACTGGACATTTCAAATAAAGTTGCTCGAACTTGGTTTAGCACCTTGAAGCCATACTCTATCTCAAGTTTCCATGAGCTCAGGTCTCAATTTCACAACCACTTTATGGAGAGTAAGATGCCCGTACAAGGACTCGTCTACCCTCAATCTTATCTAACAGCACTTAGATGAGTCCTTCAAGGATTACCTCACCTTGATTCAATGCCGCCACGTTGAGGATGCTAAATGTTGACATAGGTGTTTACTATAGAATAGAAGAATAGATAATCTAGATATAGAATACTATACATTAATATGTGTTTATTATAGTTTGACTGATTATTATTGTATATCAATATATATTATTATAGCTTACTATGTGGGAGTACAATTAGTTATATATATTGATGTATATTTACTATGGCTTGAAAACATATTATAATATTGAAATTTATTATATTGAAAATAGAAGGTTGAAAGCTATTATATCAAACATGGAATAAATAACTCCATTTGCACCTACTGATGTATAATAATAAATATTAATTAGTAAAAAATTGAAAAGACAATTAATGTTTAATGGGTTTAATTATAGCCTAGAAAGAAGAGGGGTTTGAGGAAGGAGATGTTTTGAGGAAAAATATTTTAATTACTCTTCAATTGCTTTTTGCGATAAAAATATATTTTAGTCTAAAGGGCAAATTAAGGAGTATCATAGTAAATTTTGAATTTTGAAGAGTATGAGACGAATAAACCTTACTTGTTTAATATGTATAGATGTCAGAAATATAACATAGGTTGAATATTATTAATAGAGTTTAATAAGTATGATGAACTATTATATTAATCCATATTCTGATAATAGACTATGCAGCATACATATTTTAGAGTGAATTAAAATAGTATTGGTTCACTATTTGGACATTTAAAAAAAAAAAAACAGTAATCCACAATGGCTATTATTAAGTTGGAATGGCTAATATATAATACATAAAGTATGGTCGACGGACTTATTCTATTGGACATTAATTAACTACATCGAGTCTTTAGATCTTAATATATTGGTCAAATATGCGGAGATGAAAATGATTCATCATTTGGTTTAGATGGTCCAAAAAATCTTTACTTATTATTATTATTATTTTTTGGTAATTGTAAGGCGTAATGAATCTAGCCGAGATACTGTCCATAATTTAACATACTAGCCTAATGGATATCTTTGAAATAGAATATTTTTCTTATGAAGTATATCTTATATAGGACAAAATTTCCTGCTTACAAAAAGTCACTCTTATTGGTGTAATTTCCAATTGCATAATGTTAAATTCACCTTTTTAAAGAAGTATATTTACATTTTTTACCTCATTCCCCTCCTATACGTGAATTCTCTCCAACTACATGAATGCCATGTTTGGAATAGTTGAACTGAGCCAAAAGTAGCTTCATTCAATGAGTAAAAGTAATTGTCCCTGTTCTTTTTCATTTAACTTGTCTTTTTTTTTTTTTTTTTTTTTACCACTCGATATATTTTCAAGAATACATTGATGTCATACCCTCTCTTTTTATGTTTATATACGAATAGCTATATCAATCCTTTGCTGGCTTAATGCCTAGTCTTGGAATTGCTTATAATTTATTTTATTAAGATACCCTACCAAATATGCTGATGATGCCATTTGGATCTTTATCTTTCTAAAGTCATGCAGATTATATGTTATCATAGTTAGAGATGTAGGTTAATAATGGAATGTGTTCGAAGTTAACATATTAGACTGTTAATGTTATTGGCATCTTTCAGTTTAAACTCATTGTTTTGTTTGTACCCAAAAGATGCTGATTGGATTTTTCATCTTTGAGTGTGTAATTTGCATTTGATCTCTTATTTTCCAAAGAGGTTACACCGTCAATGTTACCGGCATTTTTCAGTCTTCAAATGACACAGATGATCCTTTTACTCAGATAACTATATAAAAATCTATGTTATATAAAACATAAGTTTTTATACGATATAAACGACTTGTCATAAAATGTGTTAACTATAATTAGTATAAACTTGTGATTAGTTTTTATTGTTCTCTCTCTTTTTTTTTTTTTATAGCTATATTAACGATGAGGGTGTTTGAATATGTGTCAAAATCTACAAAAGATTAAGATATTTAAAATATTATTGAACTTTTTTATGATACTTTTGTAATATCTATTTAAATAGTGATTAACATCTTATTAGAACTTCTTTTGTTTTTTTGTCTTTTAGCTAACCTGCGTATTTCAAGAGTATAGACATTTATGAACCTTTTGGATGTTAATCAAACGTAAACTTATGATTTATGAGTAGTTGTTGATGTTACTTTTGCGATATTACCGTTCATATTATCTAAACCTCTTTCATTATGAAAGTTCTAAATATTATATATAAGTTTACAAGTAACTATTGATGTTACTTTTATGACATTATTATTTATAATCTCTATAGGTTTTTTATTGTTACAGTTCGAAATATTATGATGAAGAAAAAACTATTGACTTTACCTATTGTTGCACTATTGCCCTTTTTAGGAACGTTACTTTTACTGTGCACCAAACTGTTGCCTTTAAAAGAAAATGTTGTCTTTTAAACGTACAAACCATTATCTTTGCTTAATTATCCATCGCTTAAACTTGCTTTTATTACAAACCATTGCAATTTCTTACTAAACCATTAATTTAATGATTATAACCAATGTCAAATATTCTTATGTAACTATTGTGCTATCTTTAATGCTAGTTGCCTATTGAAAAGAACAAACCATTGCTTATTTACATAAATATTATTGCAATATATGTGCACAAGTTGTTTTTTTTTTTAAATTATAAAACCATCACCTTTTGAATAATTAAAATCATTGCTTTACCAAGCAGCAAATCATTACCTTATATATTAAAAGCAACGGTTGTTAAATGCAATGTATGTAAAGCTATTGCCGCAAACCAAAAGCAATGGTTTTAAGATGTTCGGTGTAAAACTTAGAGTGATTAAATAAATTATTCGATTTAACCTAAATTTTATAATGAAATTAATATTATTAGTAAAAGTGATAATGTAAGTTTAAATTTATGAAAATAAGTAATAAAATGATTAATTAATATAATATTAAATTTTATAAAAATTGTCCGTTATTTATAGGAAACGTTTAGAACGAATTTCGATAATTAATGAATCAATATAAATAAATTATATGCACACTAAAAATTATAACATAACTTAAATAATATGTAGGAGTATTTATTTATACCATGTATTTATATATAGGTAGAAATATGCGAAATTACTTAAAATATGCGAAATATATCAAAATAATGTTAATTAATTAAAGAAAATACATGAATAATTAAAGAAAAATCAAGAAAAATATGGAATTATCCAGAATTGAGGTGTGGTAGCTTAGAATTGAATAAATAAAAACAACCAATTAAATTAAGACAAATAAAAAGTCAAAAATGAAAGAAGATAAAGCAATTGTTAAGTCAAATTATTGAGAAAAAATATCTAGGTAGCTCTATAAATACCCAAATTAAATCATAAACTCATTTGGTCAATTGAAGTGTAAAAAAAATTAAAAGCATAAAAAAAAAAAACAAAGATTAGGATTTTTCTAAAAAAATTACAAAAAAAATATATGCAAATAGAGGTTATAAGGTGAACTAATATCTAAAAGTAATCTGAGAGTGAATGGCCACTACCACCACACGATGGTGGCAGCTTCCAGACCGGCCGACAAGACTACGGCAGCCACTGGTGGCCGGAGTTACCAACGTCGGTAAGTTCGATTTCCCTTTTTTTTAGTTATTTTATTAAAGATATTAAATAGTTTTAGAAAATTATGAAATTTAATATTCTATGGTTTTTAAGTATGTAGATTTAGGAAAAAAAAATTAGTTTGATTATTTTGTGTCTAAAAATATACTGTCCTTAAAAAATTATACAAAATTGAACATGTTTCGAATTAAAAATAAATAGATTTAGGAGCGTAGTTTTGGACTCAAAATTTTTTTGTAAACTACTTAGGTGATATAGAACAATACCATGAAGCTATTTTTAAAAAATTATTTTTCAAAAATTTTAGATAATTTTTAAGTCTTAAAATAATGCATAAAATAGGTAATTTTGAGTTAATTAAGTAATTAAAAGGATAATTACTTATTTAGGGTATAATTATATGTTTTAAGATGTTGAAATTTTATGAAGTATGATATTTTTAGCATTAGGGTGTTAAATATAATTATTAAGATATTATGTGGTAAATATGTAATAGGTAAAAATGGTAAATTTTAAGTTAATTATATAATTTAGGATAATTAGGTGTAAAATCTAATTTGGGATGAATTTAGATATTTTGAGATATTAATTGATGTTGGGAGATGATATTTGAAGTGATAGGACTATTAGATATGTATATTACGTATATATTAAGTGATACTGTATAATATGTAAATATAAGAAATAAATGAGTAGGAAAATATTAGGTTAAAATTGATATTATAATAATAATAAAAATATGTAATAAATCTGGTAGGAAACTTAAATTTAGGTATTTATAAGAAAAATTTATAATTTTCTTATATTAGGAGTAAATTTGGTAGTTAAATTAGGATTAGGATGTATCGTATAGACTAGAACATTGATCAAAGACCAAAAAATATATTTAGGATATCCGAAAATAATGTAATTAACTTTACATTAGGGGTCGAAATGATTTCCTAAGGTTTATGTATAAAATCCCTAATAAAAAACTAAGTTAAAAATCTAATTTAGAAACCGATTTCAAAAACTAAATCAGAACTTAACCTAAATTAGAAATAATTGTAAAAGACTAAAAAACCTAGATAATTAGGTATATTAAACTCTAAACTAAAGATAACATAAAAGTACTATAGAATAGAGTTTATATAAAATAATTATGTGAAAACTAAAATAATATTTGTACTATAGGGATTTTTGGTGATAACCAGAACGAGCTATATCTCAAGTGAGTAAGCGAAGAGTCTAGGTAAGTTATGATTAATACATTACTGTATTTCGGAATACTAAATTATAGTACTTGGAGGTTTGAAATTATACTTGATTGTGCTTGTTAGATAGTTGGCTATGTGCATATGCTGATTCTAAGCTACTGATACGATTCTGATTTACTGTTCTGGCTAGTATTTGTATGATTAGTTTGAAATGATTAAATACCTTAAACTGGATTTAATTAAATATTTGACTCATAAATTTAAATTGGACCTGCATAGTAACCCATTAAGGGAATATTAGGATTCTCCGGCTAAATACTGACTCATTCGAAAGGAATAATGTTAGATAGTATAATTGGTCCATTCAAGTAATAGGTGAGGAGGTCGCAGTAAGGGTGAAGTCAATGGTTCGAAGATAGTTATTGGAGGAGCGGTTCATCCATTGTACAAGCCTGAGTTTGGTCATAAGCTGTTGCATTAATGGAAACTCCTTGACCCGGATTAGAACAGGTGCAATTTCTCTAATCTTACTATAGGCTGGACAACATCATGCGATAGCATTTACTTAAACATACATTACATCTAATTAATTTAGTTGATAACCTTGTTTGTGTTTACTATATAATTTTAAGTCTTTGTCCTAACTTACTGAGTCGTAGTTGCTTACATCCCTATAGATGTTGTTACGGGTGCTAACTAAGAATTGGCTTATATTTACCTTGAGACTAGTAACTGCTAAATTTTGGAGAGTGAGAAAATACATCTAAAGAACATAGATAGTTTTAAGGTCTTAACTTTTATTTATAATTTTCCACTTTTGCATAATGTGTTGTTTAGGAAATATAGTACAATAAAAGCTTGCAAACATTATTTGTAATATTTTCATTCTAATGAATATACATATATTTTCATACTTTTATAGGTAAATAATTTATTTAATTTATGAACTATTTACTTTAAAATAGGTTAATCGTGAACGCTTTATATAAATCGGGTCTAAGATGGTGGCTGTATGGTTACCTTCTATTTCTAAAATGGTTTGTATAGCAAGACTGTTACGATTCTATCATTTTAGGGGGTGACGGTGGGCTATAAATTAGTATTATTGTTGAAAGCATGGAATGTTATAGTAGTAATGTCGGTTTTAATTTTTACTTTTTCAATATCTTACCTTTTCCACTTAGAAGTAAGATTCATCCCTTAAAAGTTTAATCTAACTACGAGTCAATATTTTGTTGCAAGGTATTGGCATATAAAATTGATTTTATCTTTACAAACTTTGGATGTAGATAGGGTTATTATATTTGAAGTGTATAACATCACTTTACCCAACACTTCACCCATCTACTTCCTTTTTGTCTTTAGCTATCTCTTTTTGTTCCTTTTTTTTAAATGCATTAATTGATTAATATAGAGGTATTATGTCCTTTACATGTATAAAATATCAAAAATCGTAACAAGATTCCTTACTAACATATCCTCAATAGATTACTCGACAAAAAGTCACCAACATTGCTTGGCAAACAATTGTTTCATCAACAGCTGTTTCAGAAAATAATTAGAATCCAATACCTCACAAGGAACTTTTAATGAAGGTTCTTTTAGAAAATGGGCTTCTCCATAAAATTCTCAAAAGCTGGAGAGGTTTTTTCTCTATCCAAATCAAGGTTGGAGTTGACACTACTTGTTTTCTTAAGGCTACCAACTAGGATATAAAAAGGCAATTAAAGGTTAATCTAATAAAATTTAGTCTAGAAAGTTTATCCAATTCATGATTGATAAGTCCAACAATTGTTGGAAAAAAAAAAAAAGAGTCCAACAATTGGGATTTATCAATGTTGTTCTATAAATTAATTAAATGGACTAATAATGCAATAAATCCGACAAAAAGTATAATGTCATCCCACTTAAGATGAAAACAAAATGAAAATGATAAATAATAAAAACATAAAATCTACTTATTTTAAATACTGATGACAAACTAATATTATTGAATCTTTGCATCAGTAGTGATAGATAGGAGGAATTGTTGTCTATACACCAGGTTCTAAGAAATTTAGGGAGAAATAAAGAAATATTTAGAGTTAAACACCACCCAAATATTCATCTTCAATCTCACTGATAATCAACACTATTGCCATGAGGCATCATTCCTAAAATCTTTCGCTACAGTCACTAGTATCAACTTACCATATTTTTTATACCAAAATACCTAAACCATTCTTAATTTTGTGAAATGTTTTCCTTAGGAAATGGACGTTGATGAGGAGTACATGTACAATTAATTATCACTTCACTTCACTGCTTCTCTGTTTTCAATTTCAAGCATTTAATTTTAGAGATTTATTATTATAATGCAACTTTGAATCTTTTTTTTTTTTTTTTAAAATATACATACCTTTTCCACTCAAATAAAAGCAAGATTTGTTTGTCATAGTCATTGCAATCAAGAATAAACAATTTATCTCACCCCCAAATAAACTCTCAAGAGTCATATTTTCTTATTTCCCTTTACAGATTACCAAAGCATTTTCACTATGACATCTAATACAAATATGTTAAAAAGGGTTGCTAAATATTGAATTCTTCCTCTTTGTAATTATTTAAAGTTATTTTGAAGCAATTCTACTTGGCACAATAATATCAATTCATGCTTTAAGTCATATTCTCTAATCAATGCATACTAAGTGTTCATAAGCTTATAGCTCATATAGTCTTTTTCCTATCCTATTGTCAAATAACTAAGTAACCAACTTGATACTCACTAAAAACTTCAGCAACATGTTGGTATCTCTTAAGAATTGCCACTGCTTTATAGCAAAATAATCTTCTTCATGCTTTAGGATACCAAAAGTTCCCAATATTATTTATAATCAAACACAACTAGTGGAGCATTCCTGAAGAATTAATGCTAACCTTAAGGAATTCATAGGAATACTTTATCACTGCCGTAAGTAAGTACAACTTTATTGCCCTTAGCAAGTATGTAACAATCTTGGCTAAAAGTAGCCAATAACCTTGCCAACAAATACTATTTGATCTATTTTAACCACTTAGCCAAAAAATTTCTAATTAATGTTGACATGTTATTCATTATTCGGCATTTATAAACTAATTTGAATTCTCTTATATAACCCATGTAGGACTACATTTTTTAAGGTATTGCAATCTCCTTCTCTCCTCCTAAACATCCGATGTACTCATCGTGAGACATTATAAGTAGGCTTAGTTCTCCCCACTTTTTGATGTATTATTCGGTTCATTCTTACTACCCTTACTTTATAGGCCATCTTAAAAGTATACTAAGAGTAATAACCCTAGTGACCCTTTTTGCTTTCCTTAAACCTCTTCTATGAACCTAGGTGTAAGCTCCCTCGAATTGTTTATCTATTAGTATGGGGTCAACTTTATAGCACTCTAAGGAAAAAGTAACCAATAGCTATTGTAACAATAGTAATGGACCTATTTCGATCACTTGGCTCCAAAGTTTTTAATTAGTGTCGACACGTTATTCACTATTTGGCCTTTATAAACCAACATTAATTCCCCTACATAATCCATATAGGATTACACTTCATAGGGTATCACAAAGTAATATAAATCCTTGATAATCTTAACGATTTAACTAGTTGTTTTCATAAGTATAGGACCCTAAACACCACGCAAAAAATTATTAATAACTTTAAAATGGGTCAACTACCATGAAAAGTAAAACTAAGCCTAAGCAACGTTTAGCATATAGTCATAACCTTAAAATGTAGCAACTACTGATAACTTCCTCACTATTGCAACTGTTGAGCATAAGTTATATAGTCTAAGTGCACAACATAGTATGTGTTCATGTGAAAAGGCAAGTGTACTCCATAAACCTAAATTAGAAATTTAAAAGCCATTTCGATAATAAATAAAGTAGAAAAGATGAAATTCCTTGAATCATTACTTTGCTATAATTATAATAAGGTAGTTAAATCATATCAATTTTTGTCGCATTTTCCATTACACTATTGTATACAATAAATGTTAATTGCATAAAGCTACTTAAGCATGAGATTGCTTTGTGAGTGGTAGTACATAACATGTTATGCTTAATAAGATCAACACCTACTTTATGCAATAGCAGCTACACAATACAGTGCAAGTTGTGTATAACATTTACTTTGTGTGAAAACAAGTACTGCTAATACCCATTAAATGGTGTTGCTTTATGCAATCATTAATTGTCCTTAGCTCTTGCTGCTACTGATGCCCTTTTCCATATTGTAATAGCCATACATGACACCATCTTTATGTGACATATGTGTAAAACTCTATGATACTCAGGTAAATGTGTGTTTACACATCATTTGAGATTAGGCTTGCTAGGTCATAATTCAAAATAGATCAAAAAATAAGATGCAATGACAATGTTGCAAGGAAGTTTCTTATGATGTTTTATTGTTTGATACCTTCTTGCTTTAAGCATCCTACCTATTATTATTACTTGTAGGCTAAGAAAACAAGAGTTATGTCTGTGTAACCTCACGTTAATGAAACTAGTTAGGCTTAGAGGAAATGGGCATTGTCAATTTAGTACGAGGATGCACAAAACCGATGTTGTTTGATACAACCTTAACGATATATAAGTTAGGCAAATAATATAGGGCCACAAGCTAAGATGAGACAAACAACAATTAGGGGTTTAGGTTGGTTGGAACCTATCCTTAATTAAGTTAATATTAAAATTATTGATGGAAAAATATCTAATTATTTTCGTAATTATATTACATTACATTATATATATGTATAAAGATCTTGCTAATATTTTAACGTATAATAATTCCTAAAACTTAATAAAATGGAATAATTCTTTTAAAAAATGATGGGACTTATCCTTAATTAAGTTAATATTAATTGGGGGTTTAGGTTGGTTGGAACTTATCCTTAAATAAGTTAATATTAAAATTATTGATGAGAAAATATATGATTATTATTTTAATTATATTACATTACATTTTATATATATGTAAAAAGATCTTGCTAATATTTTAACGTATAATAATTCCTAAAAACTTAATAGATGGAAAAATTCTTTTAAAAAGTGTTGAGACTTATCCTTAATTAAGTTAATATTAATTAGGGGTTTAAGTTGGTTAGAACTTATCCTTAATTAAGTTAATATTAAAATTATTGATGAGAAAATATCTGATTATTGTTGTAATTATATTACATTAAATTTTATATATATGTAAAAAGATCTTGTTAATATTTTAATGTATAATAATTCCTAAAACTTAATAGAATGGAAAAATTCTTTTAAAAAGTGTTGAGACTTGTCCTTAATTAAGTTAATATTAATTATGGGTTTAGGTTAGTTGGAACTTATCTTTAATTAAGTTAATATTAAAATTATTGATGGGAAAATATCTAATTATTGTCGTAATTATATTACATGACATTTTATATATATGTAAAAAGATCTTGTTAATATTTTAACTTACAATAATTCCTAAAACTTAATAGAATGGAAAAATTATTTTAAAAAATGATTAAGGACAATCAATACACTTTATAATATACTAAAATAATAAACTTTTTTACCCTTTCATTATGCACGTATATTAACTAAAATTTAACTATTAATCTATTAATAAACTATATCAATATATAAAACTTAAGTCAATTTTTTCTAACAAAAATATATAAAAAAAATACATTCACGAGAAATTACAAGTAAAGCAAAAAAAAAAAAAAGTGACATAAATATAATTATTATATTAATCTTTTTCATGATAACTTTATATGATTGTTTTATTAGCAATGTTAAAAATATAAAAGATTATCATTTTGAATATAATTTATTAGGGAGTAAATTATTTAATAATCCACGTTCATTTTCGTAACATTAACTATAAAAGCTATTAAACCAAGTCATATAGTTGGTATATTTATTAATAGTTTATGTGATAAGGCTAAAATATTCACAATATGAACAAAATAATTATCATTAATGGTGTGTTACTAATAAAAAATAGCAGTTTAAAAGAATTCATTTAGTTAAATATAATTCGTAATTAATGAATTTAATTTTATTAGTTATTCTGAAAATATCAATAAATATATAGAGACATGTATCAATCAAAAAATAAATGCATCTTGAAAGAGTAAAATAACAAATATGAGATTTGAATTCAAGATTTCAGGTTTTTAAAGCCAAACACCCAACCACTATAATCAATTGTGATCACACTAACGTTATTAGGACCGGCCAGTTATTTTCATTGATGTTATACAAATCTTAAGATGAACTATGATCACATCTGTGCTTAGAGGGGACATAAGAATGGGATTGCCCTCTATGTTGTCCCTTAAGTCATACTCACCAATCAAGGGACTAGTTCGACAGAAATACACATGGGGAAGCCCAACCTAATGGCTTATCGGATAAGACCAGCGTTATTGTGGAAATACCACATCGAGCATCATTGGTGTGCATGAACCAATGTAAGTGGTCTATAGATTATACACTATATATGCAGAATGCAACTTGTTGATGACAACAAATGTAACTCCTCCATAAGTATAACCATGAAACCAGTTGTTAGGCGTAGCCTGACAAAAACACAAGAGATAGTGAAGACCGAAGAGTTAAGAAAGGATCCATTGCTCTTAGAAAGAGTGTATATTCTAGGCTATTAGGCTGAAATTAAGTGATTTGAAAACTACATGGCTGTAATAAGCTTCGGTCACCAAAAAGGAGAGATTGATATCACATGGAAATGGTTTGTGAATTGGTTCTAAATTATTGAGATTTTTTTTTTTTTTTTCCTTTTGGTAGTGTTGGGTAGCTTAAAGAACATATTAAGTGTTCTTTAAATAACTAATAAGAACTTGATGGTCGCATACAATAGCATGAGAAACTGGATAAAGCTTTAAATAGCTAGAGGTTAAGTAAAATAATATGCTATTATCTGGCAAGTGCAATGGGTTGTTGGTTTTATGAAAATGATTTTCTTTTTCAAGAGCTTAAATACCGTCTTTGCTGGGAATGGTAGCTAATAGGAAATGAATCATGTTGGAACCTAATTTTAGATGACAACGTCAAACGATTGATTTTATAAATATAATAGAAATTTCGAATTGAATACAGAACAAAATACTAATCAAACTCAAAACTAAAATAGGAACGAAATTCAATTCAACAAAAAAATCTAATTTCTTAACCTACATATCAGAGGTGATTAATTTTGCTCTAGTTTGAGGGTCATGTAATTAATTTTACATTGTTCAATTGGTTAAATTATCTATTGGCATTGGCCTCTCTCAAGCTTATTAAGCCTATTTATTGAGTCCAACAACTTATGAATATTAACGACCAAATATAAATTTCTTTAGTATTTTCGCCGTCACCTTGATTATAGTTTATCTCCTCTGAGTCTGGTCTAATTATGAATTTATCTCTTGTCCTCTTCCACAATCATAAATTAACTATTTACACAGTATAAGTGTTGCTAAGCATAATAAACCTCTAGGGCCTTACAACGGTAATATTATTATTTCTTTTTTCTTTTTTCTTTTTCTCCGTAAATAAAATGAAGATACCTTACTTTTCCCATCCCAATCACATCGACAAGGAGTACTAATAAAAAAAGATCGACGGCCTTTAAAATTTTAGAAAAAAGTAGATTTTTAGTTTTATTTAAATCCTTAATCTTCTTTTTGTTCTATTAGATTTTTCAACATTTTCAAAATTTTACAAAAGTAGAATTTTTATTAGATCTGTTAAATTTTTCGTGCATCTTGGAGGTATTTTAGTTTCTCATTGATCTACGAATAGTTAGGTAAAGTGACTAGGATTTGCACAAATTTTTCTTGCCCATTTTTCTACTTTTAATAATTTTTATGTAATTGTTCATTATTTTTATGATATTATATATGATATTATTTTCACTATATTACATAATTAAATATATTTAATATTATCATTCCGTTAATTTAATAAATATGAACCAATTTAAAATCGATAAGTTTCATGGATTAACAAATAAGTCGATGGATTCGAAAGAAATCTTACTCTTATAAAATTTTGAAAACATTAAAGATTTAAATAAAAGAAAAAAATTAAAGATTTAAATAGAAAAGTGAATAAACATTAAAAATACACTCCTCTTTTTTAAGCTAAACCGCAATATGAAGTTCCGTGGACCCCCTGAGTTTGTTTTGTCTTGTAATTGGACTCTCAATGATGGCTTTTCTTGGGTCTTGACCTTTCGGTAAATTTCATTTTCCATTTTTTTCCATCTTGTGCAGACCTTTCATTTCTTTGAAGCCCAATTGAATTGAAATAATCTTAAAAACCAAGGCCCTTTCCACATTTTCGTTTGGCGTCACAAACTCTGAATTCATCCGACAAAAGCATTGGTCATCTGAAGTCGGAGCTAATACTGTCAACCCACTATCAAAATCATAACAACTAAAATTGAAAATATAGATATTTTAAATAATTATCAAACCCGCATATTTAGGATTTTGCTTGTCTTGTCTTCTTAGGTCAAAGCATTTTGGTGGTTATGCGTTCAATTGGTGACGGTTTGAGAAAATGGTATGAGTTTGAATATATATATATATATACATATATGTATGTATGTATACATAATTGCTTATCATTTATCAAGATCTAAGATAATGTAGTAAAAATTGACTAGAAATTGTGCCTAAGTTCAACAATCATATATTCTCCATTTCCTAAGTTAATGTACAAGACCACAAGCATGAATAAATGTTTCTAGCAAGCTATTTTAGACTACTTTTGTGGATATGTATTTTTCATTTTTATGGGACATTATGATTTGCTTACGATAACTAATTAATTTTATGATATTATAGAAATATTTAATTAAATAATACAATAAAAACAAATTACGATATTGAATTTAAACCTTAAAGGTACGTGGCCAACCACTCTAAAATTAGAAGATGGTCAATCTCCAAACCGACCTAGATAACATCTAAAAGTTGAAAGCTAACCATAAGCCTAAGAATACACCCTTTGGTCCAACCCTGTTTTTATCTCAACCAACTTGGTTTCCTTCATGGAAACGCATATATGTTTTTAACTACTTTAAAGTATTGAAGCCTACGAGCAGTGCACCTTTCATTGTATATAGTATGAGACATTATGATACCTTTTACAATCATTCATTAAACATAATGATAATATAGAAATAATTAATTATATAATATAATAAAAATAAAATTAAAAATTGAATTCAAACCTTAAAGACACTTGGATGACCACTCTAGGATTAAAGGGTGACCAGTGGGTTCCCAATCTCGGAACCGCTCCTGTTAACATTTGAAAACCGAAAGCTCGGTCAACTATATGTCTAAGAATAGACCTTTTGGTCCAACCCCATTTTTATCTCAACCAATTGGGCATCCTTGATCAAAATTCGTACATGTTTTCAACTATTTTGAAGCACTGAAGCCCACAAGCACCGCTTGCTTCATAGATTCTTAATCGATCTTAGTAGCCCTTAAGGAGGAAGTGTCTCTCTTTTAAGGAGATCTATACGGCTTTCCTTGTTCCAATTGATGTTCTATTTGAAAACACACAAAGTTGCCGATAATTTTTTATCACTCAAAGTTACTTAATGTCAGAGCCATCAACAGTATGTATACGACAAACAATAGTGCCCATTTTCCCCAAACAAAGTGCATTACATTATCTTTTATATTGTATTTGTATTCATATATCAGGAAAAAGGAAAAACAAATACAAAAAAAAAAAAAAAATTACACAAATGTGGCTTCTCAAAAAATATTCCCAAAAATACGGTAAGAGACGATTTCAAAATGAACTGAAATTGCTTTTTTAAGATATAATTTTACTTGATTCAGGATGAAATCGCATCTATACGAACTACAATCGCATTTTGAAGAGGTAATTTCACCTTATTAAGACGTAATTTCATGTTGAATCAAGTAAAATAGTCTCTTATAAAAACGATTTTAAGTGCCGTATTTTTGAAAATATTTTTCTAAAAATAGTATTTTTAGGATTTTTTTTTTCATTTTTTATTACTTTTCCCCATATATCAAGCCTAGAACCAAATAATGCAACTGCTTTGCTACATAATCTTACTTAAATAAGAACACATATGGTTCAGAAACCAAGTCTGATTTCCAAAATTAAATGTTGTTCAAACAACCATGAATTCTTATAAGTAAATCATATTTGTCAAATTAATAAGCATTCATAATGGGGATATATTCAACTTAAATGAAATGTCTTAGATAAATGCATTCAATACCAAGGGAAAAGTATACCATTGCGGTTTCATGACAAGATATATACCAAAACCTTACCATCTTTTTCTTTTAGACTCTCTCTCACAACAATGAGAAAACCTAATCTCTACTCTTCTCTCTCTTAGAAGCCACTAACACTCCAAAGCAAAGCCTATTGCTCTTTTTCAAGTAATTAAGAAACCCTATAAGTAGGAAAGGGTTTCTCATCTGACAAATTGTTACAAGTGTAACATTTCCGGTGAAAAGTAATTAATAACCAAGTTAATAAATACTAATAAGCTTATTTTAACCACTTGGTTCAAAAATTTCTTACTAGTGTTGTCATGTTATTTATTACTTAACCTTATATAATATTATTTAACATCTCTTACAATTAAGCCGAAATCTTCCTACTTTTTGGTTGTTGTTGCATCCAACACCTACTAGTAGGGGGGCATTGATACCATTCGTAATGGCTTAGGCCAAATATAATTCATAACCAAACCAACATATTTCAACCACTTACTTTAAAAGCTTTTAACTAGTGTTAACACGATATTCACTACTTATCCTTATATACTACTATTCAATGTCTTCTATAGTTCTTATGAGACTCCATTTACATAAGGTACCATGATAAGAATGCATAAGGAAAGTTAATATATTTATCATTTTCCTTAGATTTTTCTTCTTGGTTTCGATAAAATTCATTTCCTTTGAAATCATAGAAAATGGTTACGATGATGGCATCAAGGTTGCATATTCAATGAATGTTTAATGTATTATAGATATAGGAAAACTAAGGATTTGATCATGAAAAAGGATAAGATCTTCATTGTTTGGATTTGTAATTGATGATTAAACAATAGGTTTTAATGGAAATTTGTGTACCTCAAGCCTTTAAAATTGTTTAAAATCAACCTAGATGAACTCAAAGTTAACCTTATAGGATCCCAAGGGCAATTAAGACTAAATGTCAATAAGCAGCACAAAGACCATAGTGTGCATCGGTTGGTTGACCCTAAAGGCGATTGACTAGTCTCTATACCAAAAAAACTACCTCTATTCCTTTACTTAAGTCGAATGCCCCTTATTGTCATGTTAATTGTATGATTCTTTTAGTGAATTGTGTCATCTCAATAGGTTAATGATCACTTTGATAACAAGAAAAATGAGTTTAAATCTAAGGTCTATGATCATTGAATGCGTTAAGTATTAATTTGTGGTATGTATATTCGATTAGATATCGAAATCATTATACAGTTCTATGAAGGCTATGAATGGATTTTACATAGCTGCTATTGTTTTGTTAGTTGTGTTGTATTAATAAATATTTGGCTTAAATAATTATTATGTTATATTATGCATGTTACCACGAATGAGCATGCGTGCATGATACATCTCAAGAATAGTTAGATTTAGACATTAAGTTTGCTATGATAACTTAGTGGTTGTCGATATGAGGAAGTCATGTCCAGTACAACTAGTAAGAGGGAATGATGTTACAATGGAGGTACTTATCGATGGAATAGGATGTCAATCGGATCATATAATTAACTTGATCACTAATGTCTGTTTAACGGATGATAAAATCAGTATGAATGATTATAGTAGATAATGAGCTATGGTTAGTAGATACTAAGTTGAGATTCAAGTTATGAGAACATTGGATTATTTATTTAGATTTGATATTGAGCTATTGTTTAGGTTTTGGAATTTTAGTTAACATTGTGTTATAATCCAGGTTATAAGAACATTGGATTATATATTTTGGCAAATATTAAGCTGCAGTTTAAGCTAAGAGAAAATTTCAGCAGATATTGGGCCACGATCCAGGTTATGAGAAATTGGATTAATTTATTTGTCAGAAGACATCAAGCTATAGTTTACTGATGTTTGGATATTGGAATCTAGTGTTTTGAACTCTAAATGTCGGAATTGTAATGTTTGAGTAGACTAAATTATATATATCAAATTAATTTATTGTTCCTTGCTTGTTATATTTACTAAATTGTAGGCTCATATACAAGTGTCACTAATGTGTGTGTTTACATAGCTTGTACTAGGTTTCGCAACTCATCTCATTGGATTTTAAAATTTTAGTTACTTGTTTAGTTTTGACTTGAGGATTAGGATGTGAAGTGAATTGAAATAGATTTAAAATAGTGGGTTTATATAACTTATGAAATTCTGTTTAGAGATTGTATTACTTTACCAAGTGGTGATATATTAAAAAAGTTTAGAGATTACTTATAAAATTGTGGATTTAATAGTAGATTCGAGTTTCGGATATTCCTATTGAGGTGAGAATATGCAGTAGGTTGATGACGTCCTATGATTTCAAGGGGTTACGTCAAATTTACCACCTAGAGTCTCCAAAAGGAAATAGTATAGAAGTTTTGCTAAAATTTAAATGCTTCGGCTCATCCCAATAGAGCAAAAGTGGCCATCCTTGTTCTTGCCACCAGAGTATCCCAATTAATTATAATAGTCATGTCTTCAACAAAGTGATCACCTAAAACATGAATTCTTAAACGGACAAATGGTAAAACCCACTGTACATCTACTTTCTTGTAACCATAAACACATACCAAAGCACAGATGACTTATGGTTTTAACATGCAACAACAAATATCAATCAACACACTCAATTTAATTTTTTCATCATTTCAAACCTTCATAGAAGCACATGGAACCAGAACCTTAGAGCTAATTTGAAAATATAAACCCTCTAACTCCCTAAAGTTAATTCTGTTGGGTTTATGGATCCAACTTTTACATGGGTCAGTAGCTATTAACACATAATAAAAAATATATATATTGGATGATAAAGAAAAGAAGTGCTGCGGGAAAGGAAAAAAGCACCGAAGAAATCGGAGACTGCGGGCACGAGAAACTCTGAGAAGAAGACTGCTAAGGAGAATTGCTTCAAGACGAGAAGTTGAATTAAGAAAAGGACGAAATGTAATCATTACGTTGATTGATTTGAAATTGACGTCCACTACTCGCAACTTCAGGGATTCAAGGGTCGAAATTGGAAAGCCTACTCCACGGAGCGATTTTAGATTTATAATCGTACCGCTTGTCAAATCTTGATTGTAATGAGATTATAATCATTGGATTTATGGGATTAGCTCTAAAAATGGTCATTTGCATTCCTAGTAGTCCCTTTTAGTTGTTTAGATTGATTTTATGTTTTCACAATTTTACGAGTTTGATATATATTAAGATTTTATTTAAATTTATTATTTATGATGAATATTGTTTATCCACTAATATAATTAATAAAAAGATACTTTATATATCTATTATTATTATTATTGACAGCGAAAGATTTTTGCGCTAGACAGTTTCGTGATTTTTCCCCATATTAGGGATTTTTATATTAAATCCTTGTATTCTTTAGTTTTATTTTTAATTTATTATTATTATTTTCTTAATAATTTCTAAAAGTGTAGATTGAACTCTTAGAGTCGTAGAGTTATTTTGAAAACATGCATCCATGTGATCCCTAAAGTCCTCAACTTGATTATGAAAGTAAGGGTCCATGCTCCAGCAAATCATTTTCAAAAGTTGAGAACCACCTAATGCTTATAATCATTTTCAAAAGTGTGGAGCAAATCCCTAATGTCATTTTTAAAAAGTATGAAGTAGGTCCTAGAGTCATTTTTTGATAAATATGAGTCTTATAATACCATGTTTCATGAAGTATTTTTTCCCCTACCGAGGAACAACCACCAATCACAATCAAAAAACATCATACATCAAATTCTTATGCGGCATTTATCCACTAACCTAACATGTACAACATTAATTCATTGACGTCACCTATGCTCAAAATGTTGAAAATAGATTGGATTAGATTCAATTCTTATAACACATACCATATAACTCGATCAACAATATAATCATACTATAGGATTACAATTCTTAAATTTAAAATGTGAATTTCTCCTTAATTGATCCATTGTGACTTGGAATATGTCGATCAAGTCCCTCTATGAACTAACTTATCTAATCTTGTATATAACTCAATCAACTTAATTGACCACTTGGATGACCTACTTGATAATTAGGTCACTTGCCCAATATGGTTGACTAGGTAGTGAACTTAGTTGGCTAAGCTCTCCCAAATCAACTAAGTCTCTAACTCAATCGGTAGGATTTGTGTAAAATCTTTAAAATTTTATTATCAAAATTCGTTGCAAGTCTTATCCTAAGTGATTCAAGGTTTCAATAAGTTGATTTTTACAAATTGCTTCCACTTTACTATTCTGATACTCATGCTCATACAGAACATCATTAGTTTATAGGTTAATCCTGTATAATTTACATAATTATACGTTCTCGCAATTGAAGCCTAAATTAAAATCCAAAAATAACGATTAACATCGAAGAGAATTATAGTTTCAAAAATATCTGTAAAAATGGGAGAACAACCCACCTCATACGCGCATAAGAATCTATAACTGTTCCAATAGCTACTCTCACTTTTACCACACTGCACTTCATGTCTAGAATTACCTTTCCTCCTACAATGAATCACTCACAGCAAAATTGATCTGGTTAATATAAAAGACTAGAGAGAAATGATATATATCAGAAAAATTTTGCATAAGTTGTTTAGATATTGATATTATTTTAATTTAAAGAAAAACATTTTTTTCCTATATATTTAAACTAAATAAGCTTAATTAAGTAGAACTTGAACTTAAAATTATAAATTCGGTTGAACTCAAACTCTGAAATTTTGAGTCAAGTTGAAGTTTAAGCTTGGTATTTATGGTCTCAACTTGACCTTTTTTTTTTTTCTAATTTTTAAATTTTTATTTTTTGGGTAAAAAGGAAATACTTATTGAAAAGGAAAGCTACAATTAATTAAATTCCAGAGGTCTAAATATAAGATCGGCCAAAAGAAATTTGATTAAAAGATATGGCAGATTTGCCTTGGAAGGCTGTCCAATTAGTACAGGCATTTAATTTTCCTATTTATGTAATTGAGAACAATGCAATGAAAAGAAGGATAAATATCATTAATAATAGGATGTATCTTCCAATTGCTCCTCTTTCCTATTTCCTATGAGATTGCTATAGATCATGGATGAATCAGCCTCTAAAGAAATACAGGCCAGCCCCCTATCTCTTGCTAGAGCTTCATGTCACTTTTGACAGCATAAGCTTTATGCAATGTCAATGCAATTTGCTTCAACAGGAGAAGATAAACTTATCGACAAAGTTCTGCAATTTTTCCAATGTGCCATAAAGCTTTCAGAACCTTTAAATTTTGGCAAAGAAAACTCGGCCCAACTCTTCCCATGAATTCTCCTATCTAAAATCTACTCAGAGCACCATTTCTGAGGAAACTTGGACACCGATGTAGAGTAAGTCGAGTTGCATTTACGACAGATTTGATCATACTGCCCTTCCAACCTTATAGTTTATTAACTATCCGTTCTTCGATTGCCATCAAAGCTGATATCTTCGACCTATCCCGAATCGGAGGCAAACTTAAATGTATGCTTGGATTGTCAGAAGGAAAATCAAACAGTCCACTAACACCAGATTTTGTCTTCATTGAAAGAAATTTTGCTGAAATTCATTAAAGATGACTTTCGTGCATTCTTTCCCGTGAAGTATCGTGATGAAGTCATTTTCCAAGACTCGATCGATTCCAGGTTCCAAAAAAAAAAAAAAGGAAAAATGAAAACAATCTCATCGATTCATGCATTCTCACTTGGTCAGTCACAAAGTTAGTCAACTAGTATAGGTATCCCAAATCTATGTAACTTTCCCTAACTTTACTTTAATTCCCTACATTAGAAACCATTATAAATGTAATCTTTGTTGTTAATCTTGTCCTTTCAAATACTGAAAACAAGGTTCCCTTAAATCCGTTTGATCCACATCCACAACGATGAAGTCTCTTTTTTCTCGGTAAAGTCCCACTGCAATGAACAAAATTTTAAACAAACTTTCTGCGTTTTGCTACGCTAATCACATATTTTATGGGGGAAAAAAGCATGTATAAAAAATATTAAAAGTATTTTATTTGACCTTTAACGCGTGTCCTTAATTAGAGCACCATTGATGTATTTCATAATATAATTCGCGATCATTCTCTTGATCACAGAGCAAGAGCATGTGAAGTTGTAGGGCATGACAGCGATGTTGTTTAAGCGTACATGTGTAAAGTATATATGCCGTATCCACAAAAGGGCCACACGATATTTGGTTTATATGGCATGGTTTGACGCAAAGGCTTATCGCGGTCTCAGAGGCTCAACGATGATGATATGGGACCACTCCTAAACCCCCTGCCAACCTCTCTCTCTCTCTCATATGACACGACATATACAATACAAACACTTACACCACCATGTCAATCATGAAATATAACTAACTATACGACAATGTAGCTTTGCATGTTGCGTATAGAAGTTCAACTTGAAGACCCTTGATGATGGAGTTAATAAAAGTGTACTTGAAGATGTGGCGGAACACACCCAGAACATGGCTGATTGAGCTAGCACAAGTAACTGACAGATTTTCGAGGATCAAGTCCAAGATTGAGAAGAAGAACTGATGAAGGAATATTGATCAATAAAATCTAAACAAATGATATTGGGTAGAGTTTGGTTAGTAAGATAAGACGGTGCAAGGGAACATCGAAGGAGAATAGAATAATATAATTAAAAAAATTAAATAATTAATTATCCATATTACAAGTTAAAAAAAAAAAAAAATCAGTATTTTAGTTTAAGAATTCAATGTAGTGTTGTTTCTTGAATTTTGAATATATAAATTTGCTTTGTATAGTGCAATAAATTTTTATACCATAACATTTTAATTTTAGTCCAGCATTCGATCCCCCTTGGTTCAGTATCTTGAGTTAATATGTAGAATAAACAGTAGACTAATGAATTTGATCTGTATTATATTATAAAAATATAAGAACGAAATATTTATTTTTTAAGGACTCTTTAGTTTTGGTTTATTTTGCACTTCATACTTTTTTACTTCTAAAATAGGCGTTTAGATCGTCTTAATTTTAAGGATGTGCGTTTACGCTATAATTTTGCACATTTTCATTCATTTATATTTAAAGATATAATGTCTTTATACAAAACTAAAATATGCAATACTCGGCAGTATGAAACTAATTGAATACATGATAAAAGAATAAACTTATGAACCAAACAAAACAAAATAAGAAGAGTCTAGTACAGGAGAGAAAAAAAGGTTCATATCTACGAATTAATTAGATACCGTATCTTCCTACTTCCCAGTAAGAGATTCCCTTATATTTCATTTTCATTAACCTACATATCATGGAAAAGAGACTCAATATTACTTATACATCACGTAAATTGGTAAATGGTATATAAATACTAATAAAATTTTGATACATATTAATAAATAAAAGTACTTTTTGAAAAAAAAAAGTACAAATTATATTTTAACGTAATAAAATTTTATTGGTATTTACATATTACTTATCGATCCGCATGGTGTGTTAGTATTAGGATTGAGTAAAAAAATCGCAAACTACGGATTAAATTGTGAACCAAATAGAAAAATTGGTTTTTTGTTTTTTTTGTAAATCGTTTGGTTTAAAGTTCGGTTTAGTTATATATAAACAGTTCGCGGTTCGATTCCGGAAAATAAACCGAACTATACTGTTTAGAACCGAATTGAACCGTTTAGTTAAATAACAAAAAAATTATGTAATTATTTTGTACTTTTTATTATTTTTTTTACATCAATCTTCATAAAATTTATCAAATTTTTTATATCTTGTTATTTTTTTATCTTAATTTTGTATCAATTATTAAAATTAAGTTGAGTAAATTCTATTTGAAATTTTATATTTATTAAAGATAAAAATGTTTAGTAAAAATTTCCTACAAACGGTTCGAACCATGGATGGAATCGAATCGAACTAGTTTTAATTAGATTAAAAAAATTTATAAACTAAACCATATTGTTAGGTTCGACTTAAAAAAAAAAAACCGAACCATTATATTAGGTTCGGTTTAATAAGAAGGGGAATTGTATTGAACTGAACCGTGCCTACCCTCATTTAGTATCATCCTATTGAAGCCTTTCTCATATATCCTTACCATAATTCCTCTCACTTGAGATCATCAAAGTTAGAAAGAAGATTTATCGGTACTATTACATATATTTGGATTAGTAGTGAACAAAAACCAATAAGATTGAATAGGCGATAAGTTTTTAAAAAATTTACACTCATATTTCTTTATTTCCTTATATTAAAATTTTATTGATATTTATTTACTACAAATCTATTTATGTGACAAATTAGTACAATTGGAACTTTTCCAATAAAAGTTGGATTAGTTTTGGGGGTAGAATGTATTTATATTCCTATGTAGTAAACATCCTTTTCCAACTTGATACATGTTTTCAATATGTAAAAGAATAGGAGGGATGCGCTTGTTTGATAGGAATTGATCTAGAATTCCAAGGCATCAAGATAAATGACCCAATCCTCCTCAAAATGTCAATAGACATAAATAATAAACAATGCATTTCTAGCTAATATTGATCAAGAGAAATATAGAATCATTCCAACCTTAACTCATCCATTAAATGAAGGAAGCATTTAGTTAGGAATTCTCCTTCATTTGTGGAATTAATTATTGCTTGATTTTTTTTCTTTTTTCTTTTTAATACCTACTTAATCTTGCAACAATTATAGAGATAAGTAAAATATAAAAATAAAAAGAAAAGAACAATAAGTAGTGTTATAAGTTAAGGACACTGTTGGTATTTATAGAAAGAAACGAGAGCAGTTTGAGCATAAGAGTTGTCTACAAATCTTAAATATATAAGCTAGTTAGACATTCACTGAAACCTTTCTTTCACTCTTCTTTTGCACATGTAACTCTATAGCCTAAGGTTTTGTGCGAATCGTGAAGCAAGGAAGAGAAAACATTGAGGACTAGTGAGATCGAATTGGGAAAAACTAAGGTAAGGCTAAAGAATGCCTTTTTATTGTAGAATTTTTGTAGATTCTCATTGAAAACTCATTTTTCCTTGTAGGGTAGTGATCAAAACGAAATTGAGGAGGTTACTTGGGAGTTCCACAATGGATCTTGGATGGTGCGATTGAGTTTAAGGTGAAGTACTCGAGGTAAGGTTGCGAAAACCTCTTTATTCAAAGGTTTCGAACAAAACCGCTCAAAATTCATTTTTCTCTGTAGGGCAGTGATCAATCCTTATGTACATTGTTTCTTTGAGTTTTTGTGAGTATTAGAAGTTGAGATGAGAATTGGATTGTAGAAGTATTTAGATTTTTGTTTTCATGCAATATGGAGTTGTGTTATCATTGGGTTAACAAATTAAGGTGGCAGTTTTCAAGATTAGTAGAAAGAGGTAGAAAACTGGGGGATGAAACATTGTTGTAGCCTGTAGCTTAGTGTTCAGACGCCATCCTCCTTAGCATTCGGATGCTAGGGTAAGAATGCTCCCCTTTGACCATGGTGTCTAAATGCCACTTGATGTAGCATCTGGACGCCATGATCCCTATTGCATTTCTTCGGGTTCCTAAGTGCTTTTCGGGTATTTTTTTCCTATCCTAAAACCTTACCAAACATTTCTAAACGCATATCAATGTCTTAAACATATCTTAAATTAATCTAAACTTTTAGCGATCCTAGGTTCCTTTAATGATACAAAAAGCTAGTATGAGACAGTTAAGTTACTATGTAAGAAAGTGCAGTTAGTTTAGTTCAGAAACTAAATAAGTGTGTTGTTTCCTATATAAATAAGTTGTGAGGTGCTTAATTCAAATTCTAAGCAAACCCTTCAGTTAGGTATAGGGTTTATATGCTGCTTATGTGTATATGTAGGCTTAGATATGGTTAAAATGAATCTAATACATATTTGGCCTAAATAGAGTGTATTGCGTATGTTTGGTTAGGACCAAGAGATAGGGAGGACCGGACCTTGAGATAGCATTCTAATGATTTTAGTATGATGATGTCCTGATTGAACTCTCACTTTAAAATGAGCTAGGTAGTTTAAGTGATTCTTGGTTCCTAGTGTATTGGGGAGGACGCAATACCAACACTTATATGTATATGTATGCGTATATATATTGATGACCAACTAACACCCAGGAGTAACTATTCTAAATAAATATTGATGAGCAACTATGATAGATTAGAATACAAGAAGATGCAATATTAAATATTAATTCTTTCTAAAATATATATCATATAAATAGAAAGATTCTCCAAGCAAACTATATGCCCAGACAATATAAAATAAAATTCTAAAGCATCTTCTAAATAAAGATAAAATTCAATTAAATCATTGCCATTATTATTGTTAGATTTTTGAGACATTAAACATTATTTTTATTATTCTTGGTACGTGGTGTTATATTTCTAGGTTAACGAGAGGCCTACGAAATTGTCGCATTTTCTTCTAGATAGTCTTAGTTTCCAACCAATATATCAAAAACCAATAACCACCATAGTCTAATATTACTATTGGTACCAAATGGGGCTTTAATACCATTTACTACTATATAATAAGGTATAATACCATTCAAGAAATGCTATAGCATTATCTAAATAATCATAAGCATTAATATGAACAATAGATTATAACATAAAATAAGAACAGAGATATAAACAAAAACCACCATAGGTAGCAGTGCTAAGGCTAATGGGGCTTTATATAGGAATATTAAAGTGCATACCTTAGACAGTAATACTAGATGATTATAGAGTCTTGCAATAACTAATAAATTAACAGATCCTATAGAGTGATACCCAATTTAATAAGAGACTCCCCGCACAAGATATAATATAATGGAAAGGAATAATAAAACAGTAGAAATTTTATTTCATTAAAAAGTTAGTACAAAATACAAGAGCATTATACTTAGATGATTTGAAGGGAAATTGAAAACATTAAGAGGTATTGGTATTCTACCTCAAATAGAAGCATGTAAACACTTCAAAAAGGAAAGTATTTGATTATTGAAAAGAGAAGAAAACTGATCAGAAGTAGTAAAATCGGATGTAGAAGAAGGTAAAAGAAGGAAGTTAGAATAGAAGAGAAGAGAGAAGAGATGACCATAAGAAGAGAGGAAGATTAGAGAATAATAAAGTAAGAGAGTAAGAGAGGAGATTAGAAGAGTTTAAGAGGATGAGAGAGATGTGTGTGTGCTTCCAACCTTCCTTTTGAATGAGAGAGGACATCATTTTATAATTGAGGGAGCCGACCACTTACTGTAATGAATAGTATCATTATGGCCAACAAATTATTGTGGAAATAGTGAAAAGTAGGAGACATTTTACTATAGCAAATAGTAATACGTTAGATGATGATTTCTGATGCCATTGGTGACAACATTGTGCACTATGATACATGTGTGCAAATAGTGTATTTCTACCGTATCTTACTGCAAAATTACATTTAGAAAAAAAAAAAAATACATACATTGTTTAAGGATCACCTAGATCTATCCTAAAGTAGTCATCTTCATTCATATTTCCATTGTGATGAGATTCTGATCCTAAGGTTGAGTTTGAACTTAATTCTTGAGTTGATTCATTGATGCTAGCCAATGCTTTTTTTAGAATATGCTTCATTTGATTTGGAGAATCGGCACCAGCTAAAGAGGACATTAAAAATCCTTTATTGTGGAATAACGGATTTGAAACATCAGTAGGAATAATTGAAGAATTATTGGATGAGATCCAATTTAAAATTGAATTTTTTTCAAGCTTATTCCACATTTTGTAGCTATCCTACTATTTGACTTTATAGATTTTGACCAAATTTGTGGTGTTTTTGGTTCTATCAGGTTTGTAATCGAACCACCAGACCATAACCCAATAAATACCTATATGCATAAAATAAAACATTTCCTTTTAGAAATATTTTTCATACGGAGTTAGGTTATAATGTTCATAAAAACATTAAAACCATTTCTGACTTTTTTATGAACAATCTTAAGGATTACTCCAAATTGTTCCCAACAGTGTGCAAACCAGTAAGGAAGAGTTTTTTTTATAAACAATTGTAAAAAAATATGAGCCATATGTGTGTTCTTTTTTCATTCATTTGATAAAAAATATTCTATCAAGCCTGTTTATAATCATAATAATTATGACTTGGTCGATAACTTGGTTGAGCTGAAAAAGGTTTTATATTGAGTTTGATTAGGGTTGTTGGATGGGCTCGCCACTCCTTCAGGTTAAAGGCCTTACGAATTCTGGCTATAGAATAACTAATTATTCCATCATTTTCAAAATGTTTAAAAGAAATTGATCCAGTTTCAATTAAAATTCTTTCATAAAATTAGATTGGTTTATAAACATTAAATAGTACATGGAAAAATTCTTATGTAAAAATTTTTCTTGCAAATTTAAGGGGATCACTTTCAAATAAGTCTTCTTCAACCGAGAAAACATATCTAGAAATAAGTTTTTGGAAAAATTTTGACCTTTGAATTACAGATTTCATCAATGAAGATACCGAGGATGCTACCTCGGTAATTTATATATTCTGATTTCTTCTTTAGGTATCCGTTAGCTGAGGGATCCTTAGAAGCATAGGAGGTTCATTTTTTTATTGTAAGGCTATTGAAATTGCTTTAAGCAATTTTGGAGTCATAGCCATATCAGTTAATTCGGAAATATTATAATTGGATTGGGTTTAAGTATTTTGAGATTAGACATTTTGGTTATTAGAAGACTGGACATTAGATGGCATTGGTTTAGAGGTCCTAGAAGAGGATTCCTCTTTGATTAAAAGAGGGACATTTGATGATTTGTCATCCATCGCTCTCTCCGATCCAAGATGGCCACCCACACGACGGAGGTAAAACCACCTTTTTTCATGGTTAGATCGTTCACTCCCCTACTCCCGAAGGGGAATCAAATTTCTTCTCTGCTATGGCACAGTCATAGTTGTAAGACAAGAGTCTTGAGGTTTTCCAGTGCACTCCAACATCCTATTTTCTTGGTAAACTCTCCAAATCCTACTCGTTCATACAGGGGCCACCATCTACCACGTATAGTCGGCTTGTATTATTTTTTGCTCCCAAACCTCATCCTGGCCCCTTGGGGGCGTAATCTTGTAAGGAAGCCACTCTTTTGAAAGATTTTCAGGTTGGGGTCGGTGTTAATCTTTTGGTTAATTCCTTTTAGCTTTAGTAGGCGACCGTTGTCGAGGTGCCTTCCTTACCTAAGTCAATTAGCTACCAAAGCTTGGCACACTAAAGTAGGATTCATCATACTTGCTGAGGTACGTGAAAGTAAGTCGACATCAACCCTTTTCGCTCTATGTGAATCATTCATACCCTCAGTCTTAGGATATCTAGTACTAAGCGAGGTTTGATGGAATGAAACTCGGATATAGAAAGACATCTTCCTGCAAAAATTCACGAGTAAGGAAATTATAAAAAGAGTTTGATGATCAATTAATATGCTTTATTTCAAAATCAAATGTAGAAAAAGTTGATTACCATCGGACAAAAATTTGTTTAGATGCAATATTTTGAATATTTTTTATTAAAACATTTTTTGTACTTTTACAATCAATACGTAAAAGAAATTTTTGATTTAACAAATCTCTTTGAAATTTGAAAATCGTTAAAACAATTGCTAAAATCTCTTTTTTGATTATAGAATAATTACATTGACATTCATTCCAGTGTTTTGATACAAATTGAACTACACATTCCTTATTATTTTTTTTTTCAATTTTAGAATTCCTCCAAATCCTAAATTAGAAGCATCAGTCTTTACTATCTTTAGTAGAGAAGGGTTAGCAATGTATAAACATGGGATTTCATTAATTTTTTGCTTAATTAATTGAGCAGCATTTGTATGTTCATTTGACCATTGAGGTAAATTTTTTTTTAGTTTTTCATACAATGGTTTACAAATAATATTAAAGTTTAGAAAGAAGTTAGCAATATAATTTAAACTTCCTAAAAACCTTTAAAGTTGATTTTTCTCTTTAATTTCATTAAGAAATTTCTTTGCAAATTCAATAGATCTTTGAATCGAAATTATAGTGCCATTATATAAATGGAAACCTAAGAACCTAATCCTAGTTTGAAAAAGACTAAATTTAGATGGTGAAACTACTAAGCCATTTTTTCTAACTATATTGATAAAGATCATAACATGTTTAAAATATTGATCTATATTGGATGAAAAAATCAAAACATCATCTATATAGACAATTATAAAATTTGTAAAATCATTAAAAATTTCATTCATTATTTTCTAAAATTTAGAGGGAGTATTTTTTTAATCTAAACAGCATTACGTTTCATTCGTATTGATCAAAAGTAATTGTAAAGGCAGTTTTGTATCAATCACCATTCTTAATCTAAATCTGCCAAAATTCAAATTTCATGTTAAATTTTGAGAATACTTTAACATTATGCAATCTATTCGGTAAATCTTTTTTATTAGATATTAGGTACTTAATCTATTTTAGAGAATTATTAAGAGGTTTATAATTTATTATTAACCTAGTGACACCTCTTTCTATTTTTGCATTTTTATTGACATAAAAAATAGAATAACTTTATAGAGATTTACTCTTTCAAATTAGTTTTTTATTAAGTAAATCATTTATTTCATTTCTACAATTATTTAAGATTTCATTGTTCATTTGAGAAGGTATTGCTTTAGTTGGAATGTTTTTCTCATTAAAATCATTTTCGTAAAGTAAATTCATAATGTGTGACTTACAATTTCAAAATGCATCTGAAAGTGTTGAACAAATTGAATTTTTTATTTTCAATTCTAAGTTAGAAATTTTCTTTTTTAAATTTTCATTATCGAGTTGAGTTTCAATTCTTTTAAACTCAAGGTCATTTTTTAGATACATTAAATGATTTTCTTTACATTGGATTAAACAATTTAGTTTAGAAATTGAATTATGACTTAATTCATTTAAGTATTTGATTTGTGGCTTTGTGATAAAATTGAATACAATTTTTTTTTTGAAATATTGTGTCTTAATTCCTTTCTCATTTACGGAAAATGGTTGGATTAGATTGATAAAAGGAATACTTAAAATAATATTTTTATTCAAATTTTTTACAAGTATAAAAGAAGTTTTATATAAAGGATTATCTTTTAATATTTCAGCATTGAACAATTTATAATTAATTTGTAATTTACTACTAGATGCAGAACTTAAAAATTGGGTTGTTGTTTCAAAATATTTAGTAGGAATCAACCTCTCTTTAATATAGTTTAAATCTAAACTAGTATTAAATAATGCAGTTGTTTCTAAAACAAATTTATTATTAATTCTAATAGTAATATTAATAATCCATTTCTTCGTTGTTACTTCAACAAGTTGCATTAAATAATTAGAATTATTAAAAATTGGAAAAACATTTTCATTTGAAGTTTCTTTATTAATGATATTAGAGTTATTTTCTTGAACTGTTATTTTTTGCTTTAGCTCAAGAAAATCTTTTTGTAGTTTTATTTGTATTAATTTTAAATCCTTTATTTCTTGTTTCTAAACATTAATTTCATTGTACAAATCATTTATAGTGATTGATTTTTTCTGTTTTTTTTTTTTACCTCTTTCAATGATTTCATTAAGATTATAAGGTAAATTTGGTGTAAGAGTTAAATAAGGTTTATTAATAATTTTTAGGTAATTAAGTTTTTCATTATTATTATAACCGATCAATATTACGAAGGATTTCTTCTTCTTCATTTATTAAGACATTAATTTCATTATCTTCTTCAGATGATGAAGATGCTATGGATTCAATATCATTAATTTGAATTTCATCATTACAATCATTTTCTGATGAATAAGGTTCATTATCACAAAAAATTTGTAAGATATTATCCATGGATTGTTCATTAAGATTTAGTTCATTAAGTTTATTATTGATTTTACAGAAGTTTGCTGTGTGATTAATTCTTTTACATTTATAACACCTTAATTGTTTATATAATTTTCTTTTTTTGTTTTTTTTATCCTTTTTCTCATTATCAGGTTTTTCAAATTTTTTAGAAAAATTTTTATTAAAATTTCTTTGGGGTTTCATATGTGTACATTGAGAACATTTTGAATATGAATAAGAAGGTTTTTTTTTATTCTTTTTCATTTTTTTATTAACAAAAGAGGGATCATATTGAGCATAAAAATTATCAAGACTTTGGTGTTTTAAGCGTTGTTTATTCTTTAATTGTTTTTACAATCTAATTGTAGTGCACAAATTGATTCCAATTTTACTAACATAAAATACCGATTCTCCATATGACAAATTATCATAAGGAATTTCACTATTATTTTCCTTTCGGAGCTTTTTCCTAACTTGTTCTCTTATTAACTTAAATAATCTAGTTAGGAATTTTTCTTTCTATAAAGGCTGATTAAAATCATTCCTAAGAAAAACTCTTTGAAAGAAAATACCTTTATATTGCTTAAATTCTCTTGAAGATTTACATTTTATATTGGATAACAAATCTAAGGGTTTATTCCCAGTATGTGAAAGATCTCTTATGGATTGATCATATTTTGAATTGATTCATCATTTTCATCTAAGATTCTTTCCCCATTTTCATCAATTTTGAATGAAGTTAAAATATTAATTTGTTACTTCTTAGTGAAATAATTATCCCACCAATATTTTAATTATCTAGTAAAACAAAAAATTAAAAGGAGTACTACTTGATAATCCGTAATATTTGAAACAGTTTTATTTGTATTTGAAAACATTATCATTTGATTAAGGACATTAAAAATTTTTTGTTCTAAGTATCCATCAATGTTCCATTTATATGTGGATCCTACAGAATATTTATTTTGATAATTATTAGTTTTTACTTCAATAAATATATCAGGAGGTGTTGCTATTTGATAATATAATTTTTGTGGTTCTTTCCAATTAATTTTATCATTTGATTCATTAATATTTAAATATTTAAAAAAAATATTAGACATCATATCATTAATTGATTTATTATCAGTTTTATCTAAAACATTAATTTTTTTTAAGGTGTATAATCAACGACAATATCCCTTTTGAGAAGAGTTGCTGTATCTAAATTTAAAACATTAATTGGTTTTGAAGATGAAGTTTTTTCTTTAATTATTTTATTCTTTAACATTCTTTCCTTATCATCTAAAGCTTTTAAAAATTTATTATTTAGATTTTTTGGCATTTCAAATGGTTTAAATAAATGTGTATTTTTATTAGTTTTGTTAACCAGAGTTTTTTCATTAATTTTATTTATTTCATTATTAATTACATCTTCCATTCTATTTAACTTGTTTTTTATAGTATGTAAATATTGGTTAGTTTTGACTTATTATTTTCTTAATTCCTAAGCCTTTATTTTTTATAACATTTTTGAAAAGTGCAAGTGTTATTTCAGTATTTTTATGTATTATTTTAATATTACTAAGTGGTAGATGATTATATTCTATTATCTATCCATAATTTAGTTTCCATTTAAAACATTTATTAATTATATTAATTTCTTTAAGTTTCAGATAATATTCTTCAAACTATTTGAAGAAATATATCCGAGAACTAATTTCATTCATAAAATTATAATATTCATCTTTTATTTATTGTTTAACATTATTAAATGTATTAAAATACCATTTTTTAATTTTCTCATTTTTAGGTGAATTATACTCTTTGTTTAGAAGAATCCTTTCGGGTTCAATAGGTTTTTCTAAAACATTAAGTTCTGGATCACCTATTTCTAAAGTGAAGGTTCCTTATGTTTTGATTTATTAGTTGGTTAGTAAACTGGTCTAGTTATATCTAACATATTATTAACTATTTCAGAAATAGATGGGTTATCTTGGATATTGGGTTGTATGTTTGACTAAACATTGGTTTGATCATTAAATGGTGAATATATTATAGGTGGAGGATGATGAAGGTTTATTGATCTGCAAGAGGATGATGACATTAATTTTATTTCTAGAGGTCTTTTAGGTTGATCAAAAGATCTCTTATTGAATTGGATGGTAACTTTTCCATTCAAGTGTTGGACAACATTTGATGGTTCAGTATTATAAACAGGTTGTTTTGGAAATGGATTCTTTACTTCCCAATGTTTAAGTAAGTTGACCTGAGACTATTGAATCGTTCTAGAGATAGAGACATTAGCTTTGGTTAGGTCTGCTTAGATAAGAAGAGTTTGACCTCTTTTATCAATCTTATAAGCTTTAAACCCAAAAGTAGTTTTCATTAATTTAAAATATATTATGTAAATTACAACAATTGGTATTGCTCCTTCTATCATTTTGTAATTGTGAGTTTTAATTTGAAGAATTTAAGAATTCATTATGATTTTGTCTCTTAGACCTAAGGTAATATTTAGATGACATTTAAATTGGATTGGCCTACTACTAAGGCTGGTTTTAATAGTAGTATGGATTAACCTTTTATAAACCAATTCCCTACTATATCTGAGAATCATGAAAACAGAAGTATATAATCTTAATTTGGTAAGAAGCTTTGCTCCTACTTGGACTAGACCTATATACATATAATTCCATTCCCTAGCATATCTTTTAATTGAGTCAGCATTTAAAAGTTTTATTATTGTTAAGTCATAAAAAATTGAGATGTCTTTTTCCTCTATGGCTATCACATAATCATTTTTTCCAAAAATTTTCCATTTAGCTATTTGATATATTTGATTATAAGATGTTTTTGGTATTTTTCAATCATCTAGTGCCTTATCAAAATCTTTCATGTATATTTCATCTCTATTATTTAGTATAGATTCTTTTGATTGCTCGTTGGACATAAAGCTAGAAGAGAACATAGTTCTTCTAAGTAAATTTATATTTTCAAAAAAGACTAATTTATCTAATTTTATAGATTTGTTTCATAGGACCATCTTTAATCCTATGTTGTGATTTTTAATTTATGACCATTTGCTACCCTTAACTCAAAACGGGATTTATGCTAAGTCTCAGTAGGCTTATCACAATACAAGGAATTTCCACAAAGGAATTGTCTTAAGTGAATAGCAAATATAAGATATAAATCTTCACAAAGAAAATCGTCTCACAAAAAAAAAAAAAAAAACTAACATATCAGACTATATACTCTCCAACTGGCTTTGATATCAACTAACACCTAGGAGTAACTACTCTAAATAAATATTGATGAGCAACTATGATAAATTATAATACAAGAAGATGCAGTATTAAATATTAATTCCTTCTAAAATATATATTGTACAAATAAAAAGATTCTCCAAGCAAACTATATGCTCAGACAATATAAAAAAAAATTTTAAAGCATATTCTAAATAAGGATAAAATTCAATTAAATCATTACTATCATTATCTTTAATTTTTTTTAGACATTAAACATTATTTTTATTATTCTTGGTACATGGCGTTGTATTTTTAGGTTAATAAGAGGCTTGCAAAATCCTTATCCTTTCTTCTGGATAGTTACAGTTTTCAGCCAATATATCAAAGACTAATAACCACCACAGCTCAATATTACTATCGACACCAAATGGGGTTTTAATACCAATTACTACTATATAATAAAGTATAATATTATTCAAGAAATTCTATAACATTATCTAAATAATCATAAGTATTAACATAAACAATAGATTGTGACATAAAATAAGAATAGAGATACAAATGAAAACTACCAAAAGTAGCAGTGCCAAGGCTAGTGGGACTTTATATAGGAATATTAAAGTGCATAAATATTAAACATATAAAATAAACTTTAATATAAAACCACCATAGTGTATTTGGAAGGACGCAATACTAATACTTATATGTACATGTATACGTATATATAAGTGTTGGTATTACGTCCTGCCTAATACCTTAGGAACAAAGAAACACTTAAACTATCGGAGTCACGAGTTACTTCGAGTTAAGGGATTAGAAATCTATTGCTTGATGAACATAAATGAAGACAATAAATTATGGTTATTGCATTTAGTTTTATTGAATCAATTAACGTGTGTACTTGTGCATTACAGTGTGAACATGTGTATCTATTTGATATCCTAGAGCTTTTGCTCACCCCCTTCAAATCCTTATTTTTAGATGCAAAGACAAGTTACAGAGACTACAAGGATCAATATAATGAATATGACTATTTTAGTAAGGATGCTGATTATTATTACTATTATTTTGACTATGGAGATGGCTTAATGTAGTTGCTGTAGGATCAATAATTTTGATAATTGTGTTGTCAGATAGTTTGTCATTTACATTTAATTTTGTTGTTTAGGTTATGAGAAGTCACTTGAGACTTCTCTTGTTGATCTTGATCTTTTGTTGTTAGATCAGTTTAAAGAAATTGAGACGTAATTTGTATTTAAGTTTCTTAAGTAGATATCATTAAACTAAGTTTAAGTTTATTTTTATTGAATAAAATAAAGTGAGAAGTTGATCTTTTAAATCATTTATGGGCTAAGGATGTTATAAACATTCATGTTATTTTATGAAGATACTGTAGGTTGGATGACTTATATTTATGAGAAGATGCTAGCAGGTTGAATTTAGATGTTTGATGTATCAATACATTATAAAGACATGTAGCAGGCTGTAATTTTCCAAGTTTTTAGGCATTACAATCTAACTATTGAAATAGTTTAGAATTGACACAATGAGAATTGTAATGGTTAGACAATAGACAAGATGATCTTGCTAATACAACGTTAGAATAACCCTAATTTAATAGATTTGAATCTTCTAAAATTACTTTTATTCTAAAGTTCTTAAAATTTGAAATCAATGGTTTTCATTGTTTAAATTTTTTTTTAAATGACATCACAACGATATCACAGAATGTTTAAAAAATCTAGATAATGATAATTATTGATTTATAATTTTAGGAATATTAAGGAAAAAAAGTAACTTTACAAGATCCATTTTAAGTTGTCTTCCCATTATTTTTATTTTACATTCCATGATCTTACATGATCTAATGTTTTAGAAAAAATTTGCTTATTACAGGATTTTGCAAATGTTAATCCTTTTTTACTTTTAAAAAAAATATAATTAACTGAACAATCGTGTTTTTTGCCACTCAACCTTATTGCATTTATGTTACGTTTAGTTTATGGAATGGAATAAAGTAAAAATAAAATTATAATTCTTAATGAATGGAATACAGAAGTAACAACTATTCCTAGTAGTTCTTTTGAGGTTTTATGGCATGTTTGGTTTGTAGAATTGAATAAGATAGGAATAAAATTACGATTCTTAACAAATGAAATAAAAAAGTAATAACTATTCTTTATGATTCTTTTAAGATCTTATAGATAGATATGGAAACATTATTAAATATATGAGTCATGTGTCATGTGTTATTTATTTATTTGTGTAAGTGTTATATTTGTATTGGTTGAGTTAGTTATAAAGTAATAGTATATAAAGTTTGGTAGTAGTTCATTAGTTTAGTTAACTCATTTTCTTCACTATATAAACACTTTTCTTTAAAGGAAGTCTTTGCAATCTTTTGGAATTCTTCTTTGACAAATCAATTTCGATCTACTTTCTCATGGGATCAAAGCATAAGGTACTTCAAGTTCTATTAGTTGCTGTTCTTTTCAGATTCCTCTTATTCTAGTTTGCAATATTAGGATATAATAATCTATTCAAATATGAACAATCAATTTGTAAATCCTTTGCATATAAATGGAGATCTAGCTTATTCTGATCTGCTATATATTTCGAGTAAGGAATATAATATTAAATGGATTAAACTTTCTTTCATGGAATCGTGTTGTAAAATTAAGGCTAGGAGCAAAATTAAAGGTCGAGTTTTTTGAAGGAACTATACCTAAGCTAAATGATGATTCGCCAGATTTAAGTAGATGGATAAGAAATGATCATTTAATTAGGTGTTGGATGCTTAATTCCATGGCAAGCGAGAGGATTACTGTTTTTGAGTCTCAAGGGAAAGTAATTCAATTTCTCATGGGTTTAAATAAAAGATTTGAAGCAATTCAGAGTCAGATTCTTTCACTAGAGCCATTACCTATAGTAAATCGAGCATTTTATCTCGTATAACAAGTTGAGAAACAAAAGCTCATTACCAGAATGAATTCAGTTGACACTGATGTTTCTGCTTGTATTACCAGCAAGGATAGAGCAATAGATAAGGCAGTTACTAGTAATAGATGAAGAGGAAGAAATTTTAATAACAAGTTGTTTTATTGATATACCAAAGGGGAAGGACATATTATTGAACATTGTTTTCAAATCATCGGATATCCTAAATGGTATAGAAAAGAAAAGGAATGTAAAAGGAAACTATAGGACAATAGCTAAAGTTAACTCTCGAGAGTCTAATTTGGTGAAGTCAAATACTGCATTGGATTTTAGAGTAGAAGATGATCTTTATTTTCAATCAAAAGTAGCTATTGATTGACAACTTATGTAAAATGTTTGTGTAGAAATGCTCAAACTGATGTAAGTTCAAACAACTCAAGGAGATGTGACAACAAATGCTATGGTAAATGTTGTTTACTACCTAGGTACCACTCATTCCTCTTCTTTTAGCACTTTAAATAATAATTTGTGTACCTAGGTTGTTGATACTGGTGCGACAAACCATATGACACCATTTAAAACCTTACTCTCACATGTACAACCTTTAGATCATCCTATAACAGTCCATTTATCAAATGGTGCTAAGAAGAAACTATTTCTTACTGGTACTGTTGTTATAGCAACACATTTAATTCTTCAACAAGTATTATACATACCTAAATTTTCCCATAACCTACTATCAATTCATAGAGTCTTCCTTAATAATAACCTACTCGTTACAATTAATGCTACATCCCTTTCATGTCAGGACTAGATGAATAGGCAAGTAGTAGCAATAGTTCAAACCAAAGAACATTTATACATTTTAAGGCAGTTAGTTAGTGAGAGCTTTAATAATAAATAGACTTGTGTATGATCTATTAGTTCATTGTGTAATAAGTTAAGTTTATTGCATTTATTACATGCATGACTAAGACACACTTTCTTTCAAAGCTTCAGCATATTTTTTCCTATAAAGCTTTTGATATTCTTCATTTCACTCATGAAACTTGCCAACAATCTAAATTCCATCAGTTACCGTTTGCTAAAAGTAATTCTCGTACTGTTGCATTGTTTCATTTGCTTCACATTGACAATTCAAGGACCTTATTTATTACCCTCCATTAAAGGAGCCACCTTTTTTATTACTATTGTGGATGATTGTTCTCAGAGTATTTGGACCTACTTGATAAGTAGCAAGTCTCAAATAGTTAATATCTTACAAAAATTCTTTATCTATGTTTCAAATCATTTATCTACTTCACCCAAGTTTGTTTGATCGGAGAATGGAGCTGAGTTTTTATCATATAATTGTAGAAAGTTGTTTAATGATTTGGGGATTATACATTAGCAAACCATAGTTTATACCCCTCAATAGAATGGGCGTATTGAGATAAAACATGGACATATTTTAGACACTACAAGAGCTTTACGAATTCACGCCAATTTACCTAATTCTTTTTGGAGAGAGTGTGTTTTAATCGCAACCTATCTTATCAATAAAATTCCATTACTAGTTCTTAAATGGAAATCTCCACATGAGATTTTATTTAGAACCAAACCTATTCTAGATCACTTAAGAGTGATGGGATGTCTCAGTTTCAATACTAAACAACCTATTCCTACTGATAAGTTTGAGACAAAAGGTATTAAAGGAGTGTTTCTTGGCTATATTAAGCTATCTCTTAATATAGCTTGCAGTTTTCTTAAAAAATAAATATGAATCTAAACTCATCGGGTTTTTTTTTTCTAATTATTTTTAACATTATAATATGCAAATGAAGAGATAAAATATAATTTATTCCATTAAAAAAGTAATATTTGTATCCTTAAAGTACATGTGTGCATGTCATTTCTCCATATTACACAAGCATCCAAAAGTTGCAAAATCTCACTTTTTTTTTTTAAATATACTCTCTTTAACCTTTAGTTAATTAATAAAGATATGTAACGCGTCCTATTCGTTATCAGAAGACCGGTTCTATTCTCATAATTATACCTATGATTTTGTCTTGTGTTACCTTTATCACATGCGCTTCATAAGATCTAAGACGATTGTCCTTTTATTTTCCCGATCAAAAATGATAATACTAGGTGTAAAAGTAACTTATTAAGTTTGCAAAAACAAAAAACAAAAAAGAAATAAAGAAAAAAAAAACAGTAGTAATGATTATTGCTTGTAAAATAATAGTCATTCTGCAACGGTAATCTTTCCAAAATTTATGCAATAGTCATTTCTTTTCCCTGTTGAAAAAAAAAAAAAATGCCTGTAAAATAGTAATTCTATTCTAAAAATTTCCTATCCATAAAAATTACAAACTTAACAATCATTCTAACCCCTTCTCGTTCCACTCAATGATCACTTCGTTGAAGTCTCATATAGAAGAGCTTAACTACTAACGCAGCTATTAAGGATGAGGATGCATGAGGAATGAAATCTGACTCATTCTATTGCTGATTCTTTATTTTTGTATGAAGCTTTTTAAATTGCGAACCTAAAATTAAATTGGAAGAAACAGGAACGACTAAGAGGGGATTAGATGGACGAATGGAACTCAAAGACGTACACCTCATTTGGGATTGAAATTCTTTTCAATTATTGGAAAAGACAAGAGGATGCTCATCATGGGACCACTAAGTTGGCACTGTCGTTCTATATTCGGGTTTCCGTACATAATCGAATATCGTACTGGGTTCTCTTTCATCCTCCTCCCTCCGGATCACAAAGGGTACATCGGATATCCATAGGGTCAACTAACTTTCGCCGTCGTTGATCTAATCTGTATTGGGAAAGTATTCGACGGTTGATAACCCGATTTATAGGTGTCTTATTTAGTTTGAATTTTCTTGTATAGTTTTCAATCAGTACAATCCACTTTATACTTAATCATCTTAGTAGGAAAATCAGATAAGGTTTTTATCTATTCCTTTTACTAATAAATTCGATTCAATGTTAATTTATGTAAACAATTCATATATCCAGTTATGGGTATTATGATTAAGAGTAATTTGGTTAGAATACATCTTTTATTTGCGGTCGATGCACTATTTTTTATGCAAGCAAATGAGCAAAATTTTATGTGCATTAAGAAAAATATTTGATAATTATCGTGTAGCCTTAGATTAGCAAGTTAACTTTCAAAAATCATCTTTGATCTTTAGCAAAAATTCATCAGAGAAGAATGCGAAAAAGGATATCTAAGTGCTTGTATATTCAATTTTGTAATTTAGTGTCTCCATTTTCATTCTTTGAGATTTAGTTTTCACACTTTTAAATGGAATTCTATTTAATGCTTTTATCAATCCCCTAATTAATAGATATTAAGTCTTTTTATAGATAAAAGTAGTGCTCTTACTTTCATTTTTTAGTAATATATTGTTTGAATGTAATATCTATATTTTTAATTTGGTTGTAATTAAGTACAGCATTAAGGGAAAGTTAATAGCCATTAAGGGTTTTTGTAATTTAGTATCTACATGGTAGATTTTTCTATGGTAAAGTTAGCAATATAGCTTTATATTAATGTCGGTTAAAGTAACCTACTATAAGAAATTAGTAGGTTACCTTCTTCCTCCTACCCTCACATTGTAGCATTTTTAATACATTTTAATGTCTATTCACATACTTGATAAAAAATTAAATTTTAGTTTTTCTTAGTCAATAAATTAATTTTGAAATTCCAAAAATTTACTTTATGTTGGTAACTTCGACTATGTATAACTTTTACATGCGATATCCAATTTTGGCAAATTTTATATTATTGGAAAGCTTGTAACGTATAATTCATTTTGAGAATATATTTAGTACGTTGATAAGGACCACAAATTATATAATACCTTAAAATGGTCATAATTAAATTAGATATCATCAATGTAGTTAACTTAGTTTAACCTACCCAATTTAACTAGTTTGACCATTTAATATAAGGTAGGGTTGTTTGATTTTAAGAACTCGTGTTGGTGAGGACTTGACCTAAATAGTTGGACCTCAACATGAACGAGTTGAGTGGGTCATAATACCTATAATTTTTTTCTTTTGAAATATTGAAATAAACATTCAAAGTCGATACTTACTAAATATATATAAAGAGCAATATTCTTTTTAAAATTAAACATATTTCTCAATATTTAATGCTCTAAATTCTAAATACTAAAAGTCAGAAAGCAACACTTATCATAACGCACTCGATCACATTGGAGATATAAGGATTGATTCAGCATGCCTAAAATTAAGCAACCATATTTTCTAAGGTAATGCTAATAATATAGTTTTATCATGACGCTAACCAAACTAATTTACTATAAAAAAGTTAATAGTTTACCTTCTCTCTTTCTCTTTCTCAAGGTAACCTATTATTGATATATTATCTAGATAACATGTTAGCCTATTTTAATAGAATGAACTATGTAAATCAAGTTTTACCAAATTAATTGTTTAAATTGACTAATATTACGGTAATGTATTTTTGTTAGTGTTACCATAGAATCCTCAACGTAAATACAAAAATTAGTTTTATGCTCCAAAGAATTAATGAGTCTATAATGCACATATAAAAAACAATATTAAAAAATAATCCAATTTAGATAGAATTACGTCATGAGCTTTGTTTTTGTCCATGGGTTGTATTGAACTTCTTTTTTCATAAAATAAGCAATATGAAATCATATCCAATTAAGGTTTCGATTCAAGCCGTAAACAATTTGAGTTAAATCACTTTTTATGATTTTGAAGCTTGATCAGGTCTAGAAAGTTAATTTAAAAAAAAAAACAACAAGGCCAATCTTTTTTGCTAAAGTTCTAAGTGCATCAAATCACATATATGAGTAATTTGACTCTAAAAGACATTTCCGACCGTAAAAAATTATTTTCACCCCTTAATGAAATGTTTTGACCACAAAAAGATACCCTTTTCAGATTTTTTTTTCCCTTATATTTCTTTGTTTGTTTACTAATCTTCTTATTCTTTTTGTCCTTTTTTTTTATTTTATAATTTTTCTATCTTCAAGGTTTTTCTTGTTTTGTCATTTCTTTGTATTTCAAGTTTGTAATTTTTATTAATTTTGCTTCTTTTATATTTTTGACCAAAGGAACATACCAATGTTAATTAAAGGACAAAAAAGGAATATCCACAGCATCCCTACTATTACAATACAAGTATATTGTAATAATATAAATATAAATAATCAATAGATAATTGTACAATTTTATAGAAGTTGATATTTTGGAATAGTAGTTGTAATAATAGTTTTAGTAGTTTTATTAAGAAGGAAAATTAGTTACTTATAATAAACTAGTAGATTAAGATATATTTTTATAAATAAGGTAATGCCAATGAAAATAGAGAGACAAATTTTAATCTAGAAAAGCGGTCTTATACCTTTTCAAGAGTAATTCTTTCCAAACAACCAAAATTAAATCTCATTTTCATTTTCATTTTCATTTTCATCATATTCATTCTTTCATCTTCTCTTTTTATTGATTCACTAGTTTCATGCTTTACATCAATATCTACACTATTATTCACAATAAAAGAGGAAGTATGGATGCTAACATTTGGTGCTTTTATTGCTATGTCGAACTTTACTCGAGTTGCTATATTGGAAGAAAAGATTGATTATCTGCAGAATAATCAATAACAATTACAATATGATGTGAATAATGAGTTTGATATGCTAATGTAGTAACATTTTCAGATGCAAACTATGATAGAAGATAAAGTGATTGGCGAAAAAGCGGATGTGAAGGCCAATCAAGAGGAGTAACCGATAGAGATCAAATGTAAAGATAATCAAGAAGTAAAAGATTTGCATACTCTAAAGGACAATGCTCTTATTGTATTTAAATGTGAAGACAACTTTCAGGCATTCGATGTGCCTTTTCCTCATCTTAACAAATCTTCATCCATTGGTAATAGTATTTAATTACTTAATCATCATATTTTCTCAATAATGTTTCGTAACAAAGAGTATTTGGAGCAATTACTTGATCTCTTTCAATGGCATAATTGTAAAGGGCATATGATATTGGTTTTTCATATCATCATTTTCTATCTATGTGGATACTTTTTATATCTTTTTTCGAGTTTTTGGTGAAGTTAGCATAAGAAAAGCTTTTCACTTTGTTTGGATTAAAAATGTTTTCGAGACATGACATACAAGACCTTTAGATGTTGTAGTTGGAGATTTTCAAGATCATTCTAACTCAACCTTAAGGAAAAGGTTGTTTTAAAAATGCGAAAAAATTGTTACAATCCAAATATATAATAGCAATATAAATATAAATAATTAATAGATAATTATACAATTTTATAGAAGTTAATATTTTGTAATCGTAATTTTAGTAGTTGTAATAATAGTTTTAGTAGTTATATTAAGAAGGAAAGTTAATTAGTTACTTGCAACAAACTAGTAAATTGAGATATATTTCTATAAATAGAGTAATGCCAATGAGAATAAATATACAAGTTTCAATCTAGAAAAGTAGTTTTGTACTCTTTGAAAAGTGGTTCTCTCAAAGTAACAAAAATCAAATTCCATTTTTTTTTATCACATTTATTCTTTTATCTTTTCTTTTTATTGATTCATCAATGCTATACTTCATACCAATATCTATGTAAGCATTCAAAATAAAATAGGAATTACGAGTGCTAATATCCACTAATTACATATATCAATAACTACAAAAAATAAAAATGATTTACTAAAAATGAGATATCATGTATAATGTCCAATTATAGGTAATATCAAATAAAAAATTGATACTTGACTCACTATATATAAGATAACTACTCAAATGATTATAAATAATTCTACATGTCGTAGTTTTATTTGATCTTGGCTACATCATGAAACATATAGCACATTACCCCTAAGAGGCTTTAGTCCAAACATGTTCATAGTTGCATGTTGGATTCTAAATGGATCTAAACCTGTACCTTTGTCATATCAAGATTTGGAAATATATGTGTGGATGCATAAGATTGCAAAGTCTGTTCAAAATTGGATTTTCTAGCATATCCTACTCACAAAGTCACACATAGATTCTAAAAAACACAAGATGAGCATTAGACTTGTGTGATCGAGTCTCTGCCAGCAAAGGATCCAAGCCAGATAAGATGTCAAAAACATTTGAGTTGTCCGTACACCAGGTTGGCTCTTTGTGTTTTTGTCCACATGGGCATTAATTTTAATCTCAATTAATGTTTGATGTAGATGGAAGCTCGAAACTAATATATGATGTTGCGAATTACTGTTTATATTACAATTTACCAGGAAAGTGTTAAATATAATTTATTCCGTTCAAGGATTAATATTTATATTATTAAATGACAATCATTTTAGTTATCTTGGATTCCCAATTAAAGTGTATGTCCAAATCTGATCTATAAAGATATCAAATTAATTATATAATAATCAATTTGCATACTAAGCAGCGAGGATCTTCCCTAGCAAGATTATGGGGATAATAATTCGAACTTTGCTCTTTTTTCCCCTCTGCAAACTTGTTTAATTGATTGTGATCTTGACAATGATGTACAAACCGCAATTCCATCTATTTGCCGGATTAATCATTGATATATGAAATTTAGATATATGAGTTGTACCATGATTTGACCATGTCTTTTCATTGTTATCACGGAAATTTCACTCGCCAGAGTCGATTCCGCAAATGTCTTTATTCACACGAATCTAGACGTATTTTGGTTCATATATAATTAAAATATTAGGGATAACGTTAGCTTGGGTACCGGAAAGATTAAACAATTTGTTAAGAAATTAAAAATAGAGATTTTTCATATTTTTATATACTTATTTTTTCATAGTGTGTAATCAATATTAAAGTATGTAATAAAATTTGGTTCATATTACAATTTATATCTTAACTTGGCCACTTTTTATAATTATTCATATACAGTTTTAATTTGTCTAATTATACACCTAATTCAACATTTAGTTTTACTATCTACATCTTAAATAACTCTAATTCACACTATTAATATAATCAGTAGAATCAATTAATGGAGTAGGTGCTCATAATTAAGGTTAAAGACGAGTCGAATTTAGACAATACAGTGTCAAGCTCGAGCTCGAGCTTGATTTGAAATTTTGAAACTCGAGTTTGACTTGAACTCAATTGAGCTTAGAATTTTAAGCTCGAGCTTTACTCGAAATAGCACTAAATAAGCTCAAACTCCACTTGATTAAGCTCGTTCAAGTTTGATTTATTTAAAAATATATATATATTAATTATAATAATATTAGTGTTTAAAATTGACCGAATTTGACTGATATTTATATCCAACTTGAGTTTGATTAAGCTCTTAAACTAGGCGAACTAAGCATTATGAAGTTCAAGCGCAACTTAATTAACTATTCAAGTAGTTTGAGCTTGACCTCGACCTCGACCATCGGCTCAATTTTTCTTGAATCGAACTCTCATAAATATGGAGCTGAACTTGAATAATTTATAAGTAATTTGACTCATTTATATCCCTATTTATAATTTTAAAGGAGGTGTGCAACCCTCAAAAAGTGGTCCCCGGTCACATCCTACAGAAAATAGGTTGCGATTCACTTCAAAAAAGATTTATTGGTGGTTGTGAGTGACCATCCTATTGGCTGATTAGCTAATTAGATTAACGATATAAATTGGAATTAACTGAAATGTAAATTATGACAAATAAATCTTTAATTAAGTACATAATTAGATAGATAAAAACTTTAGGTATATAATTAAAATAAAAAATTTGAGGTATAAATTGTAATATTATCCTTAAAAGAATTTCAATTTAGATACTAATAGATGCTACAAGATATACTATAGAACCTGCTAATAGAATTCCCTTATATAATTATATATGAGTGACATATGCATGAGAAAACTTTGGAGCCTGAGAAGTGATAAGCACTAAAGACCACGTCTTAGAGCATAAGGCAGGTGTATCTACGGGGATAAAAAATTTAGTTTAAACAGCATGTTAGGCTAGTGCTCCAGCCTAAATAAAAAATTTTAAACCTAAGCTTCACTTGAGCTCCTCCAATTTAGAATTCTAAACGGTACTTGACGAGTTTGATATCTACTTGGTTAATCTCGTCAGGGTGCTTTTATTTTGAGGAAAAACATACATTCCTTTTTTATACCTAATAATAGAGTAATAATGAGACCTAAACTCATTTTTAACTCAGGCTTATACTTAAAATTCACCTAAGGACTAGCTAAGCTCTTAAGTTGGTTAAGGTAAATATTGCAAAGTTATAAACTAATTGAGTAATTCAAACTTAAGCTCCAATCGAGTTCGAGTAGATATAGATCTAAACTAAAGTAGCTAGTGAGTAAATTTGGTTTATTTATATCCCTACATACATTTAGATATATGTATTTATATACACACATTCCATTAATTTTTTTAATCTATAGAGTATTAGGATTTTCATATTACAAAATGGAACCTCTATGTGGATCCCATCTTTCTATAAAATTAAAAACTAACTAATTTACTATAAAAATTATATACACCAAGCTCTATCTATTTATTTTTTTCCCACATACATAGACCAAAATGTGTGTTAGTGTGGCGTATGATACTTTGGTTTTGCTTGTGATTATTAACCTAAGCATTTTAGGTGCCACAAGAGTTATGAAAAACTCTAGTCAAATCAAAATAATATAGTGTTAAACTCAAGTGAGAGCTCAAACTCAACTACCAATTTCACAACTTAAGCTCAACTTAAGTTTGATCAAGATTTGAGCTCGAGCTTAACTCAAAGCGACTATTAAGCAACTTGAACTCAATTCGATTAAACTTGCTTAGATTTGATTTGAGTAAAAAAAAAAAAGTACTTTTCTTATGGTTAAAATGATATTAATATCCAAACACAACCAATATTCAAATTTAACTTGAGCTTAATTGAGCTAACAAGCTAATGGAGTCAAATATTATAAATTTAAACTTGATTTGGTATGCTTTGTAAGTAATTAGAGCTTAGTGAAGCAAGATATAAGTAAATCTTGAGCCAAACTAAAGTAATATATGTGTATATTTTACTCTTTTACATTTGCAGATTCTACCTTTAGTATCCAATTAAACTTTTAAGTGGTAGCATCAATACTTAGTATAATTTTATAAGCTAATTTGTCATTTTGAACCAATGATGGTGGTATTTGTGCAAATTATGTCAAAATGGTGTATTTTTAATTTAATTTCAAAATGTGTGATGATGGTGTGATGCTGATGTGTCTTGCCATATCAGCAAAATAAATAATAAAGCATATTATATATCATTCTCCAACATATACCAAGAATCAAAATTAAGTTAATAGAAGTTGAAAGAAGCAACCAAAACATAACACGGCTGTATAAACATGTCCTAATCTCGTCAAGCTATCCACAATGCCCGTCACTAATCCTGCCCAGGTGGTCGTATCTGACCATTCAAGTTACTAAAAATGTGCAATGCCTCGACCCACCATTAACGTGATGAGTCATGCTAAAGTTAGTAAAAAGTTTAAATGCTATCATTCTTCTTAAAAGGTGGTAATATGATCCATTTAAGATGGTGGGTTACCAATCACCGCCTTCAAAAGTATATAAAAACAATATAATCTTTTAATTCATACAATTAAATCTTATAATTATAAAATATAATAAAGTGACGAGTTATGTAACTTAACTCTGTTGGTGGGTAGTGCTAACCCTCCTCAAGGTGGCCAAAGTTAGCCATTACTGCCGCTTGGAGGTGGTTCTTGCATATTTACAACCATGCACTTTTTTCTTTTTAATTTTCTAAATTTATATCGAATTAATTTTGGTATTGTTATTGAACTAATTTTAATTAATGAAGTTTATTTTAGTTTTTATTTTATATTTAGATAAAAACATCAAAAAATGCATAGACTTAGTTGTGTCATGATTTTGAAAAAGACTTTAATGATACTAATATAATATGTGGATGGATGGGTAATATGTAAATACCTATAAAATTTTGATATATAAAAATATAATTCATAATTCTTTTTTTAAAAAAAAAAGTATATTCCTTCACTAACATATGTAAAAATTTTATAAGTACTTATACGTTATTTATCGATTCACATGATATATTGATATAATTGAATCTTTTTTTATTATTTTTTAAAAAAAAATGACATATATGGTGCATTAATTGAGTTAAAAAGTTAATATGCTAATTGAAGAGTGCTGGATTAAGTGGGATAGTAACACTAATAACTGAATAATCATGGACATTATTAAAAGTTGCTCATTTATTTTTGTGCAAGAAGTCGGGCGGAGAACGAAGAAAATGGCCTAGAATCAAATGAAAAGCTCCAATATCGTACTCCAATACGTCAACTGTGTATTATTGGTTAAGTTTGGTAGGCTTAGATGTGCTATCATGATATTTTTCAAATGTAGTCATAATTATTATTGATATTTTTCAAGATCTATGCAAGCCATTTTATGTAACCCTAAACTATAGGTACTATGAAATGCCTATACGCTTATATAGAGCTTAAGGTAGTTGAGAGACCATACATAATTACTAATTGATATTGTCGTCTTATTGGATATTGTCATACCTCATCTTATGAGCATATGTTTTAAAAATTTGAAACTAAAATCTATCCAACAAATTGTAATATTCGATAGATTCTCATATAAATCTTGTGTGACTGATAATATGTTGCCATTTGTATTTATTTTGTAATTTTATACTTAGGCAAATATTATTTTAAAGTAGTCTTATTTCAATTTTGTTCATGGTCTTGTCTTATATAATGATAGCTTCACTCTATACCATGAATTTTGTTTCCTGCTTCCTCTTTGATATATCATGCGTTCTAATTTAAGATATATTATATTTCTTATTTCCATATTAGAAGGTGCATTTTTCCTTCTAATTTATGGCCACTTCCTTCACTAAGTTTACATTTCTTTCTTTCTTTCTTTCCAACTAATAAATTCATATTTCAGAGACCCTATTTCCTTTACATCACAAAATTTTAGTGTTAAATTGTTTATAAATATAGATTACAAATAAACTTACTTTTTTTTTTTCTTTTCCTTTAAAATGCCTATGGATTTGAACAACTTACACATGCCTTTTGAATCTAGTGATGTTTCGAAAACTTTCATGAAATGGAAACTCTGCAAGAAGATGAAGAGGATCTTATCGTATTTTAATTAATTTTTTTAACAAATTTTCCTTTTTATTAATGTTTAGTGAATTTCTTTTTGTATTATCTATTCCTGGGACTCTTCTAGAAATAGTATGCAGTTTGGTCTTGCCTTGATTTAATACAATGAGGTGATATAGCAGATAGATGATTCACTTTTTTTATCTTTGATTTTACTTTACTTTGTTCCAAACTTTACTTAAATTGCAATTTGTTACTTTTGGACTTTAAAAAACTTCTTTTGTTCATAATTTATTAGTGACCTTGATAAATACATTTTTTAACTAATAAACGGGTTCAATCCAAGCATAAAATGTAATTATTAGACATTATGTTGCATATTGACTTTACAATACTTATGTATGTAAAATCCTAGCAAGAATAAAAAGAGAAAAATTAAATAAAAAAATTTTCTTGGCCAACTAAATAAAGATAATTAATCATCAAAGTCTCTTAAAAGTTTCATCATTATCAATGTAAGAATTTGCAAGAATTTCCCTTTCTGAAAGATGGAACACAGAGGAAAAAAAAAAAAAAACCCACTTTGCACAACAAAAAAGAGGGGGGGGAAAAAAAAAAAAAACAGAGGAGACAAGAGCACCAAGAAAAGCTCCGTGCAAACTAAAGAGTGAAGATGGAATTGGAGAGAAAAGGTCCGTATCTACAAGCAATATGTCTGGAAAGCACGAATAATAGGATAGAAAGGACTATAAAAATTATAGAAAATAACATAGTAAAGATGAGACAAGGAGAAAGCTAAGAGATTTGAGTAAAGAAAAGGTCTAAATGTAAAATTTGCAAAAACACAAGATATGTGATTTTTCAAAAATTTACAGATTAGCTCAATAATTATAATTTTTTGTGATTTGATGTTGTAATGACTCACAAAGGCCTATTCCCCTAAATCATGGAAAAATCCTTTACTTCTACCTTACGCTCTTCTTTATCTTTTAAGCCTATCTTCTTCTTCCTTCTTTTTTTTTTTCCCTTTTTGCCATGATCTTTTAAGCCTATCTTGAAAGGGAAAATAGTTACTTCTTTTAGAGAACTTGCGGTAATTTTGAATGGAGATGAAACTGAACTATAAAATTATGGGCCTGTTTGGACCCTCTTTTTTTTTTTTTAATTTGTATTTGATCTATATCCGATTTATGTCTAATATATATTTATTTAAAATTTGGTATTTAGAAAAATGTCTAATTCATATTTTATATGTTTTTATTTCATAATTACGATGAAGATGGTGATTAGAGTTTCAGAAATGAGAAATGAAAATTCACGTACGTTTAAGAGAAAAATTTTGTAAAAATATATTTTATATATTAGAAATAATTATTTTAATTAATATTTTAAAAATATATATTTTCATCTTTTTAGTGTTTTATTCTAGCCAAACACAAATATTTGAGTAAACAACAACAAAAAGTCAAAACACCAATAAAATGAAAAATAGATGAATCATACGGAGTCTACATCCAATAGGTATACCAAACAATGGTTGCAATTCTAACTTTTTTTTTTTTTAGTAAATTGAGGATTTGATGGTTCACGGCATATCAAGCTTCTCAAACAAGAAGTGTTAATCCATCTAGTACTCGAAAGAAGAGGACATTACATTTGATAAAAGGAAGCTCAAAATATCAACTAATCGACCATGTATCTGGTGAAATGATCTCCTCTCTCTCATCTTTTTAGAGAATTACCCATTGACCCCATCTAGATCATCCTACAATTGTTTTGAAAGAAAAAAAAAAAAACCATGTTGTTTGCATTAGCATTTGTATTCAAAATTCTTTTGAATTTGAATGAACCTACTGGAAATCTTTCTATGCTCTAGTAGCCCCATTTACAGTAGAGGTAGATGTTTCTAAGAAATTTGAAGAATGCATCTAGAAAGGTAAAGAAAATAATGGGTTTAATTTAATCAACAAGTTGTGTTCAAATTTTGGCAAAATATTGTTCATTTCGTTTTGAAATGGGTGATTGTGTTGATGAGTGCTATAGAAAATCTCCAAATGGACAATGCTATTACTACTCCAAAGGAAAACAGTCAGAGAAAATGAAGGTAAGCCCAAACTTGAAGCCTAAAGTAGTTCAGTAGATGTTCCTAAAAATTGGTAAAGCAGTTCAAACCGATAATTCTCCCTCCATGTATATTTTTGCTTATGAAAATATTGAGATTGCTATTAACGATGTTGGTCCTTCTAGAGTTAAAAGTAAGAAAACCTGAGACTAGTAAGAATGCCGAATCAATTGTGAATTTGTGATTTCGAAAGAGGACTTGAAAATTAACACTGTATTTGGGAAGAGGTAATGTGGGGGTAAGGAATGGGGAAGAGAGGAAATTGGGTGGGGGGGAAGGGGCAGGGCAGCCGGGCGGTAGGGGTTAATTATTTTCTTTCGTTTGTTTGGTTTAAAGAGGAATGAAAGAAAAAAAAGGAAATTTAAGGGAAACAAATATCTGAGCTCTACGTAAACGTTTTCCTCCACAAAATTGGAGAAAATCACAATGAAATGAGGCGAAAGTTTTTAAAATTACTAATTTAATTTTTCTAATAGATAATCTAGTTGTTATATGATATTATTGCTTTTTAAAAGCAAATTAGTAAATTTACACTTTATCCTATTTTGTCTTTACTAATAATTAACATTCATTCCATTTTTCTTCCCTATGTTATCCAAACACAATATAAAGAATCAAATCCCTCTATATTCTTTCTTTCCTTCCTAATTCCTCCCTCCATGCCAAACACACTGTAAGGATCTTCAATAATTAGCTGTTCCGGAAGATACTTCAATGAATTCGATCCTTTCAGAGTTAAATTAGTAGATTTGAGATCGTGAAAAATCCCAGTCCTATCAAAGGAAAATACCAACGATGATAAGGCTATCGCATCTCTTACTGCAGTAAATTTTGAAGGAAGATATTAACTCTCCTAAAAAGGTAATTATGAGGTCCCTTGTTGTAGACGATAAAATTGTGAAGAATGAGACCGAAAATGAGGATGATGGGGGATAAGAGTCATGGAAAAAAATGTGTAGTAGATTCAAGTGCAACGCAAGGGAAAAAAATATCAAAGTCCGAAACGAATTAAGCATTTTCCTATTCACCTTTCTGAATATGAGTAGCAATACTTCCCTTTTTCTTTTCATAATGTTTTAACAGTTTAGTTGAAGTGCTCCATTTAATTTTTGGATTTCTGATTTATTTTAATAAGGTATGATTCGTGTAGCTTTATTCTTATATTTTTCTGATTTTGTAATAAAATTAAGATTGCTCCCACTTTATTAATACTTTGTTTGGCAATCATAAACACTTTGGAAATAAATGGAAAAGAAGGAAAAGTTGGATTATTAAGCTGGAAATAAATGAAAGGAAACAACTTGGAGAAAATATGATCTTTCCATATTGTAAAGAGTCAAAATATTATATACTTTATAATTTTTCATTTTGCTTTTAGAGGCATTCTTATAATTTTACTTTATTTACACTTCCGTTTTAAATAGTTAAACTTAATATTTCCTTCGGTTTCTATCCATTACATGGTTGCCTAACAAAGTGGGTAAAGAAAGAAAAAGAAAAGAAAAAATTTGTCTCTTAAAAAGTTTGGGAATAAAACTTTACTAAAAAGAAAAAAAAAAAAAAAAAGTTAGGGAACAAAAGATAGACATACAACCGTCGTACGCGCCCACGAGCCACAAAAAAACAAGAAGAAAACATGCTTCCTTTCCTACTTCTCTCCTCTCCATTCATGTGCTAAGCGACACTCTCTCTATTATAATCCCTCCAAAATAAGCCCCCCTTCCCCCTCACTCACCCCCTTCTGTTGTGTTCTGTTCTCTCATACAACCCTCCCTTTCCTTCTCTCTTGTTTTCTTCACCACCACCCATCACTCTTCCCCAAAAACCAAAATCTCTCTCTCTCTCTTACACTTACTTCACCACTTATGGTTCCTCCTCTCTTCCATCTATTCCAATCATCATGCACTCCTCTACCAGCTTCCATTTCTCTCTCTCAAGGTCTCCACTCTCTCACTCGTCAAGAAACCAGACAAAATTTAAAATAAAATAAAACAACTGCATGCATGTCAACGAATAGTGTACAGTTAATCAGTGACTTATTTATTGTTTTATCGGGAAAATTTAATACCTAGAGATTTTTAATTTAAAAAAAAAAAAAATTGAAAAAGCTGTTCCTTTAATACTGAATTCGAGTTTTTTACATCAAATTACAGATGGGTTCCTAAGTTGCCACGACTACAGAACTCGAGCAGCGGTGGAGAGGATAGCGACAGCGACGATAACCCCATTTTGCATTCCGTAGAATGCTACGCGTGCACCCAAGTCGGCGTCCCGGTTTTCCACTCCACCAGCTGCGACGGTGCTCACCAACCCGAATGGGAGGCCTCGGCCGGCTCCTCCCTCGTTCCCATCCAAAACCGGACCAGTTCTAAGAAACCGGACCGTGCGTCCGGCTGGAAGAAGCCTCCCTCCGGTCCGTTCGGGCGAGTGCTGGACCCCCGCAGCAAGCGCGTGCAGAAGTGGAACCGGGGTTTCCTACTGGCGCGCGCCATGGCATTGGCAGTGGACCCGCTCTTCTTCTACGCGCTGTCGGTGGGACGAGGGGGCACGTGCCTTTACATGGACGGCGGGCTGGCGGCTATCGTGACGGTGCTGCGGACGTGCGTGGATGCGGTGCACCTGTTTCATCTCTGGCTTCAGTTCCGGCTGGCGTACGTGTCGAGAGAGTCGTTGGTCGTCGGGTGTGGGAAGCTGGTGTGGGACGCGCGTGCGATCGCGTCCCACTACGTGCGCTCGATCAAAGGGTTCTGGTTCGATTTGTTCGTGATCCTCCCAGTTCCTCAGGTTTGTGATTCATATTGCTGTGTCTGATATGATATGACACGAGTTGCAATTTGGTTGTTTTTTTTTTTACCATTATTATAATATAATAATAAGAATAAGAATATGATTACAACGTAGATTCTTGAATAATGATTTTCAAAATTTGAATGATCAGATGTACAAATAGACGAAAGATAATCCTCTCATTAAAATAGTCTTTAATTTCAAATTAATTATCCTATCCTCAAAGTAGAAAGAATTTCTTTTATGAAAAAAAAAACAATTAGATTAAAAAAATCACTATCTTCCACCAATCCTTTCACATTAAAAGAATATTCGATAGAAAGTACATTGCAAATTCATTTTTTTTTATATATATTTGTTTTACACACCTTTAGTCCTCTATCTTTGAAATTGAGAACTTTTTTTAAAAAGAAAAGTCAATTAGACTCTTACTTTGATATTTGTTCTTTTTAATTTTCATGATTAATTATTTAGCCAATGATAAAATAGCAAATTAATAGCTCGAAGCACATTTGCCAAAGATTTATGGGTTTAAGCACCTATTTCCACCGGAATGAATCCCTATTTTCTTTTAATTATCAATTTATCCATTGCAAAAAGGGATTAGTATCAAAAAGTAAGAAGGTTATATTATAAAGAATTTAGGTAATTTCAATCCACAGTGAATTAAGGGAAAAATTGAAGAAAAGAAAAACTTGAGGCTAACCATAGAGAAGGAATGGAAAGCTTGTGGTTTCGGTTAACGACTCATCATGGTGACATGTAAGAGTAAAATCGGAGCGTTGCGGGATAGAGAGAGGGAGAGAGAGAGAGGAGATACCAATAAAATCTTCCTTCTACTAACTGGAACTGGCATTATGGGGTATAGTACACTACACACGTTAACCATGCAGTAACTTTTCGTTTGGTTCTCCCAATGATACCTTCTGAAATCTTGTACCGGTTGCATCTTTTTTTAACTTTTTATCAAAGTTTGTACATCCTATAATCACTTAACACGTGTCCTAATTTTTCTCCAGCATCTTAATTGCTTTGCCCCCCCTTTCCTTCTTTTGGGCATGCCCGGCCCGCCCATCTAATCCCCATTTCATGAACGATGGTCTCATATGGAATCGTTGAAAGAAGTCTGCTTGTTAATGATTATCCTGCCATTTAGTCCGATGTAGTTCTGTTTTATCTGGCAGACAGGGTGGTGTAATTGATCTTACGAGGTCAAATTACACAATTTAGTTCTGCTAATTCGGAAAGGTGGTCCTGTGTATAATTCATTATTAAGTCATGCATATCTTTAAAGAAATCGTTTCGACTCCTACGATACCATATTAACAAATTCTCTTCTTTAACAAACTCATTATATTATTTTTGAATTTATTCACCAAAATTTCTTAATAAATTTTTTAAATTCTTATGGGTCCAATATATTTTTGTTTAACCCACTAATTTTAATATTTTGTTTAAACTTAAAAGAATTATATTTGTAAAAAATAATAAATATTATTGATTTTTATTACATTAATAATATTATTAATAATCGTCAAAAATTAAAAAAAAAAAAAATCGAAACATCGCTTTCAAAAGCCACGGCAAATATCGCTTAAGGAACGGCCGCAGGTTTCTTAGTACCTTAGGGATCGGACGAGGAAAGGAGTAAGGTGTATGCTCTTATTCCACCGTTAAAAGTTTAAACATATTGAGTTTTATAATTATGTAAATAGTTAAATAGTGAACTCAATAGTCATATTAATCGGATTATATGGATCCTTAATGATTTTACCATGTGGGGATCAGACTAACTTTTGTCCGGTGTTTGCTGATTATAAAGCATATATTTATATCTATAAATGCATATTGCAATTACAATATTGCCTATTGCATAATTATTATAATATTGCATAATCTTACCATACCAAAAATTGAGTTCGAGCTGGGTTAGGCGCCCAATTTAGTAGGAATAGGTGGCTAACCATCCGTCTGGTTCAGTCTTTTAAGTGATAACTGCCACAATAAAATATACACAAATAATTTTCCCTTTTTTCAGTTATTGGATCATTATAGCTTAACTGAAACCGACTTTATATTCTTACCATAGAAATAATGGTTTGAATTGGTATTACATTACTAGAAGCTAGAAGCCAACTATTATTTTTATATGATTGATTAATACCGTAGTATCTTAATGGCATAAATATTGATCTCCTAATAGGATGGATTGGGTTTTAATTCCTATTTCTTTAGTTGTAATATTGTTTGATGAAAGAAAAAAAGAAAAGAAAAGCCACGATTTTTGCATGGTGATTTTCTTATTTAATTACAATTTCACTCTAGGTTTTAAGTAGATGAATTACCTTTTTTATGGTGAAAAATTAAGATCTAAGACAATTTTTAATCGTGATAAATCCTTATCCTATATTTTTCGTATAAAGAAGGAGTTGCTAAAAAAACCCATTTTCGGTTTTTTTTTTTTTTTTTCCTAAGAAAAATCAATCTGGCAGGTTTTTGGATAGTTCTTAAATTTATTTGCAAATTTTATCTAATCTCAAGGCTCCTAGTACCAGTAAAAGCAAGCCACACACTCATGATGGATTTTCTTTAATAAGCATAAAAGAGAAGGGTTTTGAACAGCAGCGGCTAGTCTAATCTGAAAAAAGAAAAATAGTAAAGCTGAAACTGAAAGGTGGCACAGAGAGAGAGAGAGAGACAGAAAGGATTTGTTCATTTTAACATAAACTTCCTTGTTTAAACCCGGCAACATATGATTACATTATACTGCATTACATGAGTTTCGTTTTCGGGTTTCATGGTATCTTGACTGCTCTACATAAATCACTCCCGTGAACGATTCTTATTATGTCTGCCGTCATGTAGTGAAAAGGAACAGATAAACAGCCATGCATCTGTTCTAACAAAAGATTTTAGGCAAACATTGACATCTTCGAAAGTGATTCTGTGAATCTTCAATTATTGCATTCCTGAAACTTCCTTCTTTTTTTTTTTTTTTTTTTTTTTTTCAATTTTCAGTATTAGTATGAAGAAACATTGCATGGTATTTAGCAATTGGATCCTGAGCTGATTTATCATGAAAAGCCGGAGGTTGACAATGACGTGAGTGAATAGTTCATTGCCCGGTTGTGGTGTGGGACAATTTGTCCACATCGATATTATTGCCCTTGACTTGAAGACAAATTTTCAAAAGCTGCATCTTTTTTGGTACAAACCATGGATGCTAACATCCTCAAAATGCATTATTGTTCCGTCATCACGTGCATCTTTGAAAGACTGAGGTCCTATCTGAATTATGAGAAACAATTAATAGTAACTTATAAAGTCGTGTTAGTCAATAGTAAGTCAACAGTAAATAGAACTTTTATATAGAGGATTGAAAAAAAACCCCATAGCCATCTATTAGATTAATTATTGATTGCTTTTGCCCTAGACGTTATAAATATTATCAAAGCAATCCCTCCCAATATGAGCATTATTCAAGGATGAACCAAGGAACACTTAGGTTGTGTTTGCATGGGTAAAAACTATTGGAAACAAAAAAAAAAAAAAAAAAAAAAATTTGAAAGAGTATGTTTGATAACTTAAATAAAGAGTGGAAAGAGGTAGAAAAGAAACAAAATGGGTAGAAATATTTTCATTTTTAAATCCACTTCTCTTCTCTCTAAAATTGGAGAAAAATAGGTGGAAATAATAGTAAATTATAAAAATATTCTTTTATAATACAGTTCATGAAAATAGAAATACAGGTAATTTTGTTTTATACTAACTCTATTTCCATTCGTTTTTTTTTTCTATTTCCTTCGTAAGTTACTAAACATAAAATTAAAATTTCATTCCATTTCCACTAATTTCTTTTCTCTTTCACTAATTTCTACCAATTTCTCCTTTATAAAAAATAGCCAAACACAGTATGAAGCTTGACTATAGACATTAATTACTTTGGACTGAGGTGTTACAAGCAGTTATCTTTTGTACATTGTATTCTTGAGGAATTACAACTTTTTGATGGATTACTAGCTCACTTTCCTCCTCTATTTCAGGCTGTATTTTGGTTGGTGGTGCCAAAATTAATAAGAGAAGAGAAAATGAAGCTGATCATGACAATACTTCTACTCATGTTCTTGTTTCAATTCCTTCCAAAGGTGTATCACAGCATATACTTGATGAGGAAAATGCAGAAGGTTACAGGTTATATCTTTGGTACAATTTGGTGGGGGTTTGGCTTAAATCTTATAGCCTACTTCATCGCATCACATGTAAGTCGGCATCTGTATCTACAAGTTTAGGCATGACATCGACGTATTGAGATATCAATGCAATCTTAGCTACATCTTTAATTATAGGTGGCAGGTGGATGCTGGTATGTCCTTGCAATACAACGCGTAGCATCATGCTTACGCCAACAATGCAAACGTCGCAACTGCAATCTCTCTCTATCATGCTCAGAAGGAGTGTGTTACCAGTTTCTGTTACCTGAGGGCACGGTAGGGAATCCTTGTGGCAATAATTCAACCAGAACAACTAGGAAGCCACTATGCTTGGATGTAAATGGTCCATTCAATTACGGAATCTATCAATGGGCCCTTCCTGTCATTTCTAGCAACTCTGTCACTGTGAAAATTCTCTATCCCATCTTTTGGGGTTTGATGACCCTTAGGTAAGTAATAACATCCCAAGAGAAAGCTTCTTTTTGTCTAATATGAAATTTCACGATTCATTTTTCGAGGTGTACGCATTTTGAGAAGAAGCAAAAATTTTCTTGCATCTACAAGTTTGCCTTCATAATATTAATTGATGACCCCTTCTAATGCGCAGCACATTTGGTAATGATCTTGAACCTACAAGTCACTGGATGGAGGTGATTTTCAGCATATGCATAGTTCTTACCGGACTATTTCTCTTCACTCTTTTGATTGGAAATATTCAGGTGCATAGCAGCAATTGTCTGAAAAATCTTTTATTTTTTTTTAGAGTTTGGAAGAACATTGTATTGCTGCAAATTTCAAATATGGGGGGACTTACCACTTTGTTTGTAGGTATTTTTACATGCTGTTATGGCAAAGAAAAGAAAGATGCAACTTAGGTGCAGAGATATGGAGTGGTGGATGAAGAGAAGGCAATTGCCATCTCGTTTGAGACAAAGAGTCCGCCATTTCGAACGGCAGAGATGGACAACCATGGGAGGAGAAGACGAGATGGAATTGATTAAGGACTTGCCCGAAGGGCTTCGAAGAGATATCAAGCGATACCTTTGCTTGGATCTCATCAAGAAGGTAGCAAGATTACAAATCACAAAGAAAAATGCTACAAATGAAATTAGAATATATCTAGCAACCAAAATTTATGCTTACTGAGTTCAAATGGCTCCATTTCCTAATGACATTTCAATTTCTCAGGTACCTCTGTTCCATGATTTGGATGATCTTATCCTAGACAACATCTGTGATCGTGTTAAGCCTCTTGTCTTCTCTAAAGATGAAAAGGTGAATTACTTCATCATACCATACATTTGCGTTAATCTTCTTTTTCTTCTTTTCTTTCTTTTCTTTTGCGCTCAAATTCGATTTAACATATCTAGGGTTTAACTGTTTTCTTCGATAGATTATCAGAGAAGGAGATCCCGTTCAACGGATGATATTTGTTGTTCGAGGACGCATCAAACGCGGTCAGGCCCTCAGCAAAGGCATGGTTGCCACGAGTATGCTCGAACCCGGTGGCTTCCTAGGCGATGAACTACTATCGTGGTGTCTTCGTCGTCCATTCATCGATCGACTTCCAGCATCATCGGCAACATTTGTTTGTATAGATTCCATTGAAGCATTTGGCCTGGACACAAAGCATCTTAAATACATAACCGACCACTTCCGCTATAAATTCGCCAACGAGAGACTCAAGCGAACGGCGAGATACTACTCTTCCAACTGGCGTACATGGGCAGCGGTGAATATACAATTGGCTTGGCGACGTTATAGGGTGAGGACTAGGGGACTCATGAGTCCTGTAATAGGGGAAGATGGCGGTAGCGATCGACGGCTTTTACAGTATGCTGCAATGTTCATGTCAATCAGGCCACATGATCATCTCGAATGAGCCATTGTATCGATTTTTTTTTGGCCCGTCGTTGCGGACGGATTTACTCACATTCTTCTCTTTTGAGACTCTGCAATTTCTTATTGAAGCAATGGTCATTGTCTTGATTATCTATCTAGAATCGATGACGATAATTGCTAAAGTAGAACAGACGTAATTTTGTTCGATTTGAGTTTTTATTAAATAGTAAATAATTCGATGATTACGCATGAACAACAGTCATTAGTTTAATTAACATATTATAAATGCATCATCTTCAACAAACATCGAATTACCATAGCAAAAATTAACAAGCTGAAGGAACACCGGATCCATCTTAACAAAAATAAGCAATTTCTTCTAATTACCATATAACTTTTCTCATTTTTATAGTAATCCCTCCAATAATCAAGAATCAAAGTGAATCTAATATCATTGAAATAGTCAATTACAAGTTACCATAAATTCCCAAAGGACATGGTTCATTAATGACACAAATGTGTAGGACACATCAAACATGATAAACTAAAAGCACAATTGTCCGCTTAGTAAGTTCACTCTTTATCTTAAATTTTATTGTCTACTCATCACCTTTCCTCATTAGGATTTTGTGATATCCGTTGTTTAAGTTTACACTTGAAAAAAATTTTGAATCATAAAACATAAAAGATTAGTTATCAATTGGTCAAATCTAAAAACCACAATTGATAGTAATCTTATTTGTAGCCTTGTTGTCCACGTATATATATATATTGATAGTAATCTTATGATCCATTTCTGGTAAATAATTCAAATGGCTTAAAATAAAAGCTATCTCATCTAATAAAAAATATCTAATTTAATTGGTATACGATTATGCTAACAAGCTATTTTGAATATAGACCCCAAGGCCACACTAACCTCTTTAATGCATAGATCAAGCTCGATAAGTGTTACGTCCCGAAGTCGCGAAGTCGCAACAGTCCCGCCGTGTAAACCATTCTATGATAGAAACTGGCCTCATAGTTCCTACCATAGAGATAATCTACACAAGGCGTCGACGACCACTCGCTTTGAAGTAAACAGTTCGATTAATGATTATACTACAAATATGATAATTATCTCAAATTACTATTAAACATAGATAATTATATAAATAAGTCCACAAAGCTTCCCAGGAAGATTTACAAAATCACCACAGTCTACTAATTTACAGAATAACTAATAGTCTTCAACCTTTAACTACAAGGTCAGTCTAGTTACACATTATGCTAAATAACTTGATCCTCACACCCCTGGCTTCAAAAAGACTAACCTCTGGATAATTGTAGGGCGGCATAGTACTTGAAGAGATTACAAATCAAAACCTGCAAAAGGATCTATAAGGATATGAGCAACTATAGCTCAGTAAGTTAAATTGGAGACTCATGAATGCATACAAGCACAAATAGAGTTATCAAACAATTATTTTCATGCAATGCAACAATCAAGTGTCATCGCACAACGTAGTCCGGTCCGTTGTGAAATCAGAGAAATTTCACCCGCTCCGATCCGGGTTGAGGAGTTCCATGTTATGCAGCAGCTCACAACCAAACCCAGGCTTGTGCAATGGAGACCTCGCTCCTCCCGCGACTACCTTCGAATCATTGACTTCACCCCCGCCGCGACCTCCTCTCCTGTCACTTAGTTCGACTGAGGATGAAGAAGGGACCATTTTGCAATCCTGCGCTATCCCTTTCGAAGGGGTCGGTATTTGGTTAGAGAGTCCTATGATCCCCTAACGGGTTGCAATGCATGACGTTTTCGGTTATTAAGGTCGACTAAGATTAAATTCCGGTTAAGGTTTTCAAACAAGTTCATACCAATTAAATCAGTCACAAAATCATCCACAGCACAAATTCCAACACGAATTCAGATACATCAAACACATGCACAAATTACTTACAATCACAAGCATATACAAGCCTAAGTCTTCAAGCACTACAAAACTAGTACTCTATTACAATAAGTAATAACCCAACTTACTTGAATTTGCTCGATTGCTCGATCCTCAAATTGCGAGCTGATTTGTTTCTGGGTGTCCTATAATGTAAAGAGGTCCTTTTAGTACTTATTTTTATGAATTCTTATTTTAATTTATAATGTAACTCGTTTTCCTCATGTATACCTACAACGTATTAATAATTCGTTGTATTCTATTTCAGGGTTCGGCTCCTAAACTAGATTCTAGTTTTAATTCCTAAGTCGTAATTAGGCTCGAATCCCAATGTGACATTAATCACCTTATGCTCGGGTATTCAAATATCCTATTGGGTCGTAATTTTGGTATTCTAACTATTCGGTACACGCTAACCCTAATTGAGGTATCGGATTTATTCCCGATGTGTAAAAATTTTACATTTTGAGATATTTACTTAAAATTAAATATTATTTCAGATTTATTATTTTTCTGTTTTCAATTATAATATTAACTAAATAGCTTTATTTTTTTAGATTTATTAATTTACATTTTCACATATTCCTAATTTCTTATATTCTTTACCTAATTTCCCTAATTAATCATACTTAATACCTAAAAGCTAGGATTAAGGTTCCACTGTAGAGATTAACTTCCTTAATCATCTAATCAAGATCCAAATCAGTAATTAACATCCTAATCACCTAATTAATCTTAAATCACCCAATTTTACCATCATTTTAGGGCTAAAAATTAACTTAAAATTTTCGAAAATTAATTTAAAAAAAATGGCTTCATAGCACTGTTCTACATCATATGGGATTCCTACAGAAAAAATTTGAGCCCCAAACTACATCCCTAAGCCTATTTAATTTTCGGTTTAATCATGCTCGGTTTTGAATAATTTGTTAAAAACCCTATATTTTCAGACATAATTAAACTAAATCAATATTTTTCCCTAAATCTACATACAATAAAACCTCAGAATAACAAGTTTCATAATTTTCTGGGCAAAATAACTAATTTTACAAAATTATACAAAAATCGGGGTGAATAAATGACTAACCGGTTCAAAGTTTTCTGGCCATCCAAACCCGGTCCAAGGCTGTCGGCCGGTCCAGACGCTGGTCCTAGTGTAGGGTGGTGGTGGTGGTTCGGTCCCAGGTGGTGGTGGGTGGTGGTTTTAGTTCACCTTGCTAATCTGCACAGTTTTTTTTTTTTTATTTTCTGGAATTTCTCTCGATTTTTCTTGTGTTTCGATTTTTCTCATATCACAAACTGTCCAAATGTCTTCTGAGAATTTTTTCCTTATTTATAGACAAATATAGTAATTAATGTGCATTAATTTGATGGGATTTTGCCCAATTTCCTTAATTTTAGGTTTTTTGTTTGTCAAATTCTTATTGGTTAATTTTTTCTTTTCAGTACACGACCTGATCTTGTTGCAGTTATCTTCTTTTGATTTTTTTATAATTATTTTGTATTTTTCTTTAATTATTTACTTAGTTTTCGGCCTATTTTAGCAATTACGCGTATTTTTATCTACACGTAAATACATGTAAAGTACACGTAAATATTCCTAAATATTATTTTGGTCATTCTAAAATTTTTAGTATACATATAATCTATCTCTACTAATTTATTAGTTATTATATTACACTTTTTGCCTTTTCGGTAATTAGCAGTTATTATGCTTAAAATTTAAAAATTTTATAGTCTCCTATTTTACTACTCATTTTCTTAAATTTAAGTTTACAAGGTCATTTTTACTGGTATTTTGCTAAATAGTTTATAATTTAGGTTTGATCAGATCCTTTAGCCGATCGCCCTAAACCTTGGGTTTTAAGCTCAAACCTATGGTTACTTGGCTTGGCTTTAGGGTTTACAATTCCACCCCCCTTCAAAAAAGTTTTGTCCTCAAAACTTTTGTACATCTAATTTGTACTTAATTGACTAAATACAATAACTTGTATACTTTTACTAACCTGGAAATCAGAAAAGCCATGGATACTGCTCCATCATCGCAGCTTTTGGTTCCCAAGTCATCTTCAAGTCTGGACCTTCATTCCATTGAATCTTCACGTACTCCATATCTCTGTTCCTTAACTTCTAAACCCGACTATCCAATATCTTTATGGGTTATCTCACCAGTTGAAAATTCCTCGTTAACTCCACTGGCTCTATTTCCACTATTGCATTCGGGTTCTTAATGAATCTTCTCAACATGGAATACATTATGATAGTCTGATAGACTTGGAGGTAAAGCCACCCGGTATGATACATTGCCAACTTTCTCCAACACTTCAAATGGACCAATGTATCGTGGGCTCAGTTTTCCCCTTGAACCAAACCGTCGGAGTCCTTTGAATGGGCTTATTTTAAGGTAAACATGATCACCCATTTTAAATTCCAATGGTCTTCTCTTCAAATCAGCCCAACTTTTATAACGGTCTTGAGCTTCCTTCATCCGTTGTCGCACAATCTTAATCTTCTCACTCGTTTGATTGATCATGTCTGGTCCAATCATGGCATACTCTTCATGATCCCAATACATTGGCGATCTGCATTTCCTCCCATATAATGCTTCATACGGCGCCATCTGTATCGTTGCATAATAACTATTATTGTAAGCAAATTCTATCAACGGTAAATATTTATCCCAATCACCTCCAAAATCCAACACACAAGCTCGTAGCATATCTTCTAAAGTTTGAATCGTTCGCTCAGACTGCCCGTCTGTTTGTGGGTGATAGGCTGTACCAAACTGCAATTTTGTACCCAAAGCTCTATGTAAGCTTTCCTAGAATTTGGATACAAACCGACTATCTCAGTCAGAAACAATACTTTCAGGAACACCATGTAGCCTTATTATTTCTCGGACATACAGTCTAGCCATCTTTTCCATTGAATCACCAGTCCGATAAGGTAAGAAATGTACACTCTTCGTTAATCTATCCACGACTACCCAAATGGAATCATATCCAACTTGAGTCCTTGGTAAGGCTACTACAAAATCCATGGTAATATGATCCCATTTCCATCGCGGTATTTCTAAAGGTTGCAATAATCCACCTGGTCTTTGGTGTTCTGCTTTGACTTGTTGGCATATAAGGCATTCCGATACATACTGTACCACTTCTCTCTTCATCCCATTCCACCAATACATTAGTTTTAGATCTTGGTACATTTTATTTCCTCCCGGGTGCACAGTATAACCTGTAATGTGTGCTTCATCCAAAATTTGCTTCTTTAAGTCTGCATCTTGTGGTACACATATTCTTCCTCTAAACTTTATTAGACCTTTATCATCCACCTTAAAGTCAAGGTCCTGTCCGTTACTTAATTTCTCTTTTATCTCCATCAGACCCTTGTCCTCCTCTTGCTTTTGCTTGATTCTCTCTAATAGAGTAGGTTGCAATTCGCAGTTCATTAACTGGCTATTAGGTTCACACCAATCAAACCTAATTTGCATCCTCTCAAATTCATGCACTAATTCATGTTGAGGTGTTAACAGTAAGGCAACCTGTTCATAATTCTTTCGACTTAATGCATCTGCCACCAAATTGGCCTTTCCAGGGTAGTAATTTATATTTAGATCATAATCCTTAATCAACTCTAACCACCTTCTTTGCCTTAAATTCAACTCCTTCTGAGTAAAGAAGTACTTCAAACTCTTATGATCAGTGTACATCTCACACCGTTGCCCATAAAGATAATGTCTCCAAATCTTCAAGGCAAACACCACAGCTGCTAACTCTAAATCATGAGTCGGGTAATTCCTCTCATGTGGCTTCAATTGTCTTGATGCATATGCAACAACTTTTCTATCCTGCATCAATACACAACCTAATCCATTTCGTGAAGCATCACTGTACACATTATAAGGTTTATCCGGATCAGGCAATGTTAATACTGGTGCTATAACCAGTCGTTCCTTCAACTCCTGAAAACTCATTTCACACTCTTCACTCCATTCGAACTTTACATCCTTCTGGGTTAATCGAGTCAATGGTTTGGCAATTTTGGAAAAATCCTTTATGAACCGTCGATAGTATCCAGCCATACCTAGAAAACTCCTTATCTCAGTCACTGTGGTTGGTTGCTTTCAGTCCATTACTGCTTTCACTTTATCAGGATCTACAAAGATTCCTTCACCAGATATAATATGACCTAGAAAAGCAATCCTATCCAACCAAAAATCACATTTACTTAACTTGGCATACAATTGATTCTCTCTCAACTTCTGCAATGCCAATCATAAATGCTCCGCATGCTCCTTCTTGGTTTTTGAGTAAATCAAAATATCATCAATAAACACCACAACAAACTTATCCAAATATGGTTGATATATACGATTCATCGAGTCCATAAATACAGCCGGAGCATTTGTTAAGCCAAATGGCATCACCAAAAATTCATAATGTCCATATCGAGTTCTAAATGCAGTCTTATGCACATCTTCCGACTTAACTCGTAACTGATGATATCCTGATTTCAAATCTATTCTAGAAAACACAGTTGCACCTTGGAGTTGGTCAAACAAATCGTCAATGCGAGGTAACGGATACCTATTCTTAATGGTAACCTTATTTAACTCCCGATAGTCTATACACAATCTCATAGTACCATCCTTCTTTTTCACAAATAATACCGGTGCTCCCTACGGTGAAACACTCGGTCTAATAAACTTCTTATCCAATAGCTTCTGAAGTTGTTTCTTTAGTTCCTGAAGTTCTATGGGTGACATCCGATATGGGGCTTTCGAAATAGGTTCAGTTCCAGGAACTAATTCTACATTGAAATCCAACTCTCGGGGTGGAGCTAACCCTGGTAAATCCTCCGGAAATACATCTGGAAACTCATTCACTACCTGTATGTCTGCTACCTTGGGTATTTCTTTCTCTGTGTCCACAGCAAACACCCAACAAAATGTCCAATCATCCTCCTTTACTCTTGTCTCAAATTGTTCATCACATATCTCCATCACTGATAAATTCAACCTACTTCCATCGGCTTTTCCTTGAAATATCGTTTCTCCATCATTAAGATTGACAATTTTATTCCTACATTCCATAATGGCTTTATTTTTAGACAACCAATCTATTCCCACTATTACATCGTAAACTTGTAAAGGTAATATCACAAGACTTATAGGATACTCCTTCTCTTGGATTTTTATTCTACCATCTGGTACTACTTCTCGGGTTGTTACTTTCTCTCCAGTCGGAGTTCTAACTTTATAAGTTACATTAACAGTAACCACACTAATTTCTTATTCATGTACAAATTTCTGACTTGCAAAGGAATGTGATGCACCAATATCAAACAGCACAAAAGCAGGTTGTCCATTTATCAGCACATGTCCTGGAATGTACTATTACTATGGTTACCAACTACACTAGCATTCATAAATCTCAAAATGCAACTATTTCAATTCAATTCACACTTAAAATTATTATTACAATAGATAATCTGAGTACGTACCAGTTACAAGTCCTTCATCATTTTCTTCTTCAACTCCCATGATCTCCTCGACATCATCATGGTAGTACTCCTCCATAAAATCTGAGAAATCTTCATTCTCCTCAATTTCCATATCCTCCAGAGCAAAGATACGAGCAGGTGCAGTGGCGTTATCAAAGCCTTCTGTTCGCTTAGCTCCTTGTACAAACTGTGGACAGTATCTGGAGAAATGGCCCTTTATTCTTAGAGAGTAAAGGCTTCATAGTAGAATATCGTTTCTCTAATATCTAAAATTATGTTAAATGAGAAGGAGTGGTTGATTATTTAAAGGTTCTTAGATTCGAGGATAATTATCTGATGATCTTGGTGATCGATGAATAAGAAGGAGTTTTACTTATTTCATAATTATCTTAAATGAGCTTACAAAAGGTCCAAGGCCACTAACCTTCTCATGAATACACGAGCTTGCCTAAGAAAGGTTAGAGACAAACAAACTGGTTCAACAAGCCTTTTTAAGAGTCTACCAAGCCAAATCTCCATGAATTATTCTAAATAAAGATTGGACTTCTTAAGCTTTATCACCTAATCTAAAGAGTTAATTTAAATAAATAATGGGCTTAACTTAGTATGTTAAAGTAGTAAATCCACCCTTCTATACCTATATATTAACATAAGTAACGAAATGCATATGGTCATTAAACTAGTTAACTTTAAGGGTCTAGATGGAGAAAGTTACACCTTGATGGCTAGATAAACGTAAAGGAAATAGCAAGAATTTAAATAAATAATGGGCTTAACCTAGTATATTAAAGTAATAAATCTACCCTTCTATACCTATATATTAACATAAGTAACGAAATGCATATGGTCATTAAACTAGTTAACTTTAAGGGCCTAGATGGAGAGAGTTACACCTAGATGGCTAGATAAATGCAAAGAAAATAGCAAGAATTTAAGAAATATGTTGATAGATAAAACCTCTTAATTAAAACCATAAGGTGAAACCTATAAATTATGCTAATGAGATTATTTGATGGAACTACATTACATTTTCACTAATAATGCATATTCTTTGTTCTTCGTTCTTCTTTCGTGTAACATCACAAGAACCCTTATGGCCCTTCCATGATGCCAAATTATCACTATCTATATTATTAAAGCCCCAAAAGGCTTAAATAACTGTCATTAATATCTTCCCTTTAAAATTACCATTTAATCCTTTAACATTAAATCGACTTTTTAAAACTATAAATATATTATAATATGGATAAATTTGTCAACCTAGTTAATTTCTCCTTCATTTTGTAGAGAGCTAAAATTGTTCATAGGCTTTAAACCTAATAATGGTTTGGGCTTAGTTTTTTATGCTAAAGTGATAGGGTTTAAAGAGTCAAATATATGGATTTAGGATGACTTAAAGAAATGTGGCATGGCAAGTTTAGAGTAGGGACCATTGAACCGACTCATTCGCTCTCAACTTTTCTTAGGGAAATTTATGCATATAAAGGGACTCGTCATAGGCTTGGACTCAACATAAGCCCATGGAAAGTGTCATGTCTCGAAGCGGTAGAGTCATAATAGCTCTACTGTGTAAATCATTTTAAGATAGAAGTTAGCCATCAATCTACAGTAGGGGGTAATCATCTTTTTCTATCTCGAAATTTATTTTTCCCTCATGAACACATAGTACAACACAACTCCCCTACCATCTCTTTCTCACCATTGATCAACCTCCTCTCCCTCTCACAGAACCACCCCAACTCTCTCCCTTTTTCTTACAACAATAACTCTAGGCCCCAAACCTATTGCATATCCTCATTAACTACCTCCTTAACTCAACCCAACACCTACGTACATCCATAACCAACCTAATGCCACTACTACCATCATCCATACACACAAACACGGCTACCATAAGCGACCTTGGCTTCGTCCATATAGTGAACTCTAAACTAAACCTACTCCCTCTCTTAATCGTCACCAACTAGAACAACAACACACCCAACGTTTCTCCCCTGGTCATTCCACATAACCTATTCATGTCCCAAACCAACCATGACTCAGGCCATACTCCTTTCGCCAGCAATACATCGTCTACAACCTTCAACCAATGCCAAACCACTCACGCTCAGCTCACATGCCAAATCACCTTCTATTGTCCACTCAAACTACACCGACAATCATCTAAGTTTTCAATCTCTCTCTCTTTCACTCTCTCTCATTAGAACACTCCAAGCCAAACCCACACACCATAGCAACCATCATTGTAGCTGTAGCACAACCATTGTTGTCAGCCACATCATAACCATCACCACACAAACCACCACTTTCGCCACACTTAAGAACAAGCCTAACATACCATGACACTTACAACACTTCAAAACACACAAGCTAACCACCAATCGAACTCCAACAACCTCCACACAACCTAACTAAGACCACTACCACCCTCCCGATTCCAATGACCACCAAAAGACCACAAAGAGGCCACTAAACATGATAACACTTCACCAAAGCCCTTATATCTGATAAAAAACACATAAATCTTGCCTTTCCTACAAAAAAATCAGCCTAAACCACTACAGATCACCTTACCGTTGCTGTTCTCCATCCTCTGAGCTCCTTACATACGGTATACGTGTTCAGGTTGGATTTGTCTAACTTGATTCGTTCATCCCAATTGCGTTAGAAGACCACTTGACTCGCACGCCCTTTGCTATTGTTTTTTTTCTTTCCTTTTATTTTATTTAGGTTTTTTTTTTTTCATTGTAAATTTGTTTATATAATTGTAGTTTAAAAAAATAATAATAATAATTTCTATAGGTGCTTTGCGCCTACATTGTAGGTTCTCACCCACTAAGGCCCCCTCGACCTTTTGGCTCAATCTATGGGCCAGGTTTACACCTAGCCTAATCCACTTCCTTCGAGTTTATATATTTAACAAACATAAAAATATATAAAAAATAAAAATAAAAATAAATAAATAAATAATAATAAAAACAAAAACAAGTAAATAAAAAAAACAATAAATTAAATAATAAAATTAAGAATGTTTACTACTTAGGAAAACCGATTTTTCCTAAAATAAATAAAACATGAATCCTTCCTTTTTTTGAAAATTAGGATATCTTGAATTTTCCAAAAATAAACAAACTGATTAGGACCCTTTTTATGAAATTTTCAAAATAAAATAAAAAGTTAAAAAATGTAAACCCAGGTGCTTTTCTTAAATTAAAAGCAACTAACTTGCTAATATTTTAAAAAAGAACTACGTACGTTTGATCCTAAATAATGGATACATAGACACTTACGGGGCGATGATAAAAAAAATGAAAAAACCTATTATTTTCCTTCTTAGTTTAAATTATTTAAATTATTCAATTTGTTAACCAATGATTGAGTTTTGCTTTATAGGGTAGTTTTTTGAAAAGTGATTTTTAAAATTAAGACTAAATTTGGAAAGTTAATTGGTACTCATAAGAGTTTAAAAATCCTAACCCCTATACTCGATTTTCAATTCTTAAAAACATTTTATAAAATTAGTTTTATTGAAAAGATCGATAACTAAATTATAACCAATCCATTCGATTGATTATAATTTAACTTTTTTTCTCGATTTCAGTCGAGTAGCGACTCCAAAATGTTTTCAAAAATAAAAAGAATCAATTTTCTTTAAACCTTAGTTAAGGATCAACATTAATTGGGTAAAATTTAATATTGATCGGTTTAAAAAAGATTAATTTAAAAAATTAGGAAAAACTAAGGCTCAATAAACATCATATGATGACTATTGTACGCTATGTCTATACCCTCGTGCCTTAACTCATAGCACATACATTGCCTGGCAACACTTGTCACCTCGTAGCTCTTAATGCTTCTTGGAGCTCTTTTTTGTGCGAAGCTATCCTAATATAATGTCACATGACGTTTGAAGCTATCACATTGTAACATCTTTTATCATATTGTTACTAAGTCAGAACCATACTTCTAAGTGCATGATTATTAGGTTACATTCATAAAAGTAAGCAAGTATTAAGACGTAAATGTATATAAAGATCAATTACATCTTCATTGATGAGAAATATTTGATTACATTATAGACAAACTTGCAATCACATGATCACAAGGATTACAATGAATGGCATAATTTGATGCCTAAAGTGATAAGTTACAAGCAAACAAATGTCATCAACAATCTATCCTAACTACTCCTATGCAATCGATGATCTACCTTGAAGACAAGTCTATGCACTTCTCCAAATTACTGTAGTTATTATCAACTTAAGGATTTTAGCATAACACTTAATTTCCACTTATGGCATAAAGGACAGGGGGCAATATGTCCCGTCTTACTACCATACACCATCAACTGAAAGAGAAAGCTTGTTCCTCCTATTTCCATAATTTAAAGGCTTTAATACTAGGTAGAATCCCATTAGTACGAGGAATCACATAAAGGTTATGGTTACATTAGCCATTTATCTTAGGGTAAAGGCACCTATAGCACATGACCATATGAGTAAACTATCACATCCTCCAATTTGCTAGCAATGGTGTCATAAGAATCAAACTAATCTCGAATCTCAAAATTGGTGAGTAACAACAGAATGCTATCACTAACACTTGGAAGAGGAGAAAGAGATAGAGATCGATTAGACTTTAATAATTTGAAAGCTTACGCTTATCTATAGAATATAAGAAAACTCAAGATGGATTCAATACCAAAAAAAAAAAAAAAAAAAAAAAACCAATCAAATTTTAAAAGCTCAAGAATCATAAGTTGACAAGTATCTACATACACATAAAGAAAAGAAATCAAAAGAAAGATATATCGAATTGAAAGACAACAAGCCTATTAACAACTTTGACGATGATTATAGAGTCATATAAATATAGAAATTGACATGGTCACACAAATAAAGAGACATTTAATGTGCTATCCTCAATATAAAGACTAAGCTTTAAAGCTACCAACAAGAGACGTAAGTTACAGTACAGCAAGCATGAAGGCAAAAAGTCAATAAAATTCCCTATAACTCTACTTAATCTTAGAAGAAGCAATAGTGAAACACATTAAGGAACCAACAAAGTCACTAGTCAATTGAGCAGAAATCAAAGAAACATACGACTTGAATGAAATTTTAGAGGGTGTTGAATTCGAGATTTCATCTTGTTTCAAGAAGAAGACTTTCATAGATTACTCCAAGGTAAAGTCAACTTTATTTATTTATTAATTTTTCTTGATTGGAATTTTCAAGCAAAGCTTTCGAATATCACATTTGTCTTTCACAACTATCGATGTGAGGTTAGATCTATGAATAAAGTCTTATCAAAATATGGGTGGCGCATAGTTTACACATGTATATATCAAAGTATATTAATATATGATAAAGTCATGGAAAAAAAAAAGAAGCTAATTATCTCTTCAAGCCAAACCAAGATGTAAAAAGGAGCCCGAGACTATATGCACAAAAGGGGATCAAATTGTTGGAAATAAAGAAAGAAGAATAAGAGGAAGATGGAGACGAGCCTAAGTTGCTCAATGTACATGAGGTTACCCTATGCTTCAAAGTCAGAGAGTACGTTTTGTTCTTTCTATTAGTAAGCACATGAACATGCCATGGAGGATGAAATCACTAGTGATGTGGCTTCACAATGAGACAAACTTTTCTTAGTGCAAACTATTTATACACGTGGATAATGATTTGAAGAATGCATCATTGAGAGAGACTTGGCTACATTTATTTGGTTGGAGATTTCAGTAGAACTGCAACAGACGGAGATGGCTTAGTCCAACGTGTAGCATGACTAAAACCAACAAACTAAGAATCGATAACTCTTGGCCATGTCCAACAAGATGAAGCTAATTTACTATTGAAGGAAGAAATAGAGTTGGATACACACGCAAAGATATCTGGCCAAATTTTCTCGATTAAATCACCTATGATGCTCAAAGTTTTATTAATCCAATTGGAAGTATTTAATGTACATGTAAAGAAAGGCATGGATTGATACATGTTTGTAAAAATGTCGTACGCTCCTTCACGCCGTTTGCCGCGAAGCTGCTATTGTTCTTTATATAATGTAAAGAAAAAGGAACGAGGTGTACGTGTCAATAATTGCTAATCGAGAGAGTGTCAAACCTTGATGTTGGTAATTGACAATTAGCCTTCCATGTCAAAAGGAAAAAGGGAAAAAAAAAAAATGAAAGTTATAGTAAGGCGAAACAAAGTCTGAAATAACCAATAGGTCGGAGTCGGAATGATGTTATTAAAGGATACATCTTCGAACCGTGATTGAATGAAAGCTCAGTATGACAACAAGACAAGTGCAACAACGGTTGAATGTGGTTGTCCATGCTTGTTTAGTCATTGAGGTTTTCCAATCACAAAGTATTTAGATGAGATCGGAGTTACTATCATTTGACAAGCAATATTCGAAGCCATTGTTACAAATAAAGGAAGTCGAAGTCAAAATTACGAGTAAAATAGAAAATAGAAACAAAGGAGCAAAGGTCAATATGAAAAAGGAAAAAAAAAATTAAGAAGAAGGAGACGAAACCGAGTCCCACTTGTGCTCTTGTCCTTTTTCAACTAAGCTTCATAGGGGTGGAAGAGAAAAATAATAGCATAGTTTATAACGACGAGCATAATTGATGATGGCGAGGAAACCATCATTAATACACGTGGTAACGGATAAAAGATGCGATAGCTGGAAAATTATTGTCGGTATATGTTACGCGGTAGTTAAAAAATTATCTTCAATATACGTTACGCGATAGCTAGGAAACCATCATCCATATTTGCTCACTATTAATCACGAATTCACAATAGTTGGGAAATTATCATAGCACGTTCACCGCTGCGATGTTCTTTCATTCGTAATGACCTTTTATAGAGCAACATGGATTTGGAATAAAACAAAAAAAGACCGTAATGCATGTGAATGTAAAAATATCGAGTTTCCATCGATTGGAGAGCAAGTATCATAGTACTTTGGGCAAGTAATTATATTAAATTTGTATACACCAAAAATTGCTAAATATAAGAGATTTATTGGGAGAATGATACTATGAGAAGGGGAAGTAAATAAGGACAACCGGTTTGTTAAATTTTATCAAGCCAGACCAAGATATTAAGAAGCAAAAATCCGGCAATCGAATAAAGCCAGACGGAGGAAATCACGTTACGCACAAATTACGAATTACTTCGCTTCCAATACTTATACGAGTAATATATGTAATGGGAAGTTAATGAATATATTACTTAGGGCAACAGACACAATAAGTGGTGCTGTGAATTTGTGCACTTAAAAAAAAATAATTAATTAATTATTTTTGCCATGCTAGTCACAAGCCTAGTCATTTATAACAAAACCAGAATATGATTTTATTTTTTAAGGTAATTGTAGAGGGCTAAATCTAATTTATGGGTTTCGAGCCCAACAATGACATGGACTTGACTTTTTAGGCTAAGGTAACTGGGTCTAAAGAGTCAAGTCCATAAGAACTCAGGATGATTAAGGAAGATTTGGTATGGTGGGTTTGGAGTAGGACTCGTTAGATTAGTCCGTCCAATTCAACCTTTTTTGACTTAGTTCACACTAATAAAACATAAAACTCTTTATTTGGGCCTGAACCCATAAAAAAAGCTCACCCGATACCCATATATAAAAGGTTTTAATCCTAACTATTAATCAACATCATAATGTAATGGGTTGAATCTACTTATCATCTCCTGTAAATACCCCATTCATTTCATCATTTGGACGGGAGAGAAAAACTCCTACCAAGATTGCTTACTCCTCCTCCCTATCCTACCTCACTTGATTATCCCATACGTGCAAGTCAAATCATTTCCTTAGTCATGTGTAGCACGGTAAGACACGCAGCACGTATGTGACCTCTTTCGATATCAAACCCCCCACATTCTTTTGGCAACTTCACTTAGGAGAAAAGATTTGACATTCACGTCATGGTACCTCCACGAAGAAGGCTTACTGATCTTACCAATGCTAACTATCAAGAACAAGACGGTACTATTGTTATAAATAATCAGAGTCCACCTTTAATAGGAGATACAAATCAAGAAGAGAGTGCTCAAGAAGTTGTCCCCGATAATGCGCAACTAGCGCGAGAGTTGCGACAAACTAATTAGAGTCTAAATGAGCTTAGGGCAATGTTTGCCCAGTGTGTACTTGTTTTAATTGCCTTCGCTATTATGCAACAAGGGGAAACTACTGCGGGTCCTACCAATGTGATGTAACAATATGTTACACCAGCTTCCCAATCACCCAATCCCTTAATGACTGGTGAACAAGATGCTCCTAGAGCTGAGAAGCAACCTCCTGCAATAGAACTTGTACCCTCGCAGCATATCCCACCTGAATTGATAAATCAGGGAATTCAGATAGGAGGCTCATTGTCTTCACGTATCACTCCATGTATTATGATTGTTAAGTCTGTGCACCCTATTCCTATGAATTTAGCTTCGACAAATTCTATTTTTGTGAACTTCACCAACCATGCTCTAGCGAAGCCAGTAAAGACGGAAGCATCTACTCAAAGGACTTCATTTGTGACTAAAGAGGATTTAGATGTGTACATGAGGGAGATATAGGCAGAATCTACGTCAGCCATCTTGGAATTGAATGTTTCATATCATTCACGCATCACTATCAAGTCATATCCAAAGGATTATGTGAGTCTGAAGTTCATGTTACTTAATGGGAAGAAAGGAAGTGCCAAAAAACATTTATTGAAATTCATTGAGACCCTAGAGTCTATGGCTTAGATGATGATTTGAAGTTGAAGGAACTCTCAAAATCATTTATAGAAAAAGCTTATACTTAGTATGTCAATCTCTCACCAAGCTTAGTTAACTCATGAAGTGGAATGTGTAAGATGTTTCTTGAAAAATTCTTTTCCACTGAATAAAGGGTGACTCTCACTGACATGGGACGAATTCGTCATAGGTCTAAGGAAGATCTCATGGATTATATTGAGCAGTTCAAAAAACGCTCTTTGGATATACAAGATGTTTGTGATAAGAGAGAGCTAGTTAAGATTTGTATTCAAGGGATGTTCCCTAAATACACGGTCTATCTTGAGAACCTATCGTTGACTTCTTTTACTGTATTGGTTAAGAATGCGTAAAGGACCAACAATCCGGTAGCTCGATAAAGGAATGAAGCTGGAAGGTTGAATAAGTGTACCTCGTCTGTAAATGTTACTTAAGATGAATCACAAAAAGACATGAAGAAACCTAGAAATGATAAGTCCTATGATTCTAGGCTTGTACTGACATATCCTTGCCCAATGGCTAAAGTACATCAGATGTTTCTCAAAAAATTCTTTTCTACTGAAAAAAGGGTGACTCTCACCGACATGGGACGAATTCGTCAGAGGTCTAAGGAGGATCTCATGGATTATATTGAGCGGTTCAGAGAACGCTTTTTGGATATACAAGATATTTGTGATGAGAGAGAGCTAGTTAAGATTTATATTCAAGGGATATTCCCTGAGTACGTGGTCTATCTTGAGAACCTATTGTTGACTTCTTTTGCTGCATTGGTCGAGAATGTGCAAAGGACCAACAATTTGGTAGCTCAACAAAGGAATGAAGTTGGAAGGTTGAACAAGTGTACCTCGTCTGTGAATGCTACTTAAGACGAATCATAAAAAGACATGAAGAAACCTAGAAATGATAAGTCCTATGATTCTAGGCTTGTATTGACATATCTTTGCCCAATGACTAAAGTACATCAGATGCTAGATCAATGGCTACAAGATGGAAATATTAAACTCCTTAGAGTTGAACGCTTACCAATGGATGTAGAAAAAGATGACCCTAAGTTTTATAGGTTCCATAGGAGTGTAGGCCACCTTACCAAAGATTGTTAGATATTAAAGAAAATATTTAATGAACGTGTCTAGATTGAAGAATTGATTATTGAAGATAATGATGTCAGGAACAATCTACTCCTAGCTCACAACACTTGTCGTGGTGTTGTGAATGTTATTACTCACAAACCTACTAAGATGGAAGGCATGGACATACAACCAGCTAAAGTGCCCGAAGTTAAGCATGGAGGATCTGAGGTCAAGACAAGTAGAGATGATAGCACCATCTTCACTTTGTTAAATACTACTAATGTTAGGAATTTCTTTGATCTCATTGGCTTTGATGAGGATGCTCGGTTTGAGGCAACGACCATGCTCATGAGGATTGTACAAGGTCAATAAAAGCAACATGCTATAGGACTTCCTATAGAGAAAATAGTTTCCACGAGTGAAAATGCAATTACATTTACTAATGCTGACATATGTGGAAAGCATACTCAAAGGTTATCCTATCAAGAGGACTTGCATCGACAATAGATCCTCACTCAATGTTATTTCGATATCTACTGTCAAAGCTATAAAGATAGACATTCGATACTTAGTAAAGCAATCCATCGTGTTGAATAGTTTTTAGGAATCTTCCATGAAAACAATAAGGTGTGTTAAAGTAGACTTCAATGTTGGACCAATCTATAGCTCTACATGGTTCTATATGATCGACGCGCCTACATCCTACCATCTTCTTATAGAAAGGTCATGGCTGCATGATTATCACATGATACTCTCAACATGGCATCAATGCATTAAAGGTTATTGGGATGAGAGGGATGTTTTTATTCTTGCAACAAAGAACCCATTTATACACAATGAACTACACCTTGCAGAAGCAGCTTTCTTCAACGAACATGAAGAGGTAGCATTGCAAAATATAAAAGAGCCTCCTAGCACATCGCTACCCATAGTGGAAGAAGCTCATGTTTAAGCATCTAAGAAGAAAAGAATGCATGGTTGTCATGGAGGTGCAAAGAAACGCAAGTGAACAAATAATATTATGGAAATCGAAGGCACTTCATAGAGGTATAAAAATCACTAAGAGTAGAGGATAACTTTACTAGTTTTCTCTCTTCTCTTTTCTTGTTACATGTAAGTGAAGTGATAGTCACTTCTTATCGATGAAAGAAATTTCTTTCTCTATCACTAATATTATCTTATGGAACACAATTCTATCTATTTGTACTTCTCTATTGCTGTTATCATTGCTAAGTAAGAGACTTATCTCTTAAGTACATAAGGTTAATCCTACAAAACAATTTACATCTCATTATGGGGCATTTGGACCCTCTTGATTATTTAAAAGAAAAATTGATAATAAACATGGCATTCGGTCTACACATTGTTACTGCTTGGTAAAGAGCTTTGACTCCCAAGCGCACGATGATACACATTATAAACTTGGCTTGTACGTGCAGACTGATAAGATCGTTGCCTCCCACACACAAATAAGCTTTGACAATCTCGCATACTTATTGTGATACATAGTGGATTCGAATGTTTCTTGCATCGAGTAATGGATGCAATCCCATTGGTGAGCAAATTGACATATTGACACTTTAATCCAAGTAATACCTTGGTAAGTCATATTATACAATCAAGTAGTGGGAAATACCCCTCTTAACTCATAAGAACGAATTGTTAATCCTAGGTAATCAATGCCACTATCACTGCATATGTGCAATTGAACACTCCTTAAAGGGATCTTCTATATATATATATATTATCATTAGTAAGCAAAAAGTCTTACCTCGATATGAAATGACGTTTAAGATCTCCTACATTATTAAGTCTAAGCACTTTCACAATTATACACATTTTTTGAGAGATCCCTTAGATCAAAGAGTCTAAACGGTCTCAAGGTTATACCAATTCATAAATTTCATGTTCATGCTATTTAATGTTAATGTGATTGGGTTGAGCCTTTACTCCTTACTGTATGGTGTCATTTTTACGATAGTGTTGCTTTGTTGAGGCACCACTCTTAAGCATGTGAAGCTTTTAAGCACAAAATATCTCTAACTTAAGAGAATGCATTCTCTAGCAATTCATGTAATGGGGGAATATCTATTCACATTCATGTCGAAAAGGCGTATGATTCAACTACTCACATTTAGATTCAGTATTGTGTTCAAGCCTTATGTTATATCATGATCAAGACTTATGTCGTATCATGTTTCAAACTTATTTCAAATTAATTCTTCATATTCAATCACAACTTATGTTTACAAGAAGATAAAGTTACGATTGCATCATTAAGAAAATTATAATGGACAACTTAAGATGATATCCACTACCATAAGTGGTCAACAATAGGTGTATATAATTACTCCTATGCAAACGATATGCCGCCATAAAGTTGAATCAGTGTGATCGATTAAAGTTATCATTGCTTGTCAAGATTAAGGGATTATAATACGATATTGGATTTCTAATGACATCATAGAGGAATGAGGAACACTAAGACTTGTTGATTCGGTACCATCACTATGTATTTTGGAAAGAGAAGTTATAGATGGATATGGTATTTGATGAGGTTATTCTTCCATGATTATCATCGCTCATGCTACCTGCTTATATAATAATCATTGTGTCTAATTCTTGATTCGGTACACATACAATATTCTCTTTATGAGTTACGCTCAATGCACACGTGCGTGTGACTTGATGGGCGTGTGTTCACTATGCTTGGCATGCACGTATTTGGATGCTCAATATGTGTGCGTGTTTAAAAGGCTTAATGTACCATTACTTGTGACACCTAATGTACTACGCTTAAAAGATTCGATGTGCTCTCTATACAATTTAAAGGTCAATAGTGTTGGAGTTTTTCATTGCATGATTCTTTTGGATGAGACTACGCTGCTCCCTCATATAGTCCTTGCATATTAAACAACTTGGCATAGTTTTCATGACATATTTTTAGTTGTGAAAAGTGGTAGCAACTGACAAATGTAGTTCTTATCACTTGGGGGAGGAGGAAGAAGTGATCGCTTGCAAAGATAAAGAAAAATGAGAGGGTTAGTAAAATGAAGTGCATTCAATAAATACAACATCAACTTACACGAGTTAGACAGAGCATATATATGGATGTGCTCGTGCCAAAAAGATTATGTTGAATTCAAGTTTTTGACTCTCACATGTTTAATAGTTTGTGTATGCTTACCTTGGGGACTCATGCTCAACTCTTATGTGCTCACAATTCAAAGCTTATGTTCAAGTGCATATGTTATTGAAGCCTCAACTCAAGTTCACAATCCAAAGCTTATATCTAGTTCACAAGTTCAATGTTCAAGTCACATCATGTTTGAAGCTCACATTATGTTTAAGACATATGTTCAAGGTTCATGTTCAGGACTCATATTATATTAATGTGTGCTTAGTTTACGGGCTCGCTTTCAACTCTCATGTATAAGTTGGCCTTATCAAAATCACCAAAACTAAATTGTGTGCAACCTTCTTAAATGGTTAATACTTGTTGTCCTTACTCTTCTTGGGAACCTTTTACTTAGATTCCTTGTCCATCTTTGAATGTCACCTACAAAGAAGAATGATGGAGATCAATTGATCATGTGATGAAAAAAAAATTTTAAACACGTTATGAGTAGAATGAATCGAAAAAGGAGGCTGTCATGCCCCGAAGCAGTAGAGTAGTAATAGCTCCGCCATGTAAACCGTTCTAAGATAAAAGTTGGTCTTACAACCACTATCCTAGACCTGATCTATACAAGGCATCCATGACTAACTCGCTTTGAAGTAAACAGTTCGTAATTTAAATAAATTATTTACCTAAGAAAGTGAGAAAATATATATATACACTAGAATTCAGTTATTACATTTAACGTTTATAACATTTCACCATAATCTATTTCCTAGTTAATACATTATTCAGAAATGAAAAATTCTAAGATTAGAGCTTAGACCTTAAAAATATATGTTTACTCTTCAAATGTTTTTCTTCACTCCCCAGTATCCAACAGTTGCTGGCTTCAAAGTAGTTGTAAGCTGTTTCTTAGCTAGTACTTGCAACGACATCTATAGGGATGTGAGCAACCAATGCTCAGTAAGTTAGGATGGAGGACTTAAAACTATACCATAAGCACAAACAAGATTATCGACCAAATCATTTGGTGCAATGCATGTTCAAGCAAATGCCATCACACGATTTTACCCAGCCCGTCGTGTGATTAGAGAAACTGCGCCTACTCTAATCCGGGTTGAGAAGTTATCATTAATATGACAGCTCATGACTAAACCTAGGTTTGTGCAATGGAGACACAGCTCCTCCCGCGACTACCTTTGAACCATTGACTTCACCCTTATCACGACCTCTTTACTTGTCACTTAATTCGACTAAGGATGAAGAAAGGACCCATTATGCTATCTAATGCTATCCCTTTCGAAGGGGTCGGTATCTAGCCGGAGAATCCTAAGTTTCCCTTAATGGGTTGCTATGCAGGTTCGATTTACATTTACAAGTCATATCTTTGTTAAGTTTAGTTTAGGGTGATCGATCACTTCATACAATACAAGCTAGAACAACAAACAGAATCATAACACCACTCATGATCAAGCACATGCACACAACCAACTATCTAACAAGCACAACCAAGTATAATCTCAAGCCTCCAAAATATAGCAACGTATTAATCCTAACTTATCTCGACTCCTCGCTCACTCACTCGAGGTCCGACTCGCTCAGGTCATCGCCGATCATCTCTATAATACCAACATTGTCTCGATTTTCATATAACTGCTATAAATTAGTTTTTATCCTATAACACCTATTGTTATCTTTAGCTTAGGGTTTAATATGTCCAATTATCTAGGTTCTCAAATCTTTTATAATTATTCTAAGTTTAGGGCTAGGTTCGGGTTTCGTTTCCGCATTGATTTCTAAATTAGGTTCTAGTTCAATTTTTAAGTACTATTTTATACCTGAACCCTAAGAACTCGTTTCAACTCATAATTTGAAATTAATCACATTACTTCCAAATATCCTAAATACCATAATTACTCCTAGTCAGTATTTTATACCATCCGGTACACTTAAATTCTTATTAGTATACCGAATTTACTCCTAATGTAAAATTTTTTTACATTTTTCATATAATTACATAACTTTAAGATTTCTATCAGATTTATTATATATCCCTATTATTTATATAATATCAATTTTTATTTTAATATCTTCTATTTATTATATTTCCAATAATTGCATATTATGTACTATCACTTATTATATACATAATACACATCCAATATTTCTATAACTCTAATTACCATCTCCCAATATCAATTATCATTTCAAAATGTCTAAATTCATCTTAAATAAGATTTTACACCTAATTACCTTAATTTACAAAATTAACTTAAAATTTACTATTTTTCCTTATTACTTATTTACAACATAATTAGCCTAATAATTACATCTAACACCCTAAATGCTACAAGTATCATACTTCATCAAATTTCAACATCCTAAAACATATAATTATTCACTAAATCAATAATTAACCATTTAATTACTAAATTACCCATTTTATGCCTCATTTTAAAGCCTAAAAATTATCTAAAATTTTTGAAAATTTATTTTTGAAAAAGGGCTTCATGGAACTGTTCTATATCACCTAAGTATCTACACAAAAATTTTGGGCTCAAAACTACACTTTTAAGGTCATTTATTTCTAAACCGAAACATGCTCGGTTTTACATGATTTCTTAAAGACCATATATTACGGGACATATTTTCATCAAAATAATATTTTTCATAAAAACTACATACTAAAATATTGTAGAATAACAAAATTCATAATTTTCTAAGAATATTTATTATTTTTATAAAATTGCACAAAATCGGGCTGGAAATCGAACTCACTGGTTTAGGTGGTTCCGGCCATTGTCGGTGGCCATGGGTGTTCAGCCCACCTAGGCGTTGCCACCACCGTGTGGTGGTGATGGCCGTCCACTCCCAGGTGCTTGTCGAGTTTAGGTTCTCCTTAGAAACCTCAATTACACAAATTTTTGCTAAATTTTTGTAAAACCCCTAATTTACTCTTAATTTCAATTCTTTCTAATTTTCTAAGCTTCCTGACATCCAAAATGAGCTTCTGAAAAATTTGGAGTATTTATAAAGATCTTAGAGAATTATTGTGCACTAATTTGATTAAACAATTGCCTTATCTTCTTTCAAATAGCCTTTTATGTTGTTCTAATTTAATTAGCTAATTTTTTTCTTATTTTTACCAATTGCCACGATCCAAATCTAGATCATTCTTTATTTTTTATGATTTTTATTTATTTTTCCTTAATTAATTATGAATTTTCTTTAATTATTTAGTATTATTTTAGCACATTTCGCGTATTTTAAGTAATTACACGTATTTCTACCTACATGTAAATTCATATATAGTACAAATAAATATTCCTAAATATTATTTTATAATTTTTAATATACATATAATTTATTTCTATTGATTCCTTAGTTATTGGAATATATTTTATGCATTTTCGATAAATAATGAGTTATATATTTAAAATTTGAAAATTTTATATTCTTTTATTTTATTGCTTAATTTCTTAAATTCGAACTTATATGATCATTTTTACTAATATTTCTAGTTTTATTTTATAATTTAGGTTCGATCGAATCTTTCAATTGATCGGAATTCCAAATAGCTAATTATGGAGCTTACAGAGGCCATGCAATGACTAATAAGAAGTGGTTAGTAATGGGTTGAGCTCTCTACACATTGTTGTTTATTGCCTATTAGTTTTGCTTGATAAAAGTTACATAAGGATACAACAAGTGTGTAGAGAGCTCAACCCATTTCTTTATTTCGAGCTCATAACTGTTTGAAATATTTCTTTATTATAAAAAAAAAAACTTGCAAAAAGCCGAAGTTTCATTTCAAACCCCAACACCCAATTATTAGAATATTCACATATATGCATTTATTGTTTGAATGTAGCTATTATACCATATATCAAAGTTCAAATATAGTTATGGAGCAAAAGATCCACGTAACATCAATTCGAAATTGAGGTTGAAAGTTCGGATATCACTTTCTCTCTCTTTCTTCTCAATTGCTCCCCCCTATTCTCACATAAACACATGGACTCACTCTCTCTCCCTTTAGCTTCAAGTACTCTGCCAATTTCCCCCATCTCGTCCTCATCTACTCTGCCTTTGCCCCCATATATACAGTTCACCCTTTACCGCTGACCAATACCGTTCCCCCTTCCCATAAACTACTCCAAAACGCTTCCTTATTGCAATTTCACTCCCATGTCATCAAGTCAGGATGTTGTCTTGTGGAGTGCTGTCGTATTAAGGTTAGAAAATGTAAGGAAGGGTTACGATTTGTTTAAGGAAGTGGTGGATATTACGATTGAATCCAATGGCCTTACTTTGTTTTCAGTTATCAAGGCGTTTGCGAAGCTTGGGGTGGTTGTCAAACATGAGTTCGATTCTAGTTATGTCGTATGTAGCTCTTCAATTGATTTCTACGGGAGGATCATTTTTTTTTTTAATACCTGTAAACACTCGATTTTCGCCCTCTAATAGTTATAGTTTAGTTTTTGTTTTGTTTAAATAGGGTCTTAACTCAAAAATAATAAAACATAAAAAATAATAATAATAAAAATTAACAAATGATGAAAATACCAAAAAAATAAGAAAAGGAAAAAATTATAAAGATTTTTAGATTTTTCAGAAAGTAAATTATTTTAGGATTAATTATTTTTAGTTTTAGCTTGGTTTTAATACAATTTAATTATACCATAAATTAAGGTATAGGTCAATAACCTAACGGATAAATATTGAAGCATTGGTATTGGAATAACTTGATGTCACAGGTTCGAATCTTACTAGGCACAGATGTGTTTTTAATTCTGTCGTTTTCATTTTGTGAAAATTGGTTGAGTGTATGGGATTTTAATTTAATTTTTATTAAATCGGGTTTAAATCGATTTAAATAATTTGATTTGATATGATATGATTCATTCCGGACTTTATAAATACAAAGTGCACAGCATAAAAAGGAGGACACACTTTCGAAAGAATGAAAAATCCTTTGTCCATTCATGATTAGTCGACCTTGTTCAACACTGTTACGGACTCTACCGAGCACAATCTAAACTATAATTCACTCATACATATAGTCACAAGACATCAAAACACATACAACCACTACACCATCCCATTATGTTGCAGATCCACTATAGTAAACGCAATTCATGGACACGAGCACGTTACACTATAGCGAATAGCACGTACCATCCTTCTTCATCATCCTTACTTCGCGCACCCACTTCATGAACAGCCTACTATTGCAAACTGACATGCTCCACGCTCTATTGCACTGTCCTTAGACCGCTCCTTGACACAAACACCCACTGCACGTCCCCATCGCAGCACATCACTAACTAAGCACTGCCCGTACATGTCTACAACTACATCGCTCCCTTCATCCTACTTGGCCGAATACACGGACGGCAACAGCACCACAACACATACTACCGCCCTTTGGACAGTCCTCATCGAACTTCCATACAGCAAGACAGCAATAGTTCTTCGTTAGATATTTCAAATTTTAGATCTTTAAGGGTACATGTTCAACTTGAAGTCTCTTGCTATCTTTGACTGAATAATTTTGGTGACCACTCAAACAATTACGGAAGTTGGGGAACATGATGTCACTGCACATTCTCTCTCGTTCATAGTCTGATCCAAGCTTCACGGAACTGAATAGCATATGTCTGTATCCTTTGCCGAATGCTCTGCCTCACATTCACTCACGCCGATCACAAACGCGATCAATTCACTCATTGATCAAGCAGCAACGATGATCGACAAGCTCAAACAGTCACACACGTTGTCTACATTCACGCTACTGCTCAGTCACATATCATACTCAGTAGCAACTTCACTAATGGCAACAACAATCCAATACATTGCCAACTACACGACATCCTATTGGAATTTGCAGCAGTGAACTCGCCTGTGCCTCCAGCATGATCACGATGCGCTACCATGTTCAAGCTACTCATCTAGCAACAAACAACGAAGATTAGGTCCGTCTTCCAACCACAATTCCCAACGTAGACCACCGCGATCCCCCATGCCGAGTTGCTGTCGACAACTGAAGACCACACACTCTGTACTGCCACGAACGACACTAATAGCACTATTCTATTTTGGCTGGTCACCACACTCGCATACCATAACCAATTAGAATCGAGTTAAGGTTTGATTGCTTTATTTGGTTCCCTAGTTATTTAACATAGTATATATATATATATAAATATATATAGAATTTTTTAGGATTAGATTTTTTTTTAAATCCTCATATAGAAAATTATTTTTAAGAAATAAAAATTAATGAAAGGAAACATTTTACAAAAAAGATTATAGTGTCTAAGAGAGTTTTTTTGAACACTCATAAGTTGGGACCCCCTCATATTTTATTTGAATAAATTGAATCTATAATAACATAAATTCAGTCGGTTTTCACAGTTGAAATAAACTAACATACTAAAGATTTTTGGAAAAAAACCATGGTCGTTTGATCTCAGCTAGTGCATACATAGATACCTTCAGAGCGATAATAAAATATAAAGAAACTTAGGTTCTTTTTCTTTTAATTTTTATTTATTTATTTTTTAAAAAATATTACAATTAGAAGAATAATCCTAATTTCGGTAAATAGATAATGGTATCCGTTAAGGTTTAATAGGTTAGCTCCCGAATTCAAAACTCTCTAGTTTTTTCATTTAAATTGAAATTAAATACCGGTAGCTAAATTATAATCAATCCACCCAATTAATTACGATTTCTCTTTTTCCCGACTTCGGTTGAGTGACGACTCTAAAACTTTTCCTAAATAAAAAACCAGAATTTCCTAATTTCATTAGTCGAGAATTAATATTAAATGTGTTATGGTTTAATATTAATCGAAAATCAATTTTAAATAAAAACCGAAAAATCAGACTCAACAGTATTGATGCGCGTAAGGTGTTTGATGAAGTCTTTAAACCAGACTCAGACTCAGTGCGTTGGACTTCGGTTATTTTAGCATTGACGAGGAGTGATTTCTTTGAGGAGGCTTTTGGAGTTTTCTATTTGATGCAGAGAGATTGGGAGTTGAGACCAGATGGGTAAACCTTTGGGAGTGTTTTGACTGCTTGTGGGAATTTAAGGAGTTTGAAACAAGGGAAACAGGTGCATTCAAAGGTAATATGTGCAGGACTTTGTGGTAAGGTAATTATTGAGAGTAGCCTTATGGATATGTATGGGAAATGTGACTTGGTTGATGAAGCTCAACACTTATGTGATAGGACGCCCAACAAGAACTCAATTTTGTGGTATGCATTGCTTGGGGGGTATTGTCAAAGCTGGAAGCTTGAAAAGGTTATCCAGCTTTTTGAGCAAATGTAGGAAGTGGATCTTTATAGTTTTGGAACTTTTCTCTGTGCCTATGCAGGCATTGCTGCCCTAAGACAGGGGAAAAAGTTTCGTAGTGGACTTCAATTGACATGTATGCTGTAGTTCCGACCTTCAATGGTGCCTTTAATATTCAATGCTTCACTGTTGGCCTTCTCTTTCTTTGGTTTCAAGCTTTAAGACAGGGGAAAAAGTTATTCCCCATGCTTGTTATTGTTGCTAAGTGGTGAATGAAGGAAAGGGGAATCGGTGTTTAGCTGGGATTTGCGTTTAGTGAAAAAAATATATATATATAATAAAAACGAAATGATGGAAGAGATAGAGACTTGCACGTTTGGGAAGTAACCACAAATGATGAGAAAAGGAAAAATTAGAGAAAGGGGTAATAATAAATAAAGAAGAAGAGGCGTTTGGGAAAGAAGAGTGAAAAACAAAGGAAGACTTGATGTGTATTTCAGAGGAAATATGAAAGACGAAAGCTAGGAATGAGAATTGTTGCAAAGTGAAAAAGAAATGGGGAATTAAAAAAATTATGAAATGCAGAATGAAAGATGAGTAAGGAACAAATGAAATCGAAAAAAACGATGAATGAATGTGATGATGACGGGGAATAGAAGAAGGCAAGTGTATCGGAATTGAATAAGTATGTGTTTGGGAAAAGAACAGAACAAAAAGAAAAAAAAAAAAAGAAGAAGAAGAAGAAGAACAGAAGAAAGCATGAACCAATGGAGGCTTATATTGAATGCTGGAAATATTTGAGTGAAGTAAGGCTAAGAAATGTGTACGAGGAGCAATAAAATGAGGATTTGCAGAAGACAAATGACTGTGGTATTTCTTCATAGTAGCTGAAGATTACTTATTATAGAATGAATTGTAATTGTCATGAGAATGAAATGAATTGGACAGGTGTTGAAGCATTTGTAGAGAGAAGAGAAAGAAGAGTGGGATAGGAGACGTTTCTAGATATTATAAGTAGAATTTGATTGCACACTTTTCCCTCTGTACAACAGAAAAATATTCCTTCATTATGCAAATGTACTGTATACTACTCAAATAATGACACCTCATTACAGTACTAGAATATTCTTTAAGGAATATCTCATTTCTATCCAAATAGTTAAAAGTGGATTGTGCGAATATGTTGACGCCAAATGTAAAGGCTGAAGGTCAGTACTAGACGATAAAAATGCATAGCTTAGTCTAGACGTTCTCAAGGATTACGAAGGTTGGACCTATCTTTGTCTCGTTGAATTAGAAGCATGTGTTTGAAGAAAGAATAATAATTTTAAAAAAAAAAAAGAAAGAAAAGGATTTGAAGGGCAGGCAAATGAATGTCTGAGTTCTTGAGCTAATGAAATAAAAAATCATTTGGCTCTTCATTACTGCAATTCGCAAGTTGGGATTTTTATTACGGGATCAAAATTATGGGAATAAAATTAATGAACGGATGTCAACTTAAAAAAAGAAGAAGAAGGAACTCATGCAAAAATGGATGAAAGCATCATCCATTCAGAAGAGAATTTGCTAATCAATGAAAAATCATTTCTTAATATATCTTCGGTGTTGGGTTAGCTTGCATGGTATTTGTGCTTGTTTTCTCCAATATCACTTTGTTACAAATTTATGAAGAGAGACTTGTAGAGGAATATTCATATGGAAAATCAATGTGGTTATGTATTCAATTAAAGAATGGAAGGCTGGAGTTGATAAAGGGCAAATGGGAAATAGTGGAATTTAGTTGCAAAGAGAAGGGAATCAGAACTCCCAATGTGAAGCCATGTCGCGATGATTAATTTAAAGATGAGAGCAATATACACAAGTCAGTGAAGGAAATGAGTTGATTCAGGCTACGTAGTCATCGAAGAAATCACCCTTACCATATATTCATTATCTTGGGGGCATTTCAATTTTACGCATTGGAAAGTGGATTCGTTGTTTTTCTTGAAAAGCTTAAGCCTATCGACTTAACATCGAGCTGTTGCCTGTTCATGGTGCGAAGTAACTACCAAGCATGGGAAAACCAAAGTGTTGTTACCAAGTATACCATATAATCTTTCTTTTGTGTTGGCAACCAAATCTTACAAGAGAAATAAAATGAAACAATGCTCAGCATCCTCAACATGGACGATCATATTCCCACTAGTAAAGGGAGTTCAAGTATAATTAGTTTATTAAAGAAAAACTGGTTAGCCTTAGAATGCTTATCATGTGGAGAGAATCAAGGCAATATCGATACATGAAATCAACTTGGTGAGATCACTAATGTACACCTAGTATGTAAATTCAACTCAACGGAACCAGTAACTCATGAAGATCAACTCGAAGAAATGAATCAACTCAGAAACGGACAACTCAAAGTAGATTTACTCCAAGTATTGCTATGGGGGCAATATACAATTCAATTCAGTCAAAGCGTGACATACAATTAAGAGATGTTGAGAATTCGTGCACTAAGCCAATTGGCGGCAGCATAGCTGTTCAATGGCACATGTGCCAAAGTTAATCAAAAGACTCATTTAATGCCCAAATCCCTTCAACTTCATCTAAAAGACTTTAGTCAGGAGGCAAAATGTAGATGACTAAATCTAATTTGTGAGCTTCAAGCCCAACAATGACCTAAACTTGACTTTTTGGGCCAAAGTGACAGGGTCTAAAGAGTCAAGCTCTTAAGAACTCGAGATGATCAAGGGAAATTAGACATGGTAGGCTGGAAGTAGAGTTAATTGAATCGATTCGCTCGATCCAATCTTTCTTGACTTGATTTACACGAATAAAATATAAAACTCTTTATTTATTATTTAGGCCTAAACCCATAGAAAAAGCCCACCTGATACCCATATATAAAAGGTTTTAATCTTAACCATTGATCAACATTATAATTCAACGGATTGAATCCACCTAACACCTTTTATAAGTACCCCATTCATTTCATCATTTGGATAGGAGAAAAACTTTCATTGATATCATTACTCTGCTGGAATTCTGTCTTAAAGATCAAAACATGCAAACACCTTAAGAATATCACCTCGTTCTTCACCCATTGTAGAGTTTGATGCCATTGCGCTCCTCTACTTGTCACCTAACGTGTTAGAACCTACTAAAATTGCCTACTACTCCTCCTTCTTATCTTACTTCACTTGATCATCCCATACGTGTAAATCAAATCGATCCTTAATCACGTATAGCACGATACGACACACAGCACGTATGTGACATTTTTTAATATCAAATCCCCCACAGCAATCAATCCGAAGATAGTCAGAAAGCTTTGTAGTACATAAATACGAGAATATTGGCTTTCTGATATTGATTGAAGACGTCTTCGGATGGAGCAAGGGTTTCTCTGTTTATTGGATTGGCTTTCCGATATTGATGCATTGATTCTTGCAAACCAATATTGGATACTTGCAAAGATTTGCCAAATTGTAGATGGAATGCCGTTTAGAAGAAATGGAAGATAGGAATATTATGCCAAGCTATGAGAGTGACTTAAAAAAAAAAAAAGAAAAGGAAAGCAAGGATTTCCCATTTTTCGTCAACGGAGTGATTACAGGAAAGGGCGTTCTATTATAACATTATAATACAAAGTTTCTCAAAGTGACGAGGACATCGTATAATTATTGGACTTCGTGGATTATTATAATAACATTACATCATTCGACTTTATTTGCACATGTGGAACTTCAGACATTGCATTATAATAGATGCGTGCCAACTTTCTTGGACTTGAGATATGAATTTTGGGGTAAGTGTAGTTGCCGATTCACAAGCCGTGATTTTAGTTTATGGTTGAGGTGGCTTTCCTGGTTGGATGCTTTCGGGTATCAGTACGGCGGTCCGAATATGATACTTATGTATAAATAAACAAGTCAAGTTGAACCAAGACCTTGAGCCGCGAAGTATATACATCGTGTATTTATTGTTTAAAGACAACATGTAACATTGAGAGTTAAACTAAAATGGTACATGCAAGTAAACAACATTGCAAGCTTGCACACTATAAGGGAAAAAATATATATATATATTACTTTTGTAGCGCTGGCACTATGCTCTTATAACAAGACTCTTTGATAAAAAGATCAAAGAGTCCAAAATTACATGAGCATGCTTGGCCACAGTGAGCTATTTTAATAGCGCACATGTATGATGCAATAACCCTACCTATCTTATATTATATTATATTTTATATATATATATATATATATATCTATGTCCAAACTCCTTAACTTCATTCAGATGACTTTGATTAGAAGGCAAATTGTAAAGGGGTTAAAATTGTTCATGAGCTTTAAACCCATTAATGGTTTGGGCGTAACTCGTTGTACTAAGTTATTAGGGTTTAGAAAATTGTCTATGGATTTAGGATAACTTAGGGAGATGTAGTATGGCAAGCTTAGGGTAGGGACCATTGAATCGATTTGTCTACTTTTAACCTTTTTTGGGGAAGCTCATGCACATAAAAAGATTCGTCATGGGTTTGGATTCAACATAAGCCCATGAAAGGATCGATCAATAAGAGGACTCATATTGACCATCGATTGTCACCATGATCTGACGGATTTTGTCGATGACCTAACTCTATAAATACTCAAGAGTTTTTCCTCATTTGACAATTCAGTTATTTAGAGAAACGGCATTGTGTTGTTATATGTTACCACATAAGATCAATAAAGCTCAAAGTGAAAAACATACACAAGATCAATAAAGCTTAAAGTGAAAAACATACCACTTCTCATATAAAATAGTAGGATTAATACTTTATAATTCCTCCACTTGCTCTCTAAGACTGCCTACTACTCTTCCTTACCTCTTCTTTTCCAAGTTATCCTTCGCATGTCATTCTACGCCACTCTTCTGAAGCCATATGTAGCACGAAACACACGCTTCATGTAAGTGAACATTATAATTGAATCCCCTCATCTACACATCTCAACTTATGTCTTCCTAATCTCTCTCTAGCTATTAATCTCCCCATCACCCATCAACTTACATCATGTGCCCACTCTCCTCCTTTAATCCCACTCCCCAGACCTTCACTTTTTTTTCATGCAAACTCCCACTTTTATTGAAATAATTATTGTACCTTTACATAGTAATTTGGGTTCTGAAGTTGTTTTGTGGTACAAACAATTGATGTTCAAATTTAATATTTTACTTTCCATCACATCTTACTTAGAGATACATTTCTTTAATATGTGCATTTATTTGCATGATTTTAGAATTTCATTAAAACGCACACACATAAAGATATATTTATTAAATATATATATCTAATTATTTGATTATGAAATTTCATTAAATGCCTAGATTATTAGTATTGTAAGATTAAACAAATGTTGATATTTGTATTTAGAGGCAATTGTAAAGAAACTAAAAAAATACTTCGAATCTTTATATAAACCATATTTCTTAGTCAACATTGAGATCAAGATAGAAAAAAATTAAAAAACAAAACTATTTCAACATTTTTTCTTTATTTTGGAATAATTTTTTTCTAAAGAAACATACGCAATTGATATTTTATTTTTCATTTTTTTTGCTAGCAATTCATATAGAGATTGATTTAGCTATGTATATAATTTCTCCTAATTGAAATTTTGAATTAAAATAATATAATTATTTTATGCTCGTAACACGAATGTATCTTCTACTATAAACTATTAAAGAAGGGAAAATCGAAAAGTGGAATTTCTATTGCAAGGCACTTCCATTTTCCCTAGAGAAGAAATCAAAGTGTGTTGAACCTTTAACTTACTTAAAAAGCAAGTTAAGGTCAAGTATTTTTTGCTCGTTTAAAAAACGAGACAAATGAACCTAGTTTATTTAACCTACAAGCCAAAGTAAGCCATTTTAGCTTAGCCCATTTAGCCTACTTATATCTTTAGCTCGTGAGCCGCTCATTTAACCAGCTTAAAAAGGAGGTTAAAGCCAAGTTTTTTTTGCCAATTTAAAAAGTAAGTTAAACGAACCCGTTTAGTTTAACACGTTGGCTAAAGTGGGTTAGTCTAGGTTAGCCTATTTAACCTATTTACATGTCTCTAATTATGAAGAATATTTATGAAGGAATGCAAGAAATGGGTTAGGCTTTCAATGATGCAATGAGTAATACCAACAAGTATATGACAGAGAAGTTGGAAAATTCGAGTAAACTTGTGCAAATGATCCAAGAGTTGAGTGCAATAGAGAAAATTGATACTTTACAAAAGTTACCTAAAGAGCTTGAACAAATCATTGTACTTTCCGATCTCTCACCCAAGCTTCCATTAGATTATGTAAGGAGGGTTTTAGGAGCATCAAGAAATGGTTGAAGTTTTGGAAAAGTACTTCTTAGTTTTGTTTTTAGAACAATATGTATATGCTCTGCCTTGTAGTTTTGTATTTTTGTTATATTCTAGTGATTTATTAAGGTAGGAGACATGTTAATTTGTAATGTTTGATAATTTAAATTATCAAAGTCTGAATAAACAATTTTATTCTTTTTTTTATCAGGTTATATGGATAGGGTTTGGTACTTTTGCAATAATAAATATGATTTTTATAAAGTTTGATAGTATAATTTACATCAAATAGTCTATTTTGTTTAGTAGGTTTATCCTAATAAGGACATTATTATGGAGATAGTATATTTTTCTTTTCTTTTTATGTACTAATAATGCATTAATATAGAAAATGGGTTGAATTTATTTACAAAGATTGATATTTTAATTTATTAATATTTGATGAAGCAAGTTAGTCCAATATTGGAGATTCATACTAGATTAATAGTTTGTTATTCTATAATGATATGCAAATAAATTATTTTGTTTTACAGGTGATGTGTTTATCCTCATAACAATATTATTCTACAACACTTTTTTTTTTTTTTTGTGAAACAGTGGTGTGTTTATGAAAATAGTTTGATTTTATTGCAATATTCCATATTTTAATTTATCAATAATTGGCAAAACATATTAGTTATAAATGTATTTTTATTAGCTATTCAACCATTTTTCTTCATGGTCATTTTAACAACCAAACAAAGGGATACTAATTAAATTCTATAAATAATAGCTATTCAAGCATGATTCTAACCATATTATATTAACATTGAATTGCAATTCCAGTCCACTTTTATTCCTTATTGACAACTAAACGTACTGTAAAAGAGAAAAAAATGGTAGTGTGCACAAATATAAATAAGAAAATATAATTTAAAAGCAATAATATATCAAGATCCTAAACGATCACCAAAACAAAATTATATATATATATATATATATATGTATACACATTGTATGAAAAGTAAAGAAGTAAATGGTGAACTTACAATTAACAATCTAAAACTCGACCCATCAATCCAAACATGATATAATACGATTATAGACAAGTTTATGTAAGCAAAACTTGATATGCTTAATAAACAGGTCCTATTTATATTTATTTATAAATGTGTTATAGTTTCCAATTTAGCATTAGAACCCATTTCTCAACCATTTTAATATACAGGTCCAGTAAACATGATTTTTTCTAACTTGGAACCTACTTAAAATTGGAATTTTTAATATTTATAATTTAAATTTATACTCTTTTCTCTCTAATGATTATAATATCTTCTTTAGAGACTTGATAGTTATGATATATTTATTTTAGAACTTTTTTTATGGGTAAACGACAAATATACTCTCTTATATTTACTTCCTATATATTTAACGCTCTTATTTTTAGAATTGAAAATTTAGATCCATAAGTTTTTGAAGATGTGCTTTTAAATATTATGCCTTTAGATAAATAATAATAAATGACCTAAAGAAATGTATAAAATCAAGGCAAAATGGTCATAAAGGAGTTCAAATACATTTTTTTTTTTTAAGATTTAGGGTTATGATTGCTTAATTTCATAAGTATGGGTAGAGTGTAGATGAAGGAAATATAAGGGATTATATTTGCATTTAATTCTTTTTATTTGATAAATGGGGTCAACTTAGATACTAAACAAACTTATTAAACCGATCAGGTTATGAGTTTAGGCCTTTTTTATTTTTTTATTTTTTCAGAAGTTTAAGCTTTTAAGCATGATTAATATAACAAGTTATAATATGGATTAAGGTTTTTTAAACACAAAAACGTTTAAATATGAGATGCATTATGTTGAGAAGAATTGTCCAACTTATATTAACTTAAAGAGGATTATATTGTCCTATTGGATTTATTCTTACGTTGATGGAAAAGGTCTCGCAACAAGTACACCAACAAATGGAGCAGCATAGGACAAGTAGTCTATGCTTCTTTCGGTTTATCTTTCTTTCTATCTTATTGGTGTCTTTAAATCTTATGTTTATAATGGAATAAGACATCAAAATGATGAAAATATAATTCTATATATACTTCTCTTCTAAAATTAAATACCCAATAAATTTTAATAAAGTTGAACTTAACTATCATTTATTTTATTTACATTTACAAAATATTAATTAAAATAATCAACTCTAATGCATAAAATATATTTTTTCAAATCTTTTCTCTTAGAAGTACATTAATTTCCATTTCCTCCACCACATTCATTATAATTATGAAACAAAAACAAATAAAGATATAGGTAAGACAGTCCTCTAAACACTAGATTTCAAACTAATATAAATTAAATACAAAGTAAGGTCGAATTTTCTTTCTACTATGTCTTATCTGTATGTGCTGTGTCTAATTTGTATATATTTAAAATATAGTATTTGCAAAGTTATGTCATTTGAATCTTATTTATTTCTATTTCATAATTATGATGAAAGTGCCAATCAGAGTGTTAGGATTTGAAAAAAAAATATTTTATATATTGGAGATAATTATTTTAATTAGTATTTTTCAAGTATAAATAAAATAAAAGGTAGAAAAATTTAATTTTATTGGGATTTATTGAGTATTTAATTTAGAAAAGGGCTATATATGGAATAATATTTTCATCTTTTTAGTACCTTATTCTTATCAAACATAAAATTTAAATATACACCAATAAGGCATCGATAAGATGGAAAAGGATGAATCAAACAGAGCCTAAATGTAAATAAGATATAGATAAAAAAAAATCAAACAGGACCTGTATTTATTTATGTTTATGATGGAGTTACAATTTGATTAAGTGATATCTCAATATTTATGTATCATTAGGTATCAGAAAAACATATATGTATATATATATATATATATAATCACTTGTTTACCATTAAAATTTTTAAAAAAATTACAAAAATACAAATTGTATAAAAAAATTATTAAAATACCAAAAACCTATATGGCATATTGAAAATGCATTATAAGTAATTCTAAGTATATTGTGACATAGGCTTAAAATATTGCCTAAAAACAAAAAGGCCAATAATTGGGCTTTAAAGAGTATTTTTTAAGCACAAAACGACATCAATCAAATCAGTCTTAGTTATTTTGTTGTAGTACTTGAATATTAGTTCTCGGAAACATATAATATAAGAAAAATTCTTCTTAGATAAAAAGTTACGTTATTTGAGTGTAATTGGGAAAAAAGATTTAATTTATCATTGACTAAAGCTATATCGCATTTGATAAATGTGATAATGGTCTAATACAATGCAATATAGTGCCCGTATCATTTCAAATTTTTCAAGTTATACCAAGTTTATATCACATTTTTAAAATGCGATAATTTGCTAATACTAATGTTGCATTTATAAAATGCGATATAGATTTAGTAGTACTTTGCCATCGTTGTATATTTTAAATGCGATTTTATGTTATTATAAGTGTTACATTTTAAAGATATGATATAGGGTTGGTATTTTTACAATTTTTTTTCATATAATTCATAATTGTATAATTTTTTTAAAAATATTGTTAAACACGTGTTTCACCCAATATATATATATGTATATATATAGATGTCTTTTAATTTGAAATATAATAATTGTAATTCAAATCTTTCTACAATTATCTAACCTCAAAACTTTGGTAAATTACACTTCCTTTCCTCTAACCCATATATAGCGTTGGGTTGCTTAAGACTAGATATTACAAAAAGGATTGAACTAAATAATACAAGTACAAGGAGTACATGATAGTACGTATTATTGCACCATACTTAGTTTGGATGGTACATGACAAAAATAGATTTTTGTGATGTCTTTCGTTTAGTATATACAAGTACTGAATTCGATATTATATTTTAATATTTATGCTCTCAATATTGTTTAATATTTATCTAATTATATTTTTATATTATTTAAAAGTACAAAATTTAAAGATTTTTCTAATTTATATATACTTAATATTATATAATATTTATTTAATTACATTATTATCCTCAGGAAAAGGAAAATATATTGATTTAAAAAAAAGTTTCAAAAATATCGTACTATCAAAAAAGAATCTCAAAATATCACACATATTCAGATTTTTAAAATACGATTTTACTTTGAATTAAAATCGATTTTTGAAAAGCCGAACTTAGCTATTTATTTGAAATTCAACTTTTGAAAGGTCGATTTTATGCAGTAAAATTGGCTCTTTAAAAGCTGATATTATATAAAAAATGATATAACTAATTATAAGGTATATGTGGTGTAGTGCTTAAAGGTTAGGGAAATGGGATCAAGGTCTTGATTTTGAATCTCTACACTCTTTTTGTGTTTTCCTTAGGTGAAGGGAAAAAAGAAATGTCACAAGCAAAAGTGTTACTTGGGACAAACTCAGATTTGTCAAGTTAACACTTGACATTGTTCTTGGCAAAAAATAAATAAATAAATAAATCACTCAACAGCTTTATCACTATACACAGCACAACCTTAATAATCATTGTGAATTGAGCTTAGGTAAATAATAATTGATTTTTCAAAAGTTGAATTTAAAGTAAATGACTAAATTTAGCTTTTGAAAAGCCGATTTTAGTTCAACATAAAATCATATTTTGAAAACCTAAATTATTTATAATAATTTTCAGATTATTTTTGAAAGTATAGTATTTTTAGGATTATTTAAAAAAAAAGCAATATTATTTTTCTTTTTTCTATTATCCTCAATATTTGTATTTTTGTCTAATGAAATTAACTTTTTGTACTATATTTTAGATAAGATAAGTTTTAAGCATTTTGTTTAATCCTTTTAAGCCATTTTTTTTTTCCGAGTAACTAAGCTTAAATTACAAACTAAATATTGGACAAAAGATTTTGTCAAATTTAGTCTCATGAATTTTACGCAACCAAAATGATACCAAAGTCTTACTATTATAAGTTCTAACTAAGGTTGAGTAAGAAACCTATGAACAGTAAATTGAATCATAAATCAAACAAAACTAAATAAAAAAAAACTATATATATATATATTTTTATAAACTCTTTGGTCATGATTTGGTTTGATTATATATAAATAGTTTACGAATTGGTTTAAGAAAGTGAATCAAATCAAATCGAACAGTTTAGTTAAACAAAAAGAATTATATGAAATTATTTTATTATTTTTTATCTATTTTTAATCAATTCTTATGAATTTCATCAAATTTTTCATTTTTTTTTTGTTCTTTATCTTATTTTTAGGTAAATTATTAAGATTAAATTAAGTGAGTTTTACATGAAATTTCACATTTAGAAAATTTTCTTTTATAAATTGTCATTTTTTTATATACTTTCAAATTAAGAGTCTCACATTGATACTTTTTACGTATCTTTCATTTTTTGTCTAATTTTTAGTATGCTTATTTTGTTTTCTTCGTATTGTTTTTTAATGGATAGTTTTACTTCTCAATTCTTGTTATTCATTCATTAGAATAGAGTTTTTTCATCATTATTCAATCAAGTTAAATTTGTTAAAATCTTGTACAATTTTTCATTAAGTATCACTATACACGATAAATATATGAGAAATTAATTGAAAATATATGAAAATTTAATAGAAAGAAAAATATATTATTGGATACAAAAATATTTAACGAAAATTTGATACGATTTAAATAAAATCAAATTGATTTTAATTAAATTCAAAAAATTTACAAATCGAATTGCATGATTAGGTTGAATTTAAGAAAAATCAAACTATGGTATTATGTTTAGGTTAATAAAGGTGAGCGAATCGTAAGAAGCTGAACCGATACTATACTTAATTCTAACACACCTTGGTTAGAGGAATTAAGAATTAGGGAGAGATGGACAACTGGGGCTAATATACAATTTCTCCTTTTCGATGGTCACTATTTAGCAATTTGAATCTATTAGCTTCTTCCTTAGCAAGCAAAGTCCTCTATCATAAAACCCAAGCTAACAAACAGATCTTCACTTAAATCTCTAGTTACACATGAAATATAAGAAAACTTCAGTTTTTGATTGATTATGTTGTGTTTTATCCGATAAAGTTCTTCTCTTTCCGTTTGTTTACCGGGGGGAAAAAAAGAGAGAAAAAACATTGCCCAAACCCTAACTCTCTAGCGGGAAAATCACATCCTCCTCATGGCTACTCCAAAGCCTCAGCGATCGCCCCAAGAGATCGAGGACATCATCCTTCGTAAGATATTTCTCGTCACCCTAACCCAGTTGGAGAGTACCGACTCCAGGACTGTTTATTTGGAACAAACCGCTGCCGAGATTCTCAGCGAAGATAAGGATTTGAAGCTTTCCCGCGATTTAATGGAGAGAGTCCTCGTCGATCGTCTCACCGGCGAGTTCCCTTCTGCCGAACCGCCGTTTCAGTATTTGATCGGTTGTTACGGCCGCGCTTTCGGTGAAGGTAAGAAGATTGCTTCGATGAAAGATAAGAATTTAAGGTCGGAGATGGAAGATGTTGTTAAACAGTCCAAAAAGCTTATGGTTTCTTATATTCGAATCCACTTATGTGATCCTCAATTGTTTGGTGGCAACAATAACAACAATAATAATAATGCTAGTGGTAGTGTTAATAGCCGAAGTAATAGTAGTTCGAATGAGTCGCCTTTGTTGCCCTATGTCTTCGGCGAGGTTGGAAGTGCAATTGATGGATTTGGAGTGTCTAGTGGAGGAGTTAAGCCTCCTCCAGGGTTTTTAGACGAGTTATTCCGGGATTCTGATTACGATAGCTTGGAGCCGATATTGAAACAGTTGTATGAGGATTTAAGAGGGAGTGTGTTGAAGGTTTCGGCTTTGGGGAATTTTCAGCAGCCATTGAGGGCATTGATGCTTTTGGTGAGCTACCCTCTCGGTGCTAAGGCATTGGTGAATCACCCTTGGTGGGTACCAAAAGGTGCATATTTGAACGGCCGGGTCATTGAGATGACTAGCATCGTGGGGCCCTTTTTTCATGTAAGTTCCCTGCCGGATAACGAGCTATTCAAGAGTCAACCAGATGTGGGGTGAGTTGGATTTTTTTGTTAAAGTTGAAATTTTTGTTTATGAATGTTTTTTTATGTTGTTTGGATTGGTAGAAATGGAATGAATTCAATGGAAAAGAGTAGAAATTGCGTGTTTGGTAATTTAAAATAGATGTAGAAACCTAAGGAGAAGAATGGAAAAGAGAGGAAATATTTCCATTGATAGAGCCACTATGTTTCTCTCCAATTTTGAGGAGAAAGTGGTGGAAATGGATGGAAACATTTTGAAATTACAAAAACGCTCCTATTATCTAAGTTTACTAAAGGAAAATAAGGGTAATATAGTTTATTAGATCATCTATTTCTTTTCATTTCCTTCTTAAATATCCAAACACAAAATACAAGGAAGATTTTTTTTCTCCTCATTTTCATTATTTTCCTTTCTCTTCATTTCATCCATTTCTAAATTTGCCAAACACGCTGTTATGTTTATGAATGTTTTTTATGTTGTTTTAGTATGTTTTGATTATTTTTTAGTTACTTTGGATGAATATTCTGTGGTATGTATCTATTGATAAATGATATGTGACAAGTGAAGCCCCTGCTTGAGAAATTTAGAACCGACAATATGTGTCTTTGCAAATCCTTATTTTTATGCTATCTCTACTATGGTACTATTGAGTATATATTTAATGATTCAGTGAAAACATGCTACTTAAGTTAGTTTTGAAAAGTGTGTCTGCTGTTGTGATGATGGATATATCTCATATTGTTTCAACTTATGCTGGTTGAAGTTTACGTATCTTTTTCTCCCTAAGAATCTAGTTGTTGGAAAGCACTTTTGGAGTTATTGGTTAAACCTCAGTAAAAATGAAAGGGGTACGAGATAATAGTATATATCTGTCAATTCCATTTTCTTTCCCAGTGGTATGAAAGCTCATGCACATAAGTTTATTAAGGATCTTAAACATGTACTACAATCAAAGTAAACACAATTCTTAGAAAACAATTCCACCTTTATTGAAGATTGTTGTAGTTCTGCTGCTAAAATCATTTTGGACTATGGGTTGGACTGCTAGCTATGAAGAAACTTCTATACCTCTTCACGGGATTAATCCCTTGTGACTAGCAAAGATTGTGTAGAAACATGTTAAAGTGGAATATGTTCATATTTGTCTCTTGCTTCTTTGCTTGTATCAGGTCACATTGAACTTGCATCAAGCGTTTACCATACAACCATTAGAATCCAGCTCTTTTGTCTATGTTGCCATCCCTGTTATAGAAGTGTCCTAAATTTGCAGTTGATGTTGCAAGGCCTGTTTCAGTTTTCAGATGCTTGATGTTCTTCTAACTGTTAAAATAGCATCTTGCTAATCGACATTTTCTCTTTTTGCCAGCCAACAGTGCTTTTCAGAGGCATCAACACGTAGGCCAGCAGATTTATTATCTTCATTCACCACAATCAAGACTGTCATGAATAATTTATACGATGGTCTGGCTGAAATTCTTCTTGCTCTACTTAAAAACACTGAAACCCGTGACAGTGTTCTTGAGTATCTTGGAGAGGTGATCAACACAAATGCCTCAAGGGCCCATATCCAGGTATTCATCAATCAGCACCAATTGGTCTGACCAGAATTTTTTCTAGTTGGGATGCTCATACCATTGCTTTGCATTGAGCCCAGTGCTTCTTAAACTTTTCTTATCCTGGTGCTGTGTTTTACAGGATCTATAATAGGTTCCTGTGACCTATCAGTTCATTATAAAATCAAAATCACTTCTCACGTTAAGAGTCTCCCTACCTTGTTTCCCTATAATTAGTGTTGTATTGAGCTTGTTAGAGAGAACCCAGCGATCTTGTTTTTGAATTAAAATGAAGAAGAAATCTGCACTATTTTCATTCCATAGCTGAAGATTTTCTTTATTATGGTACATGAGAGGTTATGTAAATGCCATTCCTAGTCATCTCTAATACATGACACCCACAACTCCACAATATTAGCTACACATCCCTACTGCCATGCAACTGCCCCTTACACGTTGCAAACATAGACACCCTTCTATTGCCAGATTTAACAACAAGAGAACAGGAGAAGTCATACAACATGACATAAGACAATCAATAACTACATAACACAAAACATGACAATATATAATAATGCATTAAGGATTCTTCTTGTTCCTGCACATGTAGATGTTCTTAAAGGGAGCTACTATACAATGTTGTGAGCTTGAGCTTGTCTCATGTAACACTGCTCCCCCCTTTGAGAGCATGCATGACCTCATGCATGAAGCTAGAGTAGTGTTGGGATATCATGCTTGCATCTTCAGGGTGCTTTAGGTGGCAAATGTCCATAAAGCTCTCAAGTGCTCTCCAGGTTCAGCCATCAGTTTAAGCTTTGTTACCACTGCAGCATCCACAGAGCTGTGTGCTTCCTGAGTTCACCAACACTAAAACTGCTTCCCCTTGAATGCGTCCTAAATCTTTCGGGGTTAGCTCAATCCCACAACAACCTGTAGCAAAATTTCATTATCTTCTTTAACCTCTCCTTCCTCTATTATTTCTGCCCCAACTCTTGTTTCTCCATGTACTCAAGCCAAAACAATTTTTCACATTGATTGCCTTTGTTTAAAGGTTTGTCGCAATTGAAACAAAGCCACTTAGCTATTTGTTCCTCCATCTTCAATCTGCTGAATCTTTGAACAAGGCATTTTTCTCGCTGTTGGCCTTGGGTTAATTACTTTAGGAGAACTTCAAGACTTCTCCTTCACCGTACCTCCGTGTCATTCGGATAATTTGGTCAAACTCATGGCTTAAGTCAAACTCTTTGTTAATCCCATGCAACTGCCCCTTACATGTCACAAAACACAGCCACATGCAGGCGACCCAACTAATTCAGACCTAACTAAAATAAAACAACAGAACTCATACAACTGACATATGACAGTCATAGCAACATAACATAATGCATTGCAAAATATAACAATGCATTAAGGATTCTTCTTGTTCCTGCGACGTAGAAGTTCTTAAAGGGAACTACTATGTAATGTTGTCAGCTTGGGTTTGTCTCATGTGTAACACTGTGCTAACGTTTTATTATTTGCTATTTCTGTCTTAGGTCGATCCCATATCATGTGCAAGTTCAGGCATGTTTGTCAACCTCAGTGCTGTGATGCTTCGCCTATGTGAGCCTTTCTTGGATGCCAAGTTGACAAAGAGAGATAAAATTGATCCAAAATACGTTTTCTATGGAAATCGTTTAGATTTAAGGTGACAACTAGTTCTCATGAAGAAATCATATCTGATAGCCTTCTGGTACTAATTGTTGCTGATAATTTTTATAGATCGCTGACTGCACTGCATGCATCTTCGGAAGAAGTGACTGAGTGGACTGGTAGAGATGTTCCTGGAAAAAGTAGTTGGTCTAGCCATCAAAGTGAAGGTGAAAATCGCTTGTTACAATCTCAAGGAGCCTCGAGTTCTGGGAGTGGACAATCAAAGAGCACTGAGAAAACGAAGTACCCATTTATATGTGAATGCTTCTTTATGACTGCAAGGGTGCTGAACTTGGGCCTATTGAAAGCATTGTCAGACTTTAAGCATCTAGTACAGGTAGCATAATCCATTGTATCTTGCGAATTTATGAGCATGGTTTTCTAACAATGAATCACACTTCAATACGACTAGAAGAGTAAACAGAAACAAGCAGCTGTTGCTGCATTATCGAAAACTATACCATGGTGGTTTTGTTTATATATATATATATATATCTATGATATACATATATATATTTCTTTTAGGTCAGCGACATACATATGGGGGGAATAGATAATGGCATCATGAAAAGCTCTTGCTGTTCATGCATTCTCCTTTTCATGCTTATACCTACATGGTTTTTAATCAATTTCATTTCCTCATAAAATTATACATGAGTTCATGAGAATCTTCACCACATGTTCATAATATTTTGGATGCCCTGGCCAGGATATCTCGAGATTGGAAGATACACTGTCTACTTTCAAAGCCATGCGGGGACAAGCACCTTCTTCACAATTAAATTCGGACATTGATCGGCTTGAAAAACAGATGGAGTCATATTCTCAGGGAAAACTGTGCTATGAAGCTCAGATACTCAGAGTATGCCTACTTTTCTCTTTTCACTTACACGAACATGAAATTCCATTTGTCCTCTTCTAGCGGATTTCTATCTCGTTTTGTGTGGATTTCATATTGACTCTTCTGATATCAACTGCAATTTAATTTCATACTGAAAAAATGCATCTTGATCAATAGATGGTTGATCTGCCACTTGTTGTCGATGGATCTGTCATGCCATATGAAATGATAAACAGCTTTCATTCTCAGTTATTTAAGCATTTATTTGACCTGAAATGATGAAGACATTGAAGTGCTCATGTGAGCTAATTTAACAAGTATTCTTGTGTTTTTGGTTTCATCAATAGGATGGGGACCTTATTCAGAGGGCACTTTCTTTCTATCGATTGATGGTAGTTTGGCTGGTTGGACTGGTTGGTGGATTTAAGATGCCACTACCATCAAAATGTCCAATGGAATTTGCATGCATGCCGGAACATTTTGTAGAAGATGCTATGGAGCTGCTAATTTTTGCTTCTCGAATCCCAAAAGCTTTGGATGGAGTTTTGCTGGTATGATGTGGCCTAATTTTCTTTTCCCTCTTGGTAATTCTTGAAAGTGCACTGCAAATTTCTTTTATGTTCTTCTCACAGGATGATTTTATGAATTTCATAATTATGTTCATGGCAAGTCCAAACTACATCAGAAACCCTTATCTTCGGGCAAAGATGGTTGAAGTTTTGAATTGCTGGATGCCTCGTGGAAGGTACTTTATTTTTATTGTTTCCATGCAGTGGTTTTGTCAGTTCTTTCTGAATAAAATATATTTTTATACTGACAATAGAAAATGCTCCTGTATATCATCTTCTGCAGTGGTTCATCTGCTACAGCTTCACTTTTAGAAGGGCATGAACTTTCTCTTGAATATCTTGTTAGGAACCTTTTGAAGCTTTATGTGGATATCGAGTTCACAGGTTCACACACACAGGTGATTGCCGCTTTAAGTGCATCAAAGAATTTGCTTTAGGATTGTTGCTGGCAATATTTCAACATTAAAAACTTCACCATATATGTATCTATATATACATTTATATGTATGTCTATAGTTTTGGCTTCATTTTTTAGCCTGGTGACTTGAGGGGTATATGGGGACAAGGAGTATGGTGATATAAATATCAATTCTTCTTTTTATTTATTTTACTTGCAAGGAGCAGAATCTTTTTTAACTGTTCATGCATACCTTTTGTCTCAACTGCGTGTGTGCAGAAAGCGGTTTAAAACTTTTTTGGAAAGTTTATATTTTCAATGAATTATTGAAAAATAAATTTTGACCTTGGCCCAAAAAAAAAGTGAATGGCACGAAAGCCATTACATGCTGGAGGGGATTCCCAAAAAGGGGCCTCCAATCCTGCTAGAGCATACCTATCAGTTTTCTCATTTTGCAAAATACTTGTGCATGGATTCAGTTCACCTGCTTTGCTATTTTCTGTTTGTGGTCATTTTGGCAAAGTGAGATGTTCTCTGATGCATATTCAATCCACACCCACATCCCTAATTTCATGCCCTTAGTTGATTTACACATTTGGTGAACCTTGACTTGCAGTTTTATGACAAGTTTAACATACGGCATAATATAGCGGAGCTTCTTGAGTATCTGTGGCAAGTCCCCAGTCATCGTAACACTTGGAGACAGGTGGAGATGTTGTTACCAGTTGATTTATTTGATGGTTTCTTTAGTTAGCATTGAACATACTGAAATAGTCTATTGTGCAGATTGCAAAAGAAGAGGAGAAGGGCATATATTTAAATTTCTTGAACTTCCTGATTAACGATAGCATTTATCTTCTTGATGAA